>CM059191.1:6733688-6756678 GCA_030323885.1 Branchipolynoe longqiensis
TACAGAACAATAGCCGTCTGTTAATTTAACGTGGTAGGGTAGAGAACACAGAACACACATATATACAGAAGAAAAGAGGTACAGAACAATAGCCGTCTGTTAATGTAACGTGGTAGGGTAGAGAACACAGAACACACATATATACAGAAGAAAAGAGGTACAGAACAATAGCCGTCTGTTAATGTAACGTGGTAGGGTAGAGTACACAGAACACACATATATACAGAAGAAAAGAGGTACAGAACAATAGCCGTCTGTTAATTTAACGTGGTAGGGTAGAGTACACAGAACACACATATATACAGAAGAAAAGAGGTACAGAACAATAGCCGTCTGTTAATGTAACGTGGTAGGGTAGAGTACACAGAACACACATGTATACAGAAGAAAAGAGGTACAGAACCATAGCCGTCTGTTAATGTAACGTGGTGGGGTAGAGAACACAGAACACACATATATACAGAAGAAAAGAGGTACAGAACAATAGCCGTCTGTTAATGTAACGTGGTAGGGTAGAGAACACAGAACACACATGTATACAGAAGAAAAGAGGTACAGAACAATAGCCGTCTGTTAATTTAACGTGGTAGGGTAGAGAACACAGAACACACATGTATACAGAAGAAAAGAGGTACAGAACAATAGCCGTCTGTTAATGTAACGTGGTAGGGTAGAGTACACAGAACACACATATATACAGAAGAAAAGAGGTACAGAACAATAGCCGTCTGTTAATGTAACGTGGTGGGGTAGAGAACACAGAACACACATGTATACAGAAGAAAAGAGGTACAGAACAATAGCCGTCTGTTAATGTAACGTGGTAGGGTAGAGAACACAGAACACACATATATACAGAAGAAAAGAGGTACAGAACAATAGCCGTCTGTTAATGTAACGTGGTGGGGTAGAGAACACAGAACACACATTATACAGAAGAAAGAGGTACAGAACAATAGCCGTCTGTTAATGTAACGTGGTGGGTAGAGAACACAGAACACACATGATACAGAAAAAAGAGGTACAGAACAATAGCCGTCTGTTAATGTAACGTGGTAGGTAGGACACAGAACACACATATATACAGAAGAAAGAGGTACAGAACAATAGCCGTCTGTTAATGTAACGTGGTAGGGTATAGTACACAGAACACACATATATACAGAAGAAAAGAGGTACAGAACAATAGCCGTCTGTTAATGTAACGTGGTAGGGTAGAGTACACAGAACACACATATATACAGAAGAAAAGAGGTACAGAACAATAGCCGTCTGTTAATGTAACGTGGTAGGGTAGAGTACACAGAACACACATATATACAGAAGAAAAGAGGTACAGAACCATAGCCGTCTGTTAATTTAACGTGGTAGGGTAGAGAACACAGAACACACATATATACAGAAGAAAAGAGGTACAGAACCATAGCCGTCTGTTAATTTAACGTGGTAGGGTAGAGAACACAGAACACACATATATACAGAAGAAAAGAGGTACAGAACAATAGCCGTCTGTTAATGTAACGTGGTAGGGTAGAGACACAGAACACACATATATACAGAAGAAAAGAGGTACAGAACCATAGCCGTCTGTTAATGTAACGTGGTAGGGTAGAGAACACAGAACACACATATATACAGAAGAAAAGAGGTACAGAACAATAGCCGTCTGTTAATTTAACGTGGTAGGGTAGAGTACACAGAACACACATATATACAGAAGAAAAGAGGTACAGAACAATAGCCGTCTGTTAATTTAACGTGGTAGGGTAGAGTACACAGAACACACATGTATACAGAAGAAAAGAGGTACAGAACCATACTCTGTAATTAACGGAAGGAGACACAGAACACACATGTATACAGAAGAAAAGAGGTACAGAACAATAGCCGTCTGTTAATGTAACGTGGTAGGGTAGAGAACACAGAACACACATATATACAGAAGAAAAGAGGTACAGAACAATAGCCGTCTGTTAATGTAACGTGGTAGGGTAGAGAACACAGAACACACATATATACAGAAGAAAAGAGGTACAGAACAATAGCCGTCTGTTAATGTAACGTGGTAGGGTAGAGAACACAGAACACACATATATACAGAAGAAAAGAGGTACAGAACAATAGCCGTCTGTTAATGTAACGTGGTAGGGTAGAGAACACAGAACACACATGTATACAGAAGAAAAGAGGTACAGAACAATAGCCGTCTGTTAATGTAACGTGGTAGGGTAGAGAACACAGAACACACATATATACAGAAGAAAAGAGGTACAGAACAATAGCCGTCTGTTAATGTAACGTGGTAGGGTAGAGAACACAGAACACACATGTATACAGAAGAAAAGAGGTACAGAACCATAGCCGTCTGTTAATGTAATGTGGTAGGGTAGAGAACACAGAACACACATGTATACAGAAGAAAAGAGGTACAGAACCATAGCCCGGTATCCAGGGTTTGTACGATTATCAATTATCTCAATTAACATGTATGGATATCAACGATCCGATTTTCGGATAACAATTATCTAAATTAAGATATTTGGATATCAATTATCCTAATTCTATATCAACTATCAGAATACGTGTCCATTATCCAAATTAAGATATTTTTATATCAATTATCCGAATCGAATGAAAAGTTAGAGATATCACTTATAATAATTAGGATATCTGGATATTAATTTCGCGAATCCATATGTCTCAATTTCAATTACCGTAATTAGGTTGTATGGATATAAATTAGCCACATTAAGAAGTGCCATACTTAATGAAGATGTTTCAATAACTAACTATAAGAGATGTATTTGCTGGATGGTGATGGAAGTAGATGAAATACAGCTCAGGTAGAACGAGGATACTGTCAGCTGTCAATTGTCAGCTGTCAACTGTCAGTTCGCCACTATATAAGTACATTGCACGCGCCCTGTGTGCAGCAATCAGGTAATTGCTGTTGACTCCATCACGCCTACTGCCTACTGCAGTGTTTGTGTTACGAACATACCCATCCTAACCATGCCCGTCTCCTAAAGCCTTATTAGTATTTAGGAGACGCTTGGTTTCAGGATAATGTAGCAGACGGGTGGCGCATAATAATTAATAGTGATGGTGGTGCATTTTGTCCAGGGTCCGTACGAGGCCCGGAAAGCCTTGAAAAGTCTTGAACTTCATTTGGCCAATTTCAAGGCTTTGAAAAGCCTTTAATTTAACCTATTTTGGGTAATTACATTTGAAAAAGCTTGAATTCCATTAAACTGTCCCCACTGATATAAATTAGTGCGAAATCACCATTCGCCATTGTCGTTTGTTTCCTGAAATTGGAATGAAAATAGTGTTGAATTTCTATCAAAAGAGGCCTTGTAAAGCCTAATTACCTTGAATGCCATATATCCACACGTGTATGGGCCCTGGGCATCTAACTGGTGCAGCCTTGTCCATCCCAGTTTGCTCCCTTTTTACCACTACTTACAAACCCACCAAATGACTGCCACAACCCGGCGACAAGTCAAACTCACTACTTCATCCGCGCCCTCTGATAATTAACTCCTTGTTCAACCGCTGCATTGCGCCGTTGCCATAATCCAATGCGGATCATGTGATCCAACCCTTCGAATTAGCTAGCTCGCATTTAACAGAAATCATGATTTGTTTCTTAGCTAGAAATACACCTCACTACGGGATGGTTTGATGACCATGTGGCCGTGTTTAGTGAGTGGCTAAAAGCAGCTCCCACCCTGCTTACACCTCACTACGGGCTGGTTTCATGGTCATGTGGCCGTGTTTAGTGAGTGGCTATACACAGCTCCACCCTGCTTACACCTCACTACGGACTGGTTTGGTTGCCATGGGGCCGTGTTTAGTGAGTGGCTATACACAGCTCCACCATGCTTACACCTCACTACGGGCTGGTTTGATGGTCATGTGGCCGTGTTTAGTGAGTGGCTATACACAGCTCCACCCTGCTTACACCTCACTACGGGCTGGTTTGGTTGCTATGGGGTCGTCTTTAGTGAGTGGCTGAGGACACCCAGGTGCAGGTTTACAGCTGTATCAGTCGCCGCCTAAAATCAGGCCCAGTAACAGTAGCTGGCGCTCATACCCATGTAAGACACCGGAGGGTGGCGCCTTTCTGCAGGCAGTTTGGGTCATTCTAGTTGTATGTAGGATTTTATGTACTTTGATACTTAAAAATATAAATATATTTGTTTAATATATTGTAAATACATTTTTTAAATACTTAAATGTTGTTTATGTTTTAAAGAAGTTTTTAATTAAGATGGGGAGAAGGGGAGGGATGGAGAGGGAAGGGGTGGTATGGAGAGGGAAGGGGTTGGATGGAGAGGGAAGGGGTGGGATGGAGAGGGAAGGGGTTGGATGGAGAGGGAAGGGGCGGGATGGAGAGGGAAGGGGTGGGATGGAGAGGGAAGGGGTTAGGCGAGTGATGGGGTGAGAGGGTGAGGGGTGGGGTGGGGTGAGGGAGTAACGAAGGGGGGGAATTGGTGAGGGAAGGGGTTGGGACGGGAGGGAATGGGTAGTACCCGCCACTCTCATCATTGCACCCTTATGCACCAAGGTTTTCAATCCGTCATCAAAAGGGCGTAATTTTGTTTGGAGGGCTTCTTTCTCTTGCCATTTCCTGTCGTGATGGAACGGCCTTTATCTATCGATGCGGGGTATGTGAGGGGGGAGAGGGGGCAGGAGGAGGAGTGGGGAGGAGAGGAAGGGGGAGGGGGATAAAGTTGTTCTGATCTCTGAGATGTATTGACCGGGCAACAAAGGGGACGCCATTCTCTCTTAAGTCTCCAGTTATTGTGAATTGTATTAATTGCGAAATGAGCTATCATACAAAATAGCTAGAGCATTGCTATATATATATATATATACATATAATAGTACTTCCGTTACTGGAGGCAAGTATATATAACATAGAGATAATATATAACAAGATGCAAAGACATACGAAAAAGTAATGCGATATGAGTTATTAAAAAAAAACTCCCGAGCGAGTGGAGTGTTAAGCCCTGTGTAGAAGGTGATTGGTGCATGCCGGGACCCCCCACCCATGTGGGTGGGGGGGCACTCCAGATCGTATTACATGTGATAAGAGTCTTATTACTATCCAATAATTCTTCCGTTAGTGGAGGTAATTATATATAACATAGAGATAATATATAACAAGATGCAAAGTCATACGAACAAGATGCAAAGTCATACGAACAGTGCGATATAAGTTGGAGGTATAAAAAGACCCAAGGAAGCTAACTCAAAAGTCAAAAACTGCCTAGAATGAGGGAGGCAGGCTGAGCGAGGACTTGGCAGAGGAGCCACCCAAAGCCAACTATGTTGGCTACCCTGAGATCATCAGCAATGCGTTCCTAGATGGAGACCCGCAGGTATAGGTATACGCAATCCCTTGCCCAGGTCACCCCTGGTCTTGATCTCCTGTATGGAACTTCCAGCCATTAGTAGGGAGGTAACCCCCCCCCTCCTGAATGAATGGCTCAAGAAGAGGTCCGGATTCAAACTGGAAAGACGGCATAGGTGTTTGAGTAGTGTGGGTACTCCAATGGTGAAGACCCAGAGGAGGACGGCATGCAAAAGGCCTGATCATGGGGTTTAGCCGGAAGCTGAGCAAAGTGGAGCTCCACCGCCCGTACTGCCCATAGCAGGGGGTGAGAGATGCTGGAGATAGGGATGTCTAGTGTCTTTTCAGCAAACTGGACTGTCTTTGACTTCCTGATCCTGAAGGACATGCCCCAGGGGTGGAAAGTGAAATCCTCCCGCACAAGGGATGCATCAGACTGGATAATTTGGGCCTTCCTTAGTAGGCTCCGGGACGACATCAAGATGGCTGCTCGGAAGGAGGTACCCCTGGTGATTCCAACAGCAAGGCCAACATGGCCGATAGCTGTGTTGGGAGCAGTGGCGCCTAGGCAGTGGCGCTACCGCCAGACAACTGTGGACATTAAAGTCATCATAGTTCACCGCCGGGCCGCCGGATGATTTGAGGTGGAGATTGAGTGAGCTTAGGTATGACCTAATAGAGGCATACCACATAGATTTGGCTAGCCAAGTTATCTATAGGCAGATCTGCCAAGAGTCACATGGGGCAGGCTGGTGGTTGTATGATTCACAAAATGTCAGGTATTTTCTTAGCCTAGAGTTAGCGCAAAGTCTTGTTGAAGGGGGTAGGTGCTGGCCCATCAGTGTGTCACAGTCCTTCTCGAGAGCACAGGTGTCTGTAATCAAGAGTATTCATGAAATATATGGCTGCAGTAGATGTAGCCCGGGCCTATCACCTCTACGAGGCATGCTTTCGAGTTGTGTTCATTCAGCCGTGAGCTGTCACATATGGTGTTATCTTTACTTTTAATGTAAACTGACGAGATGTCAAAATTGAACATGACCGCTAACCAAAACATCTTGTATAACCATTTCATTATTTGCACGTTCTTTGATTTACCAGAGTTGAGCGCGTGCATCACTGTGGTATTATCAGTTACCATTACTATGTTCCTGTCAGCCCATGGTGCAGTAAGGGCGGCAATGCTAATGTAATTTAGGGCACTGCTGTGGAAATGTCATGTCACTGACTCAGAATCGTCGCTATTTCGCATGGAGTGGTGTTGCATTCATGGGGATTAATGTTGCATGTTAGGAAATCAAAGACTAACCGGTACAGGCAGAGGGTGCACAAGATTCCTGCGACCAGACTAAGGAATGTAAATTTGTGTGCAGTGTATTGGTATTCAGAGCACATCATGCAATGTCCGGCGCCACCGGAAGCCAAGGCCTTCAGGGTTCCCAGGGGGATCACACCATCCCTTTGAGTTACGATAACTACAGGGAAGTGACGAAGTGCATGTGCGGCGCTAGCGGGCTGGAACCCGGGAAATTTTCTACTCATAGTCTAAGGAGAGGTAGGGCCACAATTTTGAGTATGTGTGGTGCTTCTGCGCAAGAGATACGTTAGCGAGGTGATTGGAAATCCGACGTGGTTTATCAGCACTTGAAACTGTTGGTGGATGAGAGGCTTTCAATGGGCAAGAGGGTGGCGATGTATCTGGAAGACCAGGGGCATCAGCCTAAACGGCTCTGGTGTTGTTTGGGGTTTAGGAGCCAGCCAGACCTGAGACTCTCCTGCATATAACTGTATATATTGCGTTGTCTCTCTGAGTAGCGTCAATAATGGCTACGTACAATCCCGGGATTATGGGGGTATTATGGAACCGATCCAATGGGTGGGTGCATGCGTGGGAGTGCTTTTGTGGGTGCTGTTTGAGCAGCTTGGAGGGCGGTCGGGCTGCGTGTGGTAGGCACTAGGCCTGTGAGGTTGCAGGAGGTCACCTGACCACCACCGGTTGGCTACTTGGCCCTCGTTTTTTGTTTAATAAAGAAGGGGGTTTAGGTGTCAGCCAGAGCTGAGACTCTCCTCCGTATAACTGTATATATTGCTTTGTGTCTCTCTAAGTAGTGTCAATAATACTGTGTGTAAGTTACACTACAGGCATAACAGATGAACCAGTGTGAGAATACGTTTTATTGAATGTAATCAACAACAACATTAATCATACCTGGCTGGGGATCCGCCAAGGACGCAAGCGTCCACCCAGCCCCAACCCTAGCATGACGCCACCAAGGCAGTCGCGACACGCATGACCACTGATATACAGTCCGACAAAGGATTTGAGATGTACGTGAAAGCCATGTCAGATGACCAATCCCCCTTGTCTTAATCTCCTCGAGGGATGCACCTTGCATGGCTCAGAAAGTGCAGCCCCCTTGGCGTAATGAGTGACACACAAATAATTCATGATCTAGGGAAGCACAACGCGCCAGATATTTAATTGTTGAATCCACCGATACAGTGGTGGGTCTTATGGAGTATAACAATAATGATAATAATTCCCTTACGCATCTTTATACTCACATAATCTGTTATACATCACATATATATATGGTAAAAAAGACCCCTTTGATGGGTAATAATTAGGGAGTGGTAGTGCCTCTTCTCACCTTCCTCGCCTACATGAGGGTTTGTGTGGGCGGGATGCTGTTCAATATGATGTCTCACACTCCCTTAACTTCTATCCTGCTGGGAACAGGTTCATTGCCTTCACTCACAATTTGTCTTAAATACAAAATGAGTGGTATATGTTTGACCCTGTTGAACTCATTCAAGTTTCTTATACTGACGGTTCACACTCCCTATATACTCGATATATATATTTAGAATATTTAATGTCTGTTTGTTTACGTCCTAGGAACATCTAAGGCTATATCAAAACGGGTCTTTTAATATTTTTGTTCAAGTGTTTTGTATTCCTCTGAATAACATGTTGTCAGTGCTAATGCACTTGTCTTCCAGCCCTAATGACAATTGCCCCTTCCCAGTCAACAAATCTACAGCAACATAGAGAGACAATTACAGGGAAATAAGCAAAACAGGGGATCATGAATGACAGGGAAATAACAAGATAAGAGAAAAAAGAAACATATAGGGGGAGGTAACTGTGTTAGACTAGTATGGTAAGCTTTAGTATGGGGGGGGGGCATAACTGATTATCTTTCTAGTGGTGACATGTTCGTTGAAAGGGTGATGGTGGTATATCGGGTCGGCCTTTGTGTTTGCACTGGTCTTCATGGTAATCTCAAATGGGGCCTATTGGTTTAGGAAGTAGGTTAATATTAATCACTCATTTCGAATAAATATAATATATAAATATATTAAAAGTATATATGCATATTAATGAGGAAGAATATGATCCTCTGAGCGCATACTGAGTCTGGTTCCACAACTCCCAGCTAAGAGACACCGTATATGTTCAAAAGTGCAGCCTACAACTTTACTGCATACCTTGGCACGTCACAGAAAAACTGCTACGGCATTTTCTCACAGACGCTTGAAGCTTCAAGAAAAGAAACAATCATCGGTGTTTCATTATTTTTTAATGCGTCCCTCTGTGTCTAAGGGCCGCTATGAATTGTGTGTTTCATTCTGTTTTAATGCGTCCCGTTGTGTCTAAGGGCCACTATGAATTGTGTGTTTTTAAGTCACGGCTAGTGACATCTGATCTGTCCGTAAGGACCCACTTCAATTAAATTGCTGCCATCTTTTTCTGCTAATTTATGCGGCTTTTGTGCTGCATAATTCACCAGCATGATTTGATTCCGGAGTGTAAAACCCAGAGGGAATAGAATATCTAGAAAGGAATCGCCGATAAATAGTTAAGCCGACCACGGACAGTGTTTGGTAGTTTTATTATCGTGTTATTATCCTCACCTCGTTCACGATCAATTTCAAAGTATGAATCACAGAATGGCAAGAATCAGACAAGTATGATTACAAAAGAAATTAGATTTTGAATTAAAAATGGCCATCAAATAAGCGAATCAATCAACAAAGTAGGAAGCAACATTGTAGTTTTAAGTCAATGTCTGATATTATGTAATACTCACAAGCACAGTTCGTTGGTAGCCAACATGTGTGTAATACATGAATAGGTACTGAAAGAAGACGTTGTGAAATGTGTATTAAGTGATGGTACTGAAAGAAGATGTTGTGAAATGTGTATTAAGTGATGGAACTGAAAGAAGATGTTGTGAAATGTGTATTAAGTGATGGTACTGAAAGAAGACATTGTGAAATGTGTAGTAAGTGCTGGTACTGAAAGAATACATTGTGAAATGTGTATTAAGTGATGGTACTGAAAGAAGAAGATGTGAAATGTGTATTAAGTGATGGTACTGAAAGAAGATGTTGTGAAATGGTATTAAGTGAAGGTACTGAAAGAAGACGTTGTGAAATGTGTATTAAGTGATGGTACTGAAAGAAGACGTTGTGAAATGTGTATTAAGTGATGGTACTGAAAGAAGACATTGTGAAATGTGTATTAAGTGATGGTACTGAAAGAAGATGTTGTGAAATGTGTATTAAGTGATGGAACTGAAAGAAGATGTTGTGAAATGTGTATTAAGTGATGGTACTGAAAGAAGACATTGTGAAATGTGTATTAAGTGATGGTACTGAAAGAATACATTGTGAAATGTGTATTAAGTGATGGTACTGAAAGAAAATGTTGTGAAATGTGTATTAAGTGATGGTACTGAAAGAAGACATTGTGAAATGTGTATTAAGTGATGGTACTGAAAGAAGATGTTGTGAAATGTGTATTAAGTGATGGAACTGAAAGAAGATGTTGTGAAATGTGTATTAAGTGATGGTACTGAAAGAAGCTGTGAAATGTGTATTAAGTGATGGTACTGAAAGAAGATGTTGTGAAATGTGTATTAAGTGATGGTACTGAAAGAAGATGTTGTGAAATGTGTATTAACTGACGGTACTGAAAGAAGACGTTGTGAGTGTGTATAAAGTGATGGTAATATGACCGAGTGGAAATTGGGTTATGGTGCCAGTAGTGCGGTATCCCAGTGAGACAGCACTATAAAGTCGCCATGAGCGCACACTGTCATAAGTCGGTAACCGTCCTGGTATGATCTAAAGGCCCTGTCACACTACGACATTTCTCCCGGCGTGCCGGCAACGCGCAAAATATTTGCAACCCGTCGAGAAACGTCAAACTTTTCGGCGTGTTGGGGGGTATTTGGATGGGGGGTAGCGTGTTATTAGCGTGATGATGGCATGTTAGTAGCGCGCCGTCAACAGGTATCGACGTTTCGGGTGGAAAAAGCGTAAACATTTCGTAATTAGCTACTTCACGGTCGGGTGGTTTGGCTCAGGGGAACGGGCACGAACTGGCTGTCCGCGTGCTAGTGGCATGTTGCTGGCGCGCCACAAGCGGGCTGCGGCCGGTCTGCCGGCGCGTGGGTATTGCATCAGGTGGGGTTTGGTGGGTGGGTTTTCCATATAAATATGTTTGAAGTCTGTGTCTCCACAATTCACTGTTTGAGAACAGCACAGGCTTGGGACAAGTGATGAACCACTGCATGGAACCCTTCCCTAGCCGAGGCAACTATTAAATGATTGCAATGCGGATAGGTGGGCCAAAATAATTTATCCTACCAAGTGACTTAACTGAAATCACATGTAACATGCCCAGTATATATGGGTCACTCTCCTGAAAACTGACCAGAAGTGTCACATCCAGAGTTAAAATTTCATATTTGAATTTGTTACATTTTTTTGTTCCAAATGAAACCTGCAAATCTCCCCTTTACATGTAGGTAAAATATAAATTCATGAGATAAGAAATAAAGGTGTACATCATGAATAAGATATCTCTTATGGGAGTATAAAATGTGTGTCACACGTGTAACACATCTTTAGGACACCACACAGTCTCCTTAATAAATATATAATCAGAATTAAATAATATCATACTTAGAAGTATATTAATCATGGCATAATATACAGAAATATCTAGTGGTTATATTGAAAAAAAAAATTAATTCCCACCCATGATTTATTGACTGAATAATTAGTGTACAATATTTGTGTGGCATGCAGACACACCATTTTGTATTTGTTTATTTAACCATGCAGACATGTTAATAAATACTTCCTCTTTGATTTGGGAACTGTTTTGTTTGATATATCAATGCACTACAAGATGTTAATAAGGATTCAAGCACGTCCCATATGTCATGTTCGAAATGGCTAAGTGTAATTTGGGGTTTTTTTCTTCAAAAACAGTTCTTAAGTACAAAAACCAAACTTCCACACAGTTTTATTTTAATTCCGTTATTTTTTTGATCAAATCTGAACATGAATATGAAATGTATAAGGAAAAAAATAAGTAGGAAGGTTTTTATTGATGTTTTAAAATCCCATCTCATGCTCACCAGTTTTCAGGAGAGTGACCCATATATTCTATCACACGCTAAACATACATCACATATACTGGATAACAATAAAAACAAAACTAGTTAACTGTGGTGCGGTATGAAGAGATAGTTGTACGTTTTATTACAGTATATCCAATTATCCATTCTTCTTGGTAACACAGAGTAGAATTAATTTATAATGGCACAAAGTAGAGTACAATGAAATGAGAGTCCAAATACATAACTATATCATAGTGTTCTGCCATGCCACCGTACCCGCAGGGGAGTTACTCCAGTCCTTTATTAGATTCCGCTGCTCCTTGCCTGCCTTCGATCCAGTGTTCATGGCGCGTAGGGGATGTTGCAAATCAGGGAGGTTCTCAGCATCCCTCCATTGTCCGCGGATCACGGTGTGGTCGTCCAAGTCCTCCCCGTCCAGCTGCTGGTTCTGCAGTCCCGGATAGCGCATCCTCATCAGGTTGTGCAGCACCATGCAAGCCATGACGATTAGCTTCACGGTGGAGGGGTGGTGCTGCATCGTGGTCAGAAGAACCTGGAATCTGTTGGCGAGGACACCAAAAGCATTTTCCACGACTCGCCTAGCACGCGAAATACGGTAATTGAAAATGCGTTTTTCATTGTCCATTCCCCTGCGGCTGTAAGGTTTCATCATGGTAGGCCGCAGGGCAAACGCATCGTCCCCGATTAGGAAGTATGGTACTGCCTTCCCCCCCACGACGAGAGGTGCGCTGGGAGGCAACCCCAAACTCCCATCTTCCAGTCGTGCCTTAAGCTCGGAGGCATTGTACACTTGGGCGTCGGATGCGGAACCGGTGCCACCAACATCTGCCCAAATGAATTTATAATCCGCATCCACCAGCGCAAGGAGAATGATAGAGTAGAACCCCTTATAATTATAATAAAGGGATCCGCTCTTTGGGGGACATCGGCAGGCGATATGTTTTCCATCAATGGCGCCGCAACTGTGTGGGAAGTTCCACCTCGCCATGAAAGTGTCCGAGATGGCACGCCATCCATCTGGCGAGGTGGGGCACGTCATGGTTTCGTCGATGTATTCAGCTATAATGGCTCGACACACCTCGCGCACAATGATGGATTGGGTGTTGTGGGGCACCCTCCATCCAAACTTCATGGATGCATACTTGTTCCCAGAGGCGAGGTGTCGTAGAGTCAGTGCCAGTTTAAGCCCAGGCTCCAGTGGTTCACGGAATGATGTACATTGTTTCGTGATGCGGGGACCCACTCTCTCTAGGATGTCATCAAACATTTGCGGCGGCATGCGCATGAAATTAGTGAAGGCTGCCGTATCCTCATTCCTGAGTTCCACCATAAGCTGGTGATACAGACCGAACTGTCGGCGCCTCCGGATCCATCCCCGGATCCATTGTGGCCTAGGTCGATGTACGCCCCTTCTTCTCAGATGGTATAGTAGTAGTTGGCCCACGTGATGGTGATGTAGCAGAATGGCTAGTTGATAGTCGCTAAATCTTTTTCCACAGACCTCCATCCTCGTCGAACACTCGAATTGGTGTGAGCAACCATGGAAATGCGTACCCTTATATACTCACACCGAAAACGCTGGTAGAACGCTCCCAGAACGCCCGCGTCACGTTATGAGCGCGCCAACAGCACGCCCCACGCGCCAGCAGCGCGCCACACATGCCACAAACAGGTCCCAATGCGGCAACATAACGTCAGAACGCGTTACCAACACGCCACCGACGGCCAGCAACGCGTCGACCCCCGCAATTAACACGTACCGGTGCGCTGGCAAAACGGCCAAACACGCCCCCAACACGTCCCCACACGCGACATACAGTTCAAAAAGCCCCACTAACCCGTCAAAACGCGGCAGCAAAACATCAAAAAGCGCCAAAAACACGTCCACAACCGCCATCAGCACGTTCAGACACGCCAACAAAACGTATACACGCGCCAACAACCGCCAGCAACACGTACACAGGCGCCACCAACCCGTACAAAACCGCCATCAACACGTGCACAGGCGCCAGCAACACGTGCAACGTGTGACGCAACGCTGGCGCTACGCTGATAGGTCGTTCACTACACGTCCGTGACATGTTACGGACGCGTTCCCAGCCCGCTCTCAGTTTGCCGAAAATTCACCAGCGTTCAACAACATTGGTCAACGTGCCTCCAGCAGGCCGACAACGCGCTGTTAACGTCGTTCCACGTCCTGCCAACGCGCCACTAACGCGCGATCCAACACGTTGCCGCGCGTCGCCGCGCGTCCACAGTTTTGTGCATGCACAAAACCTCAACGCGCCCCGACGCGTGCCAACGTGTTCGTCAAAGCGTTGATGGTCCTCACCATGTACCGACGTGTACCGACGCCCCACTAACGCGTTCATAACGCCCCGTTAACGCGTCATGACGGGTGACGACGGGTCCCGACGTTTCGCCCAAAATGGCAACACGTTGCCACGCGTCGAAGCGCGTTCATGAGAAACGTCGTAGTGTGACAGGGCCTTTAGAATTTGCCAGGATTTAAAACCCCAACAAACAAAATAAACATTGACAATATTCGAACTTGGAAGCTTGTTTTGAATTCAATATGGCTTTACCACTCTCTCACATTAAACATATATATAAGTTGCATACAGTATAAGCCCGTTAAACCAAGCTCGGTTAAACCAAACAATCGGTTAATCCAAACTGTTTTCGGAGGCCCGCCAAAATACTAACATTTATCCTATACAAAATTTGGTTAAACCAAGGTCGGTTAATCCAAACAAAATTGTTGGACCCCAGGCCACTTCCAGTACGGTTAAATCAAACTTGTATTACTATGAAGACAAAAACAATTTGTGCTGTTATGCATATATACTTTGAGCAGTCCATATATATACATATATATACACATATAATATATATATATATATATATAATATATATATATATATATACATATAATATATTAAAATGTTTACAGGCAGGCGTCACAAAGCAGAGTGAAGCAGCCGGCGAGCGGCAAGTGGGCTGTGTGAGTGGGTGCCGCGGCTGTTACAATAGCTGCCCCCCCCCCCCACCCGGGTCACCAAACCGGAGGGGGGGGGGTCTAGTATAATACCCCCTCCATAATATACAATATAATATATATATATATATATATATATATATATGGTTATGCGTGTCTATGAAGATGGCCCAATATGTAAAGCAGAAAATAGGTTCATTATCATTCACATTTGTTATTTTCGTAGACGGTTGACAGTTTCCAGTGCCATGATGTCAAATATCTAGGCCACCGCGTTATGACCATCCATCTCATCTGGTGGGGCTTGTCCCTTCAAGTTTGGTGTAATGGGGTTATACTGTATATACTATACAAACACACGCTGTCTAGTTGTGTACTGGAATGAGAGACAGAGGAGACGTTGTCAGGGGAACAGATCGTTCTTCTAACATTACACTGTTACCCGCATGCCCGCTGATGTGATAAAGTGGATGTAAATATATAATAAGCCCTCATTGACGTAATCACCCCATATTGAGGTAATTACCACACATTGATGTAACCATGCCACATTGAGGTAATCACCCCTCATTGAGGCGGGGCGAAGCGGGGCGGGGCGAGGCGGGGCGGGGCGGGGTGGGGTGGGGCGGGGCGGGGCGGGGCGGGGCGGGGCGGGGCGGGGCGGGGCGGGGCGGGGCGGGACGGGGCGGGGCGGGGCAGGGGAAGTGAACTGAACTGGTGTTAGAGTTTTGGAATCCTCCCAGTGGGACAGCATCCCAACATCTCACCCCACCCACACCTCACCCCACCCAACCCGCACCCCACCCACATCTCACCTCACCCACACCTCACCCCACACCCCACCCACACCTCACCCCACCCACACCTCACCCCACCCACACCTCACCCCACCCAAACCTCACCCCACCCACACCTCACCCCACCCACACCACACCCCACCCCACCCACACCTCACCCAACCCACACCACATCCGACCCACACCTCACCCCATCCGCATCCCACCCACACCTCACCTCACCCCAACCACACCTCACCTCACCCCAACCACACCTCACCTCACCCACAACACCCTCACCCACCCACACCTCACCCCACCCACACCACCCTACCCACCACCTCACCCCACCCCAACCACACCTCACCCAACCCACACACATCCGACCACACCTCACCCCCCATCCCACCCACACCTCACCTCACCCCAACCAGACCTCACCTCACCCCAACCACACCTCATCCCACCCACACCTCACCCCACCGACAGCACACCTCACCCACACCTCACCCCACCCACACCTCACCCCACCACCCCTCCTAACCCCGCCCTGCCAGGTACCTGTCTGCAACCATCATACATATGGGATGGACACATTAGTTAACCCGCCCGCTTCGCGTGTGACAAAGTTCGAATCCTGGCTTAATCAGATGACGAAATATTGTGTACAAGGTAGCACATGAGTGCTGTATATAATATCATGAATATTATATATATGTATCAGTTATTTATAAATCACAGCTAACTACATGCACCATTTCATGTTCCTGGCCATACAAACTGTATGACAGGGACATGGGTGTCAGTCAATGCTGCTTTTATCATACTGTAAAGTGTTGATGTTGTTCTGCATACTTTGCGTTCTGTATGGAAATGTTGACAGTAACTACTTTGGAATGAGCGGCGTCTGAAAAGCTACTATGTTTTGTATGACCTTGAAAATGTTGAAAACTTGGGTTCATCCTTTACGAGACAAGAGACCGCTCTTATATATGTGAGCCTGGTACATGCAGTGATGCAGGCACTTGGTATAGCATAGGTTGTCATATCGTGGTGCAAGTGGCATAATCTCAATGTATGGCAACACTATACAGCCAGCAATAGTGTGCATCATCAAATAGCAGTACCCGCCCTTATTCCTTGGATCGGAGACAATATGGAACAGTCTCCCTGGTCTGTGGATGGTGCATTTACCGAGCCAAATTCAGAGACCTCGGTGCATCAAATCCAATATCAGGCAATAACTGGGCATTATTGGCAAAGCTCCCTCGCAGAGATCGTTGATAATGGGTTGCTCAGTTGCCAATGACTCTCTATGAGTTATTTGCTTACAAGAGACCCCTGATCGCCTCTGCCATCGCCAGCCACCATTGTCCAATCCTCGTCCCCATTGTCCAGCTTCGCCGACATCAACTGATAAGATAACAGGAATTTGGAAAGCTGCTTCCCAATCTCCAACCAAGAGTGGCTGCTTCCCAATCTCCAACCAATAGTGTTGCCTTCGATTCTTGTGTCTGGTATTTGTTTTCATTGTTTTCTTGTGGCTCGTGTAAGACCAGATCTGAGGCTGACAACTTGGTGTTGTGTTGGTTGTTGATGGTTTGTTTCTTGTTGTTGTGTCTTCTTTGTTGTGTGTGTGCGGGGGGGGGGGGGGGGGTGGTTGTTAAGACCAGATCTGAGGCTGACAATTTTAGTGTTTGTGTTGGTTGTTGATGGTTTGTTTCCTTGTTGTTGTGTCTTCTTTGTTGTGTGTGTGGGGGGGGGGGGGTGTAGAAGACCAGATATGAGACGGACAATTTAGTGTTGTGTGGTTGTTGATGGTTTTGTTTCTTGTTGTTGTGTCTTCTTTGGGTGTTTTCGGGGGGGTGGGGGGGGGGGGGGGGTGGGGGGGGGTGGTGTGAGACCAGATCGGAGGCTGACAATTTAGTGTTGTGTTGGTTGTTGATGGTTTGTTTCTTGTTGTTGTGTCTTCTTTGTTGTGCGTGTGCGGGGGGGGGGGGGTGTAAGACCAGATCTGAGGCTGACAATTTAGTGTTCTGTTGGTTGTTGATGGTTTGTTTCTTGTTGTTGTGTCTTCTTTGTTGTGTGTGTGTGGGGGGGGGGGGGTGCAAGGTCATATCCGAGGCTGCAGGCTAGTGGTAATTTATTTTTATAATTAACAACTATTATTTTGGTTTCTACCAGATCATAGCTGAGGCTGCGAACGGGTGTAGGTTTGTAGGGATTTCTAGAGCCTCTGATAGCTTCTGGAGCAAGGCATTCGTTGATGGACAGCAGGCCACTCATTAACTTGATGAGCAGTTGGTGGTCATTGTCTGAATGAGCAGCTCGACATCAGTCCGACTAGAGTTTTCTGATCATTCCGGGGCTAGCGTGCTAACCATTATGCTACCTAGGCTCCCTGCTGTTGTCACCCTATCCACTCCTTGCCTGAGAGGTGAGTGCAGACCATTATGCTACCTAGGCTCCCTGATGTTGTCACCCTATGCACACCTTGCCTGAGAGGTGAGTGCAGACCATTATGCTACCTAGGCTCCCTGCTGTTGTCACCCTATGCACACCTTGCCTGAGAGGTGAGTGCAGACCATTATGCTACCTAGGCTCCCTGATGTTGTCACCCTATGCACACCGTACCTGAGAGGTGAGTGCAGACCATTATGATACCTAGGCTCCCTGATGTTGTCACCCTATGCACACCGTACCTGAGAGGTGAGTGCAGACCATTATGCTACCTAGGCTAGGCTTCCTGATGTAATCAGCATACCCACGCTCACGTGTCTATATGGCTTCTTGCCTGGAATGTTACCGCACGCCACTACACTACTTTGACACATCCCTCTGCTACAAGTAAACCCGGGATAGTTTTACAGTCGGGAGGCCACACTGGGTGCAACAAGGGCTAAGTACTCAGCCACCATACTTCTTCAATAACAAGGCGGAGTGGCCTGTGATGTTTCAACGCAATCAGGGGCTATTGGCTGAGCAGGAGGCAATCTGTCGAACTTAACAACGTGGTCGCCTAGAGTCGGACCGCCTTAGTCCCGGAACACAGTTAGGGAAGCTTTATAACCAGGCTCAAGCAAGATAAGGCCTGTAATGTATGGTCATGATATAACCTTAAATGTTGCCAGGACATAAAACTCAAAAAACCAACCAACCTATTGTAAAGGCTAAGGCTCGAATCTGTGGCTGTGTAAGCAGGCTATAGTTAAATCAATACAGACAAAGAGAAAGGAAGAGTATAAAGTGCAAAGAAGAAGAGCTTGTTTTATAACAGAAAAAATGTAACCCACAACAATTGTTTGAGTTGCCCCGAGTATACATCTTCTACTCGGTGCTGCTCCCCATTTTTGCATGAACCGCAGTGACTGGTGCTGTACATTATACAGCAGGAGCCACTCCCTTAATTCTACAGGATCGGTGCTGTGACTAATACAGCACTGACCAAACTTAGATTATTTAGAATGTCAATTCCAATAGTAAGATGGCCGGAAGACCAATGCTCCGGCACTGACAAATGTCATATTCAGATCAATAAATACTTTCCCCCCCAAAAAAAAACAAAGAGAGAGAGAGAGTCCAGCCCTCTGGTTTATTATTTATATGGTTACATGGGTTTCGGTGTATAGTATCACCCAATGGGAAACAAGCATTTTTGGACCTACGAATAGGGATTCAGCATTCCTGTTTCCCATGGATACCAGTGGTCTGCCCACCACCACAAGCTGTGTGGCCCGATGGCCACCACAAACCTTGACCTTTGAGTGTAGTGATCCGTAAACCAGCAGAGGGGGTACACCCTGAGTGCAATCACACCCAGACCTGCCAGCACCACTATGTCTATTTACATCCCACTCAGGCACCACCAACCCAAAAATATATATACACATACATGTGCCTGGTCACGTACACCGATCAGTAATAGAACATTTGCATTCCCCCCTATGCCGAATATCAGAATATTTTACACTATCATGTATGCCCGGTGTACACTTGGCGGCATTTTGTAGATTTTAGACAAGCCATTGTCACCGCCGATCCCTACAATTGTTATCAAATATCGAGTCTTGATTTAGTATTTTATATTCAGAATCACATGAATTTGACTGGTTGGCTCAGTGTCAGGATAATGTGACTGAGTGGGGATCTCAGGTCATGGGCTGGCTGCTGGATTGATCTCCCGGTGAGGTAGCACTATAACATCGCCATGAGTGTGCACTGTCACAAGTCGGTACCCATCTTGATATGACCTTAGATGTTGCCAGAACATAAAACTCCAACAACCAACGAACTAACAAAATAAATGTAGAAAAGTATTCTTTAATTTAGACGGATTATTTGTCAGATGTATACATATAAGGAATAGAGTACGCTACTCTGCTAGTTATCACATAATGTCATGTACCTGTGTTTTTATTTGTATTATTTATTAAGAAATACCTTCTTGACCCCTCCTTATTGTACCCTGATGTCATACTTTGCTGCTTCTATCAAGTACCGTCATATACTTGAATACATGTTTGTAGTTGTTTCCGTCCTCATATGAGGTTTGATGTTGCTAGGATGAAAAATCCTAATAAATCAAATGTAAATGACTGAAAAGCCGGTTTCCCAGCCATGTGTGTATTCACAACAATATTTTAATGAAACAGAATTTATTCAAATAGTTGTATTCCTCTGATTAATATGTTGCCAGTAATGATGTACCGGTGTTCCAGTTCTATTGACAAGTGCCACTACGCACTACGTAAAGCTACTACAATATAGATGCATTACAAAGCAACAACTAAGCAAAGCATTCATGTGAAGGATGAGTAGAGGATGCGATAAGCAATTTATAAAGTAGCTATGTTAAATTAAGTAGCTTGACTAGAGACAGTTCTATACCATACTAACTCAATAAGTCCAAGCTCATGGTTTCATGCAACAATTACAGTAATGTGTATTATGTAGAAGTGACCGGTGTAGAGATACACGTGCGTCCGGGTTAAATGCTGGTGGGGTCTGACTGTAGAAATGCATTAAAACATGCATGCTTTAAATAGCTAATTGGGTCCTAATTGTCCAATTACGTTTCACTCATAAAGCAATCTAACAAATGTGCCTCCACTAAGTAGTGCCACACTGTGCCCATACTCCACTAAGTAATGTCACACTGTGACCATACTCCACTAAGTAGTGTCACACTGCACCCATACACCACCAAGTAGTGCCACGCTGTGCCAATACTCCACTAAGTAGTGCCACACTGTACCCATACTACGCTAAGTAGTGACACAGTGTGCCCATACTCCACTAAGTAGTACCACAGTGTGCCCATACTCCACTAAGTAGTGCCACACTGTGCCCATACAGCACTAGGTAGTGCCACAGTGTGCCCATACATCAATAAGTTGTGCCATGATGTGCCCATACTCCACTAAGTAGTGCCACAGTGTGCCCATACTCCACTAAGTAGTGACACACGGTGTCCATACATCACTAAGTAGTGTCACACTGTGCCCATATTCCACTAAGTAGTGTCACACTGTGCCCATACTCCACTAAGTAGTGCCACAATGTGCCCATACACCACTAAGTAGTGCCACACTGTGCCCATACTCCACTAAGTAGTGTCACACTGTGCCCATACTCCACTAAGTAGTGTCACAATGTGCCCATACTCCATTAAGTAGTGCCACAATGTGCCCATACTCCCATAAGTAGTACCACAATGTGCCCATACTCCACTAAGTAGTGCCACACTGTGCCCATACTCCACTAAGTAGCACCACACTGTGCCCATAGTCCACTAAGTAGAACCACACTGTGCCCATACTCCACTAAGTAGCACCACACTGTGCCGATACTCCACTAAGTAGTACCACACTGTGCCCATATTCCACTAATTAGTGCCACACTGTGCCCATACTCCCATAAGTAGTACCACACTGTGCCCATATTCCACTAAGTAGTGCCACACAGTCCCCATACTCCACTAAGTAGTGCCACACTGTGCCCATATTCCACTAAGTAGTGCCACAATGTGCCCATACTCCCATAAGTAGTACCACACTGTGCCCATACTCCACTAAGTAGTGACACACATTCCCCATACTCCACTAAGTAGTGCCACACTGTCCCCATATTCCACTAAGTAGTGCCACAATGTGCCCGGGTGTTATGTAAAGATAAATAAGGTTGATAATCCCAGATAAGTGTAATTGGTGAACTTGATGGAAAAATATGTTTCTGACTTGGGGTGGGTGGGTTGTCCCCCCCCACCCCTTACCTAGATGGGGGGAGGGGGCTGGTGGGTGTGGTGGGGGTCCACCCACTCCCACCCTGCCTCTCTCCACCACTGACTTGAGGAGTTCAACCAATGAAATGCCATGTTACTGTCTCTGACTGAGGAGACTCCCAGCAACTGTGTACCTGTATTTTGAATGTGTTCCATCTGAATAAAGAGCTGGGCAGGGGGTGTGGCAGGCAGATGACCTGGAGACAGCACAGCAGGAGGAGCCAGCCACCCCTCCCTAATAGACTTAATTTATGTTGGGTTGATGTTTCTTGGAACTGATATAGTAAGCAGATATAGTAAGCAGATACAGTAAGCAGATCATCGCTTGAGTGATATCATACATTAGTGCTTTCCGGCCTCCACACACAGAAGTTAGGGTTCTATTTCCTATAGATTCTAGCATGTAAAATACCGCTAGTTAACAACAGGAACAACCAGACTCGCAACGATGCCCTCTTAACTCCACATTGTTCTAAGTTACACTCAAGCCTCCCACAATCACCACCACACCCCACCCACTCTCACCTTACCCTCACACTCCCCCATGGCACTCAGCCTCACTCACCCCACCCACTCTCACCTTGCCCTCACACTCCCCCATGGCACTCAGCCTCACTCACCCCACCCACTCTCACCTTGCCTTCACACTCCCCCATGGCACTCAGCCTCACTCACCCCACCCACTCTCACCTTTCCCGCACACTCCCCCATCACACTCAGCCACACTCACCCAACCCACTCTCACCTTGCCCTTACATTCACCCATCACACTCAGCCACACTCACCCCACCCACTCTCACCTTGCCCTCACACTCACCCATGGCACTCAGCCTCACTCACCCCACCCACTCTCACCTTGCCATTACACTCACCCATCACACTCAGCCACACTCACCCCACCCACTCTCACCTTGCCCGCACACTCACCCATCACACTCACCCACACCATCACCCCCGTCCTCACTCTTCCCTCACCCCTTGCATTTCCAGCTTACACTCACTGTTACACTGACTGTGATAGTCACTCTTACACTTGCTCTTACACTCCCTCCTACCCTCACTCTTACACTCACTGTTCCACTGACTGTGACATTCACTCTTACACTCACTATACCACTCACTCTTACACTGACT
>CM059191.1:6757178-6848564 GCA_030323885.1 Branchipolynoe longqiensis
AATCTAACTCTAAGTATAATGTTTGCAACAATCCTCCCCTCCCATCACCTTGATGCTGTCCAATCTAACTCTAAGTATAATGTTTGCAACAATCCTCCCCTCCCATCACCTTCATGCTGTCCAATCTAACTCTAAGTATAATGTTTGCAACAATCCTCCCCCTCCCATCACCTTCATGCTGTCCAATCTAACTCTAAGTATAATGTTTGCAACAATCCTCCACTCCCATCACCTTCATGCTGTCCAATCTAACTCTAAGTATAATGTTTGCAACAATCCTCCCTCCCATCACCTTCATGCTGTCCAATCTAACTCTAAGTATAATGTTTGCAACAATCCTCCCCTCCCATCACCTTCATGCTGTCCAATCTAACTCTAAGTATAATGTTTGCAACAATCCTCCCCTCCCATCACCTTCATGCTGTCCAATCTAACTCTAAGTATAATGTTTGCAACAATCCTCCCCTCCCATCACCTTGATGCTGTCCAATCTAACTCTAAGTATAATGTTTGCAACAATCCTCCACTCCCATCACCTTCATGCTGTCCAATCTAACTCTAAGTATAATGTTTGCAACAATCCTCCACTCCCATCACCTTGATGCTGTCCAATCTAACTCTAAGTATAATGTTTGCAACAATCCTCCCCTCCCATCACCTTCATGCTGTCCAATCTAACTCTAAGTATAATGTTTGCAACAATCCTCCCCTCCCATCACCTTCATGCTGTCCAATCTAACTCTAAGTATAATGTTTGCAACAATCCTCCCCTCCCATCACCTTCATGCTGTCCAATCTAACTCTAAGTATAATGTTTGCAACAATCCTCCCCTCCCATCACCTTCATGCTGTCCAATCTAACTCTAAGTATAATGTTTGCAACAATCCTCCACTCCCATCACCTTCATGCTGTCCAATCTACCTCTAAGTATAATGTTTGCAACAATCCTCCCCTCCCATCACCTTCATGCTCTCCAATGTATGTATTGTATAATCAGGGATCAAAGTTTTCCGCGATTGTTGGTATCTACCGATTCAGCATATGTATATGTGACAACAGGTAGTAAGTTCGAATCCCATTCATTTATGACCTTAGATTTTTCTAGAACATTGAACCCAAACAAGAAATAGTTACGTATGGGTGATAACATAATCACAACAAGGATTTTGAAGCCTGACTTCCGCCATTTTCCCGCGATTTCCTGACAGCGCTAATCCTATGGGGGAAAATTCGTGGTGGTGGCTTGATTTCCGGGTGTTTAGCCTGAAACCACTTTCATCCCTGTGTATACTGGTGAACCATCCCTGTGTATGTTCTATTGCAGTGCGGGATATTTGTAATTGTGTGTTAGACTTACAAGTTGATGGAGGTGACTGTAGTTGGGTGTACAGAGTACTACATGTGAAATGTCACGCATGGCTAGCTTCATTTGATCAGGGAAACTATATATAGTTTAATAATTAGGATGCTAGCTCCAGAATGGTATGAACCTGGGTTCGAATCCCACTCCAGGCGCAATATTTCCCATTGCAAATGTACTCCCACCAATACTCAGTGAAAGGGCAAACAGCAGTGGAATAAAGAAGATCTCGCAATGGGCACAGGGGGGGGGGCACTACCCACTTAGCCATCTGACCCGGTCTGTAAGCTTTGTGGCCGAGTGCCAATATTGACGACGCATCGTGAGAGACAGCGATAAGAGCTCATCGCACAATGCAGCCGGACAGAGTCGGTGGTAGGGGGCGGGTGGGGGGAGGGGTGAGGGTGGGGGGAGGGGTGCGGGGGGGAGGGGGTAGGGGCCAGCAGTGGGCAGAGAGGGGGTGAATAGCTCCAATCGTTGCCCTGGCAGTTCGGGTAAGGGGGTCACGACTCATATAGAACTGATCAAGAAGAGGTCCGGATATGTGAGGTCAGGGCAGTGTGATGACGCCTGAGGTCAGGGCAGAGTGATGACGTCTGATGTGTGAGGTTAGAAGTCACGGCAGTATGATGAGGTCTGATGCATGACGTGAGGTCAGTGGGATGAGATGTGAGGTGAGGGAAGTATGATGTGGTCTGATGTCTGAGGTGAGGCCAGTGTGATGAGATGTGAGGTGAGGGCAGTGTGATGAGATGTGAGGTGAGGGCAGTATGATGAGGTCTGAGGGCTGAGGTGAGGTTAGTGTGATGAGATGTGAGGTGAGGACAGTATGATGAGATGTGAGGTGAGGTCAGTGTGATGAGATGTGAGGTGAGGGCAGTATGATGTGGTCTGAGGTCTGAGGTGAGGGCAGTGTGATGAGATGTGAGGTGAGGGAAGTGTGATGAGATGTGAGGAGAGGGCAGTGTGATGAGATGTGAGGTGAGGGCAGTGTGATGAGAGTGAGGGCAGTGTGTTTAAAAAAAAAGTGTTTATTGAGGCTGTATTTATACTGTCCATACGATATAAACCTGGGTATTCAGGCTTGTTTTCAATGCTGGCCAGCTGTAGTGTTGGTGTTATCTTATCACACAGTAGCTGCTGATAAGGTAATTGATTGCCTGCATTTCAGCAGCACATAGATAGTTGGTTGGTCTGGTTAGTAGTGTAGTAGTCTGTACATGAGACCCACTACCATGCGGTGGCGCCATATACTGCGCCGCACACCTATGCAGTTACACTGAACTGCGCTAGGTGGCGGCAGGCTAGCCACCGGTCAAACCCTGATGGGGCTGCCCTCTACTGTGTGTGGCTAGCTCACCCCCACCCACCTATAGAGGCAACATGGGACCTGGTGAGTTAGGGGCTGGTCAGTTGACTGTTGATGCCGCAGAGAGCAGAGAGGTTTTGTAATACACCAGGTTGAAGCGTACCCATACTGAATCTGGGTGTTCTTCCATGAGTGCATGATGGTGTGGGGGAAGACTGTGGGCTATCACATTGGTGCCATTGACCAACTCGCCTTCTGCCTAAGGGGTGAGTCATGGATCTGGGCCATGGCTTCCGAAGGTAAGTTCTCTTCATAAATTGGTATGGAGGGGATGTTGACAGCCCGTCTGCGTAGTGGGCGCCCATACCAAATTGATGGGGCCGTCTATGAGTGCGAACACTTCTGTGGTGAGTTCACCACATCGTGCTCTGTCAATACCTGTTGGGGGTGTGAGTGATACTTTCATTCCCAATGCAGGTGCTGGTGTCATTGGGGAGGGCCGTAAGGTGTCAATTAGTTGGGGGGGGCATAGCTACTCCCGTGCCAGCACCGGTGCTTTCGCCGGGTGTGGCTGTAGGTGTCGCTAAGTCTGGCAGTTAGCTCAATTTAGTGGCAGTCCTCCACTTGGATTCGCTCTGTTGCTTACACCTGTAGCGGGCCAGAACGGCGCACTTGACCAGCAATTGGGCACTCATTCATTAGTTAGTAGTGTCATGGCAGTTAAAGGTGTTGTGGCATTGGATGGGACGCCTAAGGTTCTCTCGGGTGATATAAACACTGGGGAGGGCCTTCCGGGGAGTGCAGTGAAGGTGGGCTTTGCCCTTGATGATATACGGTCTCTGTCGATCAATACTGATTCGGGGGTAGGTGTACTTAAGGGTAGCAGTTCGATTGCGTGTCATGATGATTTCGGTCTGGGCATACGCAGGAGTTCTGCATGGAAAGCGCCGCTGGAGTATTTGCCATGGGGGAATTTGGCAGTCCATTCTGGGGGGATCGGAGATGGGCAGTTTGATCCCTTTTCACCCTGTCATGGGGATATCTTTCCGCCTCGTTGACATTAGAGAATGATTTGGCTATGGGTTGGTATGGTTTCGGGGTTGCAGACGGAGGTGCAGCATCAGGAAGTGATGCAAATTCGCCCTTTGCGTGCCTGGAAGCGGGTCCAGTTTGACCAGATGGCTGAGGAGAGAAGGAGGTTGGATGAATTAAGAGTTTCCAACGCTGCTTTTTTCGCTCGCGATTTAGAAGATCTAAACATGGCACAGCGCATTTCTGCTGAAGAAGTAACTTCTAACCATCTCCTGATTGAAAGGCAGCGAGGAGGCAGTCGGAGGAGATTTCTATATGGGAGGCACTGAATGTTCAGTTGCAAGACGAGAATCAAAGGTGTGAACAATTGTTAGCAGCCGAGAGGTGCGGCATTGATTCTGCCTTGGTTGCTCTTGCAGATGAGAGTGCACCCTTTCAAGCCGAAAAAGCAGTGTTTAGGCATAGTTTAAGGCTTGGTGAGGGCTGTATGAAGGTTACTGAGTCAACGCGGTAGATAGCCGTGAGTCGCAGTATCCGGCGCATGGTGCACGCCCCGCTTCTTCGGGTAACTCACCGCATCTGCCGGCGCCCTCACAGGGGGGTGGTGGTAGACCCGGGGGTCCGAGGGAGCTGGTGACCTCTCCTGAGGGGGAATGTGCTTCTCGGGGGGGGCGGGGGGGGGGGGGGGGGGGCGGGGGGGCTTCTAACCTAATGTAAATATACGTAGAGAGGAGACTCCTTACCCGGCTTGTTCAGACGGGGATGCATTACCTATTGCGTCACAGCCTGGGCTGCCGGGGGGCCGTCAGTACTCGGTGGAGGAATTATGCTTATTCCGGGAGCATCCAGCAATAATGGATGTGATGAGATGTGAGGAGAGGGCAGTGTGATGAGATGTGAGGGCAGTGTGATGAAAGGTGAGCTGAGGGCAGTGTGATGAGATGTGAGGTGAGGGCAGTGTGATGATATATGAGGTGAGGGCAGTGTGATGATACGTGAGGGCAGTGTGATGAGATGTGAGGTGAGGTCAGTGTGATGAGATGTGAGGTGAGGGCAGTGTGATGAGATGTGAGGTGAGGTGACGGCACTGTGATGAGATGTGAGGTGAGGTCAGTGTGATGAGATGTGAGGTGAGGGCAGTGTGTAAAGTGAAGTTTGAATACTGATATGACAGAATACAAATCAAACACTTCTCGTCGTGAAAATGGCCTTTGTTGCCGACACAACATTAAACAACCACCAATCAATCAATTAAGCAATCAATGATACCAATGTCATATTGTCAGTCAACTATATCCACGAAAGCTAGCAGATCCTTTGGTCAGGTGCCATGTACAGTGAAACCTCATTATAACGTGCCCCGAATTTGGATATAACGCCATGATTCATTGGACCCAGAATTCAAAGATAATTCAGTCAAGCGAACCCCGATTTAGTGCACCACGACTTTGTTCGCGATTGTATTATATGGACCTGAACGATCACTTTACACAGGGTCATACTGTACATGAAATTGAACTTCTCTAGGCGGGGTCCTGTCTAAGCGAAGTAACTTTCGCCCTCTCAGGCTGGGACAAGATGAGTCAGAGAACTTCTAGTTATTGCGAAAGGCTGATGACCTGGCAGCTATCAGGGACGGACTGGCTTTATTTTGTATTTTGTTCAGTTGTTTTGGGTTGTTCTTCTTTCCTGTCTCCACGGCCTTTGCCAAGGGGACATCAATGAAGTACGCCTCTGCGGACGGGGGGTTCCACTTTGTAGTTTGTTTTGGTTGGATCAGATGTCGCCTCATCACACCTTTGTCCTCTGTTGTTGTTGTCGTTTGTTGTGGTGCCTTCGTTAACTAAGCAGGTGCGAATTCAACAGTCGACAATTGGTCTTCTTCAGCTTAAAATTCATTTGTTGATTCAGCAGGGAATGATTTCCTCATTCCAGTGCTCATTGACCTGTGCTAGTATTGCTGAACACCAGGGTAAGTAGTGACATGTGTTAGATTTTAGTCATTGCTTTCAGTCAGCCACGGTTTGAATCCCACGACACACTGAAATGGGAGGCGGATGCTCAACTCATTCGGCCATGCTGTCTGGTGTTATACCAGCAGGTATACCGATGTGTGACCGTCCGCAGTGACGGTGACTTTATAGTGCTGCCCCATGGGGATGCGTTGTCACCAGGACCAGGTCATGTTATCTCACTCAGTCACGTTATCGCCACACTTAGCCAATCAGTGATAACAAGTAGGAATTTATATGTATTTGATTAGACTAGTTTAGGGATCGAACCAGTGAGTTCAGTCATGTGAGTCAAGCAAAATAACCATCAATGCAAGCAACTCAAAAACTCTTCTCGCATAAACAAATGCCAGAAAGTAAACTATACTGTAAGCTAGGAAACCAAACATTAGAAAATGTAGACCATTACAAATACCTAGGCCTTGAGTTGGACAGCCAAATAAACTACAACCTATGTATAACAAAAATCATCCAAAAAGTAAACCACAAATGTGGCTATTTGCAACGCTAAGAGACTACATGACACAAGAAATGTCAATGCAAATCTTCAAGGGCACAGTGCTCCCCTAGTTTGACTATGGGGATGTAAACTACATGGGCGTGAAAATAGAACTTCCAAAAAAATTGCAAATACTGCAGAACAGAGCCCTAAAAATCTGACTAAGAGTAGACAAGCTGCAGCCCACCTATGACATACACAAAATAACTAAAGTAAATTTACTAGAATATAGGAGACTAATTCATTTAAAAACATTAGCATATAGCTATAGTCAAAACAATAAACTCCTAACAAAACCACAAAAGAATACCAGAGGAAATAATGCACCACTACTAAGGCAGACCAGAAGCCAAATAAAAGCTAACGAAAGAAGCATGCTGGAAATGGCTGCCAAGGTGTGGAATGCCCAAATGGTAAAGGAACAACAAATTCCTGAGCTAAAAACATACAACAAATATCTGTGCAAAATAAGGCTAGGAAACCCCCACTAAGATGCATTGCAAGGGGCCATGTGATATGTCATGGCCCACCAGCGGGACGGCCAATGGAAGGTAACCATGCCAAAACTAGCCTGATAGCACACCACATAATTACATACAAGTCTATGTTTTGTAAATAGGAGTAGACTAGTCTAGTAGTAAGAGTAGAACAAATAAAATAATATATATGTAAAGAAAATTTAAAAAAACTAACATAGACTACTAACCATATCAACCAACTACCTACCTGCTACTGTAATGCAGGCAATAAAACATGTTACCAGCAGCTACTGTGTGGTAAGATAACACCAACACTACAGCTGGCCAGCATTGAAAACAAGCCTGAGTATTCAGGCTTATATGCTATGGACAGTATAAATACAGCCTAAAAAAACAAAGATAACTCATGGGAATTAGGTGTCATATGCACATGGCCATCGGGTCGATTAGCAGTGATAAGCAGGCCAACGTAGTCAAATAATTAATAGGATTCCAGAACTGTATAAATATATTTAGGGAAGGATTGCGACCAGATATAATGGCCGAATCGGTAAGACCGCTGACTGGCTTCCTATGTGGAAGGTCGTGGGTTCGAACCCCAGTCAAGTCAAACCAATGACTTATAGAATGTATACTTGCCGGTACCTAGCCAGGTAACTAGGATAGAACAAGGACTACTTTGTTCAGATTCAGGATAATGTGACTGAGTGGGATATCGGTTCATGGTGCGGCAGGTCTGGTCGCAATGTCACAAATCGGTGCCCATCCTGATATGTGTATAACTGTGCAAGTGTTGGGGGTGCGTGCTATATGCATGTCCCTTCGCAGCACGAAGCATCAGATGAAGACAATAGATGGAGGCATGAAACCCGAAGGCTGAGTGTCAGTGTGTGTGCTGGCCGGGGGGGGGGGGGGCGAGATGGGGGTGGGGGAGGGGTGGTACTCGAGTTCCAAAGTTAGGGCGTTGACGTGAATCAGGAGGAAGACTCCACGTGGAGAATAGTAATAATAACACGGTATAGGTCTGCGCCTGGAGAGTGTGGACGTGGTTGATATAAGCAGGGGCCTGCTCCAGTACGGTCCACTCCTGAGGGTCAGCAGTTGCCCCTCCACACAGCAGGGTGCTCCAGGGCGGGGTGGGCACTGACCACTAGTGACCACTCAGCACGTGGAGGAAGGTCACGTAACGGGCAGGTAGGGGTCAGTGGTCAGTTCCCTCCTCCAGTAGCCACCAGGCCACCAATCTATCCATCATTATATCCATCTATCTCCCACACACACCTCACACACCCACCTCACCCACCCACTGACTACCCTACACACCCACCTCACCCACCAACCTCACCCACCCACTGACTACCCTACACACCCACCTCACCCACCCACCTCACCCACCCACTCACTACTCAGCACACCCACCTCACCCACCCACTCACTACCCCAGACACCCACCTCAACCACCGACTTCACCCACCCACCTCAATCACCCACCTCACCTCACCCACCTCACCCACCCACTCACTACCATACGCACCCACCTCACCCACCCACCTCCCCCACCCACTCACTACCATACGCACCCACCTCACCGCTCGGCCACCTCCCCACCACTCGACCCCCCCCCACTACTCAATACAACCCACCTCCCCACCCACTCACTACCAACACACCCCGCCACCCATCTCACGCACCCACACACCCACTTTCACGCACCCACAGACCCACACCCACTCACTACCATGCACACCCACCTCACCCACCCACTCACAATCATACACACACCTCACCCAACCACCTCACCCACCCACCTCACCCCCACCACTCACTAGCCTACACAGCCACTTCAACCCACCCACCTCACCAACACTCACCCCACGTCCACACATAGCCATCACACCCACCTCACCCACCCACTCACTACAATCAAACACACCACCTCACCCACCCAACCTCACCCACCCAACACTCGAACCCACACCACTCATTCCAGCACCCCCCCATTTTTTTTTTTTCTTCACCCAGCCACCCTCACCCACCTCACCCACCCACACACTACTCAACACTTGAGTCGAACTGAACTTAACTAAACTAACCCTTCCATCTCATCTCCCACCATCCCAACCCAACCCCTCTCATCTCCCACGCATCCCACCCAACCCTCTCATCTCCCACCACCACCACCCAACGCCCTCTCATCTCCCACCACCCCACCCATCCCCTCTCATCTCCACCAACCCCTCCGCCCCCCTCTCATCTCCCACCACCCCACCCAACCCCTCTCATCTCCCGCCATCCCACCAACCCCCGCTCATCTCCCACCACCCCACCCAAATCACCTCTCATCTCCCTACCATCACCCCCCCAACCCCTCTCATCTCCCACCATCCCACCCAACCCCTCTCCTTCTCCCACCAACCCCACCCAACCCCACCCCTCTTCATTCTCCCACCACCCCACCCAACAGCTCTCTTCGCCCACCTACCCACCCAACCCCCCTCATCTCCACCACCCCAGCCCAACCCCCTCATACTCCCACCACCCACCCAACCCCTCTCATCCTCCCACACCCCGCCCGACCCCTCTCATCTCCCCCACCCCCCCCAATCCCCTCTCATTCTCCCACCACCCCACCCAACCCCTCTCACTCCCACCATCCCACCCAACCCCTGCTCATCTCCCACCACCCACCCAAACCACACTCTCATCTCCCACCATCCCACCCAACCCTTCTCATCTCAACTCTCCCCACCCACCCTCCATCTCCCACCACCACCCAAGACCTTCTCAATCTCCACCGATCCCACCCAACGACTCTCATCCTCCCACCACCCCACCCAACCCCTCCATCTCCTACCACCCCACCCAATCCCTCTCATCTCCCACCACCCCCCAGCCCCAACCCTCTCTCATCTCCACCACCACCACCCACACCCCTCTCATCTCCTCACCACCCCACCCAACCGACCCCTCACCCCTCCCACCATCCCATCCCCTCCCTATCATCTCCCACCACCCCATCCCCTCCCTACTTAGCTCCCACCACCCTATCCCCTCCCTCTCATCTCCCACCACCCATCCCCTCCCCTCCAGCTTCCCACCAATCCCACCACAGCCCCTCTCAATCTCCCACGACACCATTCCCCCTCCCTCTATATTCCACCACCCATCCCTTCCCTCTCATCTCCCACCACCCCATCCCTCTCCTCTTCGCTCCCACATCCCACCCATCTCCCACCACCTCCCATCCGACCCCATCCCCTCCCTCTCATCTCCCACACCCACCCCCTCCCTCCCGGCTCCCCACGCATCCCACCCCAACCTCTCTCAACTCCCACCACGCCACCATCTCCCTACCAGCTCCCCACCATCCCACCCAACCCCTCTCAAACTACCCCCACCCATCCCCTCCCACTCATCTGCCCACCAACCCCATCCTTCCCTCGTCATCTCCCACCACCCATACCCTCCCGTCTCAGCTCCCACCATCCCACACAACCCCTCTCATCTCCCACCACCCATCCCCTCCCTCTCAGCTCCCGCCCATCCACCCAACCTCTCCTCATCTCCCCCCCACCGCATCCCCTACCTCTCATCTCCACCACCCACCCTTCCTCACATCTCCCCCCACCCCATCCCCTCCCTCTCAGCTCCCACTCATGCCCACCCAACCCTCTCATCTCCCACCACCCTTCCCTCCCTCTCACTCCCACCAACCCCACCCAACCCCCTCTCATCCCCACTACCCCATCCCTCCCTCTCAGCTCGCCACCATCCCACCCAAACCCCTCTCATCTCCCACGCACCCTCATCCCCTCCCTCTCACCTCCCACCACCCATCCCGCCCTCCCATCTCCACCACACGCACCTCCAATCCACTGGGGTAACCATTTCTCCCTGCCCCCTCCCTCTCATCTCCACACCCCATCTCCCCTCCCTCCAGCTCCCACCATCCCCACCCAACCTCCTCTCACTCCTACCACACTCCATCCCTTCCCTCTCCATCCTCCCACCCTACCCACCCCTCTCTCCCCTCTGCTATCACCCCTCCCTGCTCCTTTCCCCCTCTTCCTCTGTCACCACCCCACGCCTCTCCCTCTCTCTACCATCATCCCACCGCTCTGTCTCGTTGACCACCATCCCACGCTGCCCCCTCCCTTCCCAGCATCCAACTCGGCTCTAGTTCCCCCCCCTCCTCTCCATTCCGGCCACTCTTTCCTCTTCTCTCCCTTTCAATCTCCCTTCGCCTCTCTATTCCTCTCCCCCCCTAAAGAAAAGCAGCCCTTCCCTCTCCACCCCCTGCCATCCTTTCCACCCCCGCCACCTCCTCCCTCCCCGCTCCCCTCCTACAGCTGAAGGTGGCGGTGCCCTTGAGTCACAATGGGAAGCCCTGGTTTGCCTTCCGTAACCTCCCGGTTGCCATGGTGACGGCAGTTATCTCTGCATCCCGGTTCGCTGAGGACTTTCTTGTCGCCTGCTCCGAGTAAATCTCCGAATGTCGTCGAAAGGAGGCGGCAAGTTGCCAACGACTTCCGGTTTGGGGAGGGAATGGGTGCTCCACGGTGGGACGCAGCAGCCTAGTTTGAGCTCAAACAGGAAGTGGTGAGTTTGTGGCTAGTTTTGTGTGTGTTTGTGTGTGTGTTTTGCGGGTAAATATGCTCATGGTCTTCCAGCGATTTTTCAATTTGGGATTATTTACACAACAACGGTGGATAGCGTAACGTATATAAGGGGAGCTAAGAATAGCTGTTGAATACACAATTTGCAGTATATAGTACAAAGGGATTATGTCACCCACAAGTTCCACAGCAATATGGAAATAGTAGTGTCATATGACGACATGAATATAAGTCGAGTTTATGTGGGTATTTTCATCGTATTTAGAATGTAAGTAGAAGTTATATTCTGTATTCATTTGGTGAAGTTTTAATTTGTTTAAAGTGGGTGTGGTCAGTTGGAGTTAAACAACGAATAGATGAATGTCAGTGGTTCGTTATGTCGCTATGTTATTTGCGTTAATGATTTGAAGTTTGGTCTTTTAGTTGGCAATCACTGCTGGTGGCTTTCATTTGTTAAATGTATTTTCTTTTTCTATTTGCGTGTTGGTTTGTACTTCTGGTAACAATTTAATAATTATCGAAGCTTAGCCGCACTGAAATCAGTCAATGTGTGCTTGGGGTTATACGGCCTAGTGTGGATACAGCGTTAAATCGTAGTAGTGGGGGCATAGTGCAATGGTTTAGAATGTCTGTCCTTTTCTGAGTGAGATAAGTACATTAAGTTGGTCATTATAATCAAACTTGATATGGTTTAAAGTAACTTTGGTTTTAAATGTCTAACGGAGGAGATATTTGAAGTGTAAACATGACAAAATATTGTTAACATGCTTTATCAAAATTCTGAGCCCATAGATTTCAGCAGTCCGTGTGTGTACATGTCAGCACATGTCAGCACATGCGTGCATGTTGTTATAGGACCAGGTGGTGTGCATGTTCTTACATGGCCAGGTGTGCATAGAGATAGATGTGTGCATGTGAGTGTGCCCGTGTGCACGTGCGTGTGTGTGTACATGTCAGCACATGTGTGCATGTTGTTATAGGACCAGGTGGTGTGCATGTTCTTACAGGACCAGGTGTGCATAGAGATGGATGTGTGCATGTGTGTGTGCCCGTGTGCATGTGCATGTGGGTGTACATGTCAGCACATGTCAGCACATGTATGCATGTTCTTACAGGACCAGGTGTGCATAGATATAGATGTGTGCATGTGCGTGTGCCCGTGTGCACGTGCGTGTGTGTGTACATGTCAGCACATGTCAGCACATGTGTGCATGTTGTTATAGGACCAGGTGGTGTGAATGTGCGTGTGCCCGTGTGCAAGTGCGTGTGCCCGTGTGCATGTGCGTGTGTGTGTACATGTCAGCACATGTCAGCAGATGTATGCATGTTCTTACAGGACCAGGTGGTGTGCATGTTCTTACAGGACCAGGTGTGCATAGAGATATATGTGTGCATGTGCGTGTGCCCGTGTGCACGTGCGTGTGTGTGTACATGTCAGCACATGTCAGCACATGTGTGCATGTTGTTTTAGGACCAGGTGGTGTGCATGTTCTTACAGGACCAGGTGTGCATAGAGATATATGTGTGCATGTGCGTGTGCCCGTGTGCATGTGAGTGTGCCCGTGTGCCCGTGTGCATGTGCGTGTGCCCGTGTGCATGTGCGTGTGCCCGTGTGCACGTGCGTGTGCCCGTGTGCATGTGCGTGTGGGTGTGTGTGCGTGTGTGTGTACGCGCCTATATTTGTTTGGTTTTGGTTTGATGGAGTTTTACCTCCTGGCATCATTGAAGATCATATCTGGGTGGTCACCGACCTGTGACAGTGTGCACTCGTGCCGACTGTATAGTGGTGCCCCACTGGGAGACCAGGCTGCTGTCACCATGACCTGGTCTCCCACTCAATCACATTATCCTGATACTGACTTAACCAGTCCTTGACCTATCCTAGTATTGCCGAGCGCCAGGCTAGGTAGCGACAAGTATCAATTTGGTAAGTGATCGGTTTGACTCGGGACGGACCACCTTCCACATGGGAATCCTGCGCTCTACTGATGAGGCGACCGTGTCCGCGGTCTGTATTTGTAAGCGCATGCATTTGCGTATGCGGATCCGTTTCCGTGTGTCTGTCCGCGCGCATGTGCGCATGCTCCAGCGCACATGCATGCTTCTGCGCGTGCTCCTGCGCCGGCCGGTACATCCAACTTCCGGGTGAGTTGACACGTTGGCACTAAGGCGGGTCGATGAGGAGCCTTTCATTGATATTTTGAAATTCACACTTTGCACATTGTTGCCCGGGAAGGAAGCGGCATTGATTCCCGCCTGCACCGTCTGTCTCCGGGAGAAGGTGGCTAATGTCAGAGGGATAGGGGGGAGCTGGGGGTAATGCCGCAGTCACACTACGACGTGTTGCACCAGCGTTGGACAACGCATGCTAACGTGTTCGGTTTTTGGGCGAAACGTCGGGACACGTCGGGACGCGTTATTGGCGTGTCGGTACTCGTCGGTACACGTCGAGTGATAGCAACGTGTGAATGGACACGTCGGGGCGCGTCGGCGCGTGCCGGGTGGCGCTGATCGTTTTGTGCTTGCACAAAACTTTCGGTGTGGACTGACGTGCCCCGACGGGTTGGAGGACGCGTTACGGACGCGTTACCAGCACATTGAGACGCGTTGCCGGCGCGCCGGAGGAACGCTGGCAGAACGCTGATCAACGTCAGTTAACGTTGGCCTTTTTTCGCCAAAATGCGACCATTCCGTCGGCGCGTCGGCAACATCCCATCGACGGGTAGTGGGCGTGTCATTGGCGTTGCTCCAGCGTTTTTCGGCGCGTTGGACGTGTTGCCGGCGCGTCTGGATGTGCTGGTGGCGGGTCTGGACGTGTTCCCGGCGCGTCTTGACGTGTTGATGGCGGGTGTCTACCCGTTGACATGGTACTAAGACGATACCAGCGCACTGCCTGCATGCCACCGGTGTGCCACCAACACACCACCAACACACCACCAATACGCCACCAACACGCCATTGGCACGCTACCACTGTGCCAATAACGGGCCAAAAACACGCCAAAAATGCGCCAATAACATGCCAAAAACGCGCCAATAGCGTGCCACCAACCCGTCGAACTTTGTCCCAAAACACCGAAAAGTTGGACGTGTCTCGTGTGCTAGCAAATATTTTGCGCATTGGCGGCACGCCGGAAAACACGTCGTAGTGGGACTGCACCATTAGGGGGGCAGGGGGGCGTGGCTAATGTCAGAGGGGCATTGTGGTAGGGAAGGGCAGAGGCAGGGGGGAGGACAGCTTTGGCTTCCAGAGAGTGATCTTCCAGCTAAATACATTGGTACTTATCCGAACTACAAGCGCGCATGCTTCGTTGCTGAAGGTCGGGAGTTCGAAGACCGGCCAAGTCAAACCGATGACTGAAAATGTATACTTGTCGGTACCTAGCCTGGCTCTCAGGATTAATAGGATTGGGAAATATTGGTTAGTTCAGTCACAGGATAATGTGACTGAGTGGGATAGTGGGATAGTGGGAGGTGGGAGGTGGAAGGCACGAAGTGGGTGGGGGAGGGAGAAGGTGGTAGACATCAGGTGGCAGGCGCGAGGTACAGGCACGAGGTGGCAGGCGCGAGGTGGGAGGCGCAAGGTGGCAGGAGGGAACACGGTGCGGGGAGAGGAGGCGCGAGCTCTTGTGTCTGTGTGTCGTCGTCCGGTGGGGCACCCCCATTAGTGCGCACTGTCACAAGTGGTCACATGTCCTGATATGATCTTAGGTGTTGCCAGGATGTAAAACTCAAAGAAACAAACAGTGTCAATGTGCATTATGACCATTTTGTGTTTAGTCGGTGGTTAGTAAAAGGGACGGAAACAACGGTCCCAGGTGTACCTAAAGGTGACGGTCATAATGCCAGCTGTCCCTAAAGGTGATGGCCATAATGTAAGCTGTCTCTAAAGGTGATGGCCGTGATGCCAGCTGCCCTTAAATATAACGGTCATAATGCCAGGCTTCCCTAAGTTGATAACCGTAATGCCAGCTGTCCCTAAAGGTGATGGCCATAATCACAGATGTCACTAAAGGTGGTCATAATGGCAGCTGTCCCTAAAGGTGAAGGCCATAATGTCAGCTGTCCCTAAAGGTGATGCCCATGATGCCAGCTGTCCCTAATGGTGATGGATTTAATGACAGCTGCCCCTTCAGGTGATGCAGGTGATACCAGCTGTACCTGAAGGTGACATCCATAATGTCATATATCCCTAAAGGTGACAGCCATAATGGCAGCTGTCCCTAAAGGTGATGGTTGTAATGGCAGCTGTCCCTAAAGGTGATGGATATAATGCAAGCTGTCCCTAAACATGACATCCATAATGCCAGCTGTCCCTAAATGTGACGTCTGTAATCCCAGCTGTCCCTAAAGGTGATGGCCGTCATGCCAGCTATCCCTGAAGGTGACGGCCCTAATGCGAGCTGACTCGATTTTCTAAATCGTGCAAATAAATGCAAATGCAGAGAATTTGAAATTTGGAATTGACACTGACAAGTCCGACGCGTGGTGGTATTTATGTTATAATATAACCAGTTCTGAAAGAGGCGTCTTCATATTTGCATTGTGATACCTTGTTATGTAATTTTAAATAACGCATGATGACTTCATTATTATTTGGTCATTACTGAGTCTGGGAAAAGTGTTCGTATGAACCGGGAGAAACGTGAACATGATTTAAATGAGGGCTATACTGTTTGGTCGTGCAATACTCCTTACGAGGAGCGGACGTAGCTCAGGCGGTAGAGTGTCCACCTCTGAAGGTGTGGGTAATCCGATCGATCCAGCTCAGTGGACACATTTGCAGTTTGGACTATTTTCCATTCCAACCGGTGGTCCACAACTGGTTCATCAAAGGCTGTGGTATGTGCTGTCATGTGTGTGGGAAATTGCATATAAAAGACCCCTTGCTGCTTATCGGAAAGAGTACCCTATGCGGTGGTAGTGGCTTTCCTCCAAAGAAATATCTCAGAACGACCTTTCATTCAATGCGCCATAAATACTATCAGTTGTTTATGTAAATGAGTGTAATCGCCTCTTGCCAGTTGATTGGCTTTATGGAGTTGTATGTCCTAGCACAGTATGGGGTTATATTAGGGTGGCTCCCAAGTGTGCAAGTGTGCACTCATGCCGAGATGATAATGTCACACTGGGATGTCGTGTTGTTTGAACCGTGACACCATCATCAACAAGCAGCCCTCTGGTGGAAGTGACACGAACTAATGTTGTGGATGGCAGTTGTTGATAGTCTGTGTCATTTTAAATGTTTCCAAAAATGGTGCAGTCTTTTAGATGTGCTATTAATCAATGCCTGTTTGTTGTTGTTGGTTTTGTTTGTGAAGGTGTATTCACCCTGTTCATAATGAGTCAATCTCATCGCAGCTCGTGTTCATGGCTGAACAGCAATATTCGCAAGTTGGTGGTTGCCTTGTCATCTTAGCTGTTAGTGGCTAGCCTTAGTTATGTTAGTTTCTTTGGTGCCACAATTGCGACATATTGATATATAGCTACCACATGAGCTAGTGTTAGTAGGACTACTCAGTCATGCTTCTATTCTGTGAAATTACATTTAACTTTAAACTACCCAACTGTTATAAACACATGTGAGCGGTTGTTATACTTCTGCACTTAAATAGCCTAAATAATGGTCACTAATAGTTAGTGTTTGAAAATATGTAGTGCTACGATTTGGAAGCAGCCATACAAATAGTGATATATCTCATATGATACTAAACAACGGTTATGTATGCTTGTAAAACAAATTCTGGAACATTATTGCTTGCATTAAGATGCCCTTGTGAGTTGCTATTTGACTTATATTTTATGTTGCTCTCATACCCTGTGAGGGGTCGACAGAGTAAATACAATTATTGTCAATCATTGTCCTTCTCACTGCCCATGCTCACCGGACAAACTCTATTGACTATGAATAGCTGTCCAACAATTTTATAACTCGTAATAAAAGGCAATTTGGGATGTAGCTATATCAAATATTCACCCCTACCTGGAGTGGAGGTCAATGTCAATCCTGCTGAAATATGAGCGAAAACGGCCTTGAATTGACTAAACAAGCCGCGGCTGTCCTGGTTCCAGTGTGCAGTGGTATATCTATATTAGCATAGAGTTGCTAAATTAGAAGAGAATGCAAAATAACAAGATGGCAGCCATCAGATGCTCTCGATTCTACATTTAACATCTATTAATCTGCATGATGTACTAAAGTCTTCACTCCAAAAGTAAAGGGATATGATACATAAGCATTTGACCAGTATGTTTAGTACATTATATTGCAAATTCATGTGGATATGTCTATAACTCCGCCTTCCGACACTTTGTCTCCCTGGTCAGTGGTTGTTTAGCGGCCCTGTCACAGAGACAGTCCTGCAAGAGTGACTGGTGTCCACTTTGCTCGTTATGACGGGTTGTTTAGCAGCCCTGTCACAGAGACAGTCCTGCGGGAGTGACTAGTGTCTACTTTGCTTGTTATGACGGTTTGTTTAGCAGCCCTGTCACAGAGACAGTCCTGCGGGAGTGACTAGTGTCTACTTTGCTTGTTATGACGGTTTGTTTAGCAGCCCTATCACAGAAAGAGTCCTGCGGCAGTAACTGGTGTCTACTTTGCTCGTTCTGACAGTTTGTTTCACAGCCCTATCACAGAGACAGTCCTACCGGGAGTGACTAGTGTCTACTTTGCTCATTATGATGGTTTGTTTAGCGGCCCTGTCACAGAGACAGTCCTGTGGGAGTAACTGATGTCTACTTTGCTCATTATGATGGTTTGTTTAGCGGCCCTGTCACAGAGACAGTCCTGTGGCAGTAACTCATGTCCACTTTGCTCATTATGATGGTTTGTTTAGCGGCCCTGTCACAGAGACAGTCCTACCGGGAGTGATGGGTGTCTACTTTTCTTGGTATGATGGTTTGTTTCGCAGCCCTATCACAGAGACAGTCCTGCGGCAGTGACTGTTGTCTACTTTGCTTGTTATGACGGTTTGTTTAGCAGCCCTGTCACAGGGACAGTCATGCGGAAGTGACTGGTGTCTACTTTGCTTGTTATGATGGTTTGTTTACCAGCAATGTCACAGAGACAGTCCTACCGGGAGTGACTAGTGTCTATTTTGCTTGTTATGACGGTTTGTTTAATGGCCCTGTCACAGAGACAGTCCTGTGGCAGTAACCGGTGTCTACTTTGCTCGTTATGGCAGTTAAATTTGCCAATCTAAGCAGCCTTTGCTTAGGACCTTATATGCACACAGTTTGTGTAACCAGCTTTCTTTATATTTCAGATCCAAATTTTGGGCTACAACACCGACATATATGGGAACCTGACGCAGGCTGTATACTCGGCGAATGGACTCGTGGTTGTGGGCATTCTGGTGCAGGTGAGTGGTGTTAGTACCAGCGGATTCACACAGCACAACACACGTAGGCCTCCTGTACTTACATTACAGAGGACTCTCAGCGATCTGTTTATAAGTCTGTAGGTCTGCAAGTCCAACTTTACTCTTGTCAAACAGGCCCACGCGACGGGACGCATTAGCCGAATCGGTAGAGCGCAGGCTTCCCATGCGGAAATTCGGGAGTTCGAATCTAAGCCGAGTCAAACCGATGACTTATAAAATTGATGCTGTTCACCACCTAGCCTGGCGCTCAGCATTATTAGGAGAGGGTAAGGAGTGGTTAACACAGTATCAGGATAATGTGACTGTGTGAGATATCAGGTCATGGTGCCGGTGGCATGGTCTCCCAATGGGGCAGAACTATAGGGGTAATGTATTCGGGTGGCCCCTTCGAGCCTGACACACAGAAGGACTTGTTCTTATGTATGTATGCATAATTTAAGTACACTGCATGCAACTAAACAACCCGAAATAACCACAAAACCCACAAAGGAACAGTTTCGGGTGCCATGATACATGTTTACCCAACTTGGAGGTAAACAAGGGTGTTTTCTCCAATCCAAGTTGGTCGATAGGTGGCACTGATGTGCAACTCGAGCCACCACTGTGTTGAGGACACACACGATCTGTAGTCGTCTTCAAAGGCCGGCTGGTTATGTGTGTCATGTAGCTGGTACATTGTATAGCCGGTCATGTCTCCTGCCAGTTACTTACCTCCTTCATGAAGAATGCGCCATATGTCAGATTAGTATTTGAGGTCCGTCATTGCCAGCTTGAGTTGAGTTGAGTGGAGTTGAACCACACACATGTAGTGAGGTGACTATATGGCTTCCCCACGGATCGTCCAGCCGAGCAACCAATGTTACGTTAAATACAACTTCATGCTTATGGAACATATATTGCTACAAGAAATCTGCATTTGAAATCGTTACGGGAAGACCGTCAGGCCAGTTGAAGTCAAGGCTTAGTTACAGTCGACTGGCAGACTAGACGTGGTAGCCGAATCGGTAGAGCGCAGGCCTCCCGTGCGGGAGATCGAGACCCGGTTGAGTCAATGGATTGATTTATAGAATTGACACTTGTCGCTTCCCAGCTTGGTGCTCGGCATTAATAGTATAGGGCAGGGACTGGTTAGCTCAGTGTCAGGATGATGTGACTGAGTTGGATATTGGATGCTGGTAACCTAATTTCTCGGTGGGGCAGCACTATAAAGTCACCATGAGTACGCACTGTCACATGTCAGTACTTGTCGTGATATGACCTTAGATGTTGCCAGGACATAAACTCCAACAACCAACGTACATTCGGCCGGCAGGCAGTCTGCGCATCTCATCTTCCAACTTAGCCTTAAACCAGTAACGTGAATGACACAAAACAATAGTTCACATTTTCGTCACAAGTGGCGTGTAGGCAGTTGGTAGCTGCTATGGGGAACAGAAATGCTCCCTGCGTTCCTTGTAGCGTGCGTGCAGCATGAAGTTGGTGCGTCTGCCTCTATCAGGTGACCCGAGTCGAGAGGCCCTGCTTCACGTACACAAAGCCTCGTGCTTAGCTTTGCACGGTCTGTGTCATGCCGTTTAACCCAATCACTACAAGGTCATGTTCCCCAAGTAAATCTCTACCAGATGTGCTGGCCCAATCGGTAAGAGCGCATGTTGGGAGTTTGAAATGCTGGTCGGGTCAAACCAATTGATACTTGTCGCTACCTAGCCTGGCACTCGGCATTAATAGGATAGTGCAAGGAGTGCTTAGGTCAGTGTCAGGATAATGTGACTGAGTGGAATATCGGGTCATGGTACCAGCAGCCTGATCTTCCTGTGGGACAGCACTATAAAGTTGCCATGAGTGCGCCCTGTCATAAGTCGGTAACCGTCCTGATTTGACTATATGACTGATATGACTATAGATCGCCGTGAATATGGCCTATGCTGCCGACCCGGCGTAAAGCAACCACCAATCAATCAATCTATGACTATTGATATAGGTCGTAAAACCCCAACAAACAAACATCCAAGTAAAATTCAATCCACAGGCTAGGAAGCGGAAGTCCTCTTTGCAACTAATTTTGTTCACGACAATTGAAAGGACCCTCATTTGTATCTAAATCTGGTAAAGGCAATTGAGTCGGTTGCTATATGTATTTGTTTAGGCAGTGATGTATAAATATTAAACACCAAGCCAGTCATACTTGCATGTAACATATCGACAGTACAAGATAGATTACCATTTGTTTTAGTTAATAGATAGAAGAATGTGTAAGTCCTTCCTGAACCCCAACTGATGGCAGAGGGGGCAGGCAGTCTCCGTGGGGGACTGTAACGTTTAATATTTAATGTTTAATGTTCATTGAATCTGTATGGAGTGTATCAGATCTGATAGTAGTGTCTGGTCAGGTTGCTGTGACCCGGTGGTAGCTGGGATGTGGGAATGATGGGTGAACCGGGACTGCATCCATCCCTACTGTCCTGGAACTTCAAGATGGCGGCCATAAAGAGTAAAATAACAATATTCTATCTTCAATAATAGCATGTGCCTTCAATATTACCATGCGCCTTCAATAATAGCATGTGTCTTCAATGACATCCTGTACATTCAATGACACGTCTGTAGGAGTGCTGGAGAGATTAAAAGCCTGGGAGAGCTGGCAGTCACTACTGGGCCTTACCCATGACAACACTTGCTTTTGTGTGTGTGTTACATTCTGTGTTATACCCACTGTAGCTACTTCACTATTATAGACAGGCAACTATAGAATTCAGCTACACCACACCATTTCCTCTATTATACTTTTTGGTATTTTATGGTTAACTTGTGCTTTATCCCAGTTCACTTCCATTTATAAAGATATTGCGACCACCTTTTTAAAGGGATTATCCCATAGATTGCAATATCTTGGGTCCTTCGTGGTTCTTCGTGTGTTTTTTGTTTTTGTTCCAGCGGTATTCTTCATCCTAAATCACATATTGCCAGTGCGGATACACTGTTCTTTCAGTCTTAATGACAAATATCACTGCACACTAAATAAAGTAATAACAACGTAGATGGAATATAACTAGAACATTACTAGAAAATAGATGGATTCCTAGCAATGGGTTGGGAAGGGGGCTATATCTGCGACATTTAGGGATAGAGATGGCAGAGGGTCAGGTGGTTTGGAGGAATGTTTAATTAGTCTGATATTAGAACTAAGCAAGATGGGATTATATGTGACAGAGCGTGAAAGAGACAAATACTTCAGTGTGCATTCATACAAATATAAACACGTTTCTAGTTCACTGTGCATTCATACAAATATAAACACTCCTCTAGTTCACGGTGCCTTCATAGAAATATAGACACTCTTCTAGTTCATGGTGCATTCATACAAACATAAACACTCATCTAGTTCATGGTGCATTCATACAAACATAAACACTCCTCTAGTTCATCCGAATTCATATATCTCGGACAAAAGATTACAAATGATGGGAGATGTGAGGAAGAAATTAAGAGAAGGATAACAATAGCCCGAACAACATTCTCCAAAATGAATAGAGTGTTAACATCAAGTAAGATATTAATACAAACAAGGAAGCGTATTCTTCAGTGTTATGTGTGGTCTACTCTAATGTATGGGGCAGAGACATGGACAATCTCTAAGAAAATGTACAAACGTTTAGCAGCATTTGAGATGTGGACTTATCGAAGGATGATGAAAATATCATGGACAAAGAAGATCACCAACAAAGAAGTTCTCAGAAAAATTAAAAATAAGAAAAGCTTGTTTGCCACTATACAGACAAAGAAACTTATTTATTTTGGCCACATCATTCGTCAGAGTTCAATATACCGTACATTGTTGGAAGGGAAGGTGAATGGCAGCAGAGGGAGAGGGAGACCAAGAACATCATGGTTTACAAATATTTCACAGTGGACAGGCTTGAATTATTCACAGTCTATCAGAACAGCACAACATCGGGACAAGTGGAGAACCATTGCATCCAACCCTCGACTAGAGGATGGAACTATTGATTGATTGAGTTCATGGTGCATTCATACAAATATAAACATTCATCTAGTTCATGGTGCATTCATACAAACATAAACACTCATCTAGTTCATGGTGCATTCATACAAACATAAACACTCCTCTAGTTCATGGTGCATTCATACAAATATAGACACTCCTCTAGTTTGCGGTGCATTCATACAAATATAGACTTAATACGCATCCTCCAATGTGACTGTCACTCAACATCCGATGGATGTGAGTCGAGCCGAAGGTGGCGCCACTGGTACAATGTTGAGTCTTACGGAGTATAGCAATATAATACCAATTCCCGGATGTATCTTTATACTCGCATAATACATCACATATACCATATATACATCATATCTAGCATATATACCATGTACACCGATATATCATGAGTTGGGCATCGCCTCCCTTTCGGGTAACTCATGGGAATCGAACCTCTGCGTTCAAACCCTGGCCGAGTCAAATCAACGGTGTAACAATTGACACGTGTCACTACCTAGCCTGGTGATTGGCAGTGCCAGGACAGGGGCAAGGAGCAGTGGAATGAGGAAAACCAATTGTTCTGCTTAATCAACTAATGTGCCCCCGCCCCCACCCAAAGAAATGTAATGTATAATGTGATATGCGAGTATAAAGGTGCAGAACGGAATTACTGGTTTATATATTATACCAGGTATTCTATATTCTGCCTCCTTGACATATGTGTGACCAGTGGCGCCACCACCGGTTTTCCCCGTCCCTAACAGATGCAGCGAACAACCAGTCGCACCGCAGATTTTCGCCATTAGCGTGTACTGTCAGAGTGTGTGCTAATATGACCTTATATTTTGCTAGCGGGTAATACACTATCAATATAGCAAACAACCTTTGAAGGACCACTTGCCTCCTAACCCCACCTCGCCTCTCAGTCGTCTACAGGACCTCATCATCATAACCAGCCCCATCTCAGCCCCCTGCATACCACCCCACTCACCCGCCACACCGTCTTGTCCTTTCCACCATCCAATCCAACACTTCCACACACACACTCACACACCAACACACCCACACACTCACCCACCCACATTCAGACACCGCCCTGCTCCTTCCCGCATCCAACCCAACATCACCCCCAACACCCACGCACCCAATACATCCACACTTCCACACACCCACTCAACCACACACCCACACATCCACACACCCATACACCCATACACCCACACACCCACACTCACCCAGCCACATTCACACCCCGCCCTGTCACTTCCACATCCAACCCAGCAACACTCTCACCCACACACACCCACACACCCCCACACACAACCCATCCAAACACCCACACACCCACACACTCACATAATCCCACACACTCACACCCACCCATACTCACACACACGCACATACACTCACACACCCACTTCACTCCTCTTGCTTATTACTCCTCATCCCAGCCGACACCTGTGACTCTGACAATTACTCCCCTCCTCTTCTCCCCTCCTCCCCTCCCCCCCGCCTCCCCCCCCTCCCCCCCCCCCTCCGCCCCTCCCCCCCTCCTCCCCTCGTTCCCTCTTCCCTTTCCTCTCCCCCTCTTCCCCTCCTCCTCTCCCCCTCCCCCCCCCCTCCTCCCCGCCCCGTCTCCGTCCCCACTCTGGCGCTTCCCGGGCGCCGACTACACTGGTCTCCGGAGTCTCATCAGTGCAGTGTAGTGACGCCCAGTGGTGGTGATAGGGTAGCGGAGTAGTGGCGTGGTGTTGCTGTCACTCTGCCGCCTCCTCCACCCTGCCGCCCACCCCGTACTGCCTCCCGCCCTCCCGCACCACCACCCGCCCTCCCGCACCACCTCCCTCACTACCCCACCGCCTCCTGCCCTCCCCCACCACCTCCTTCACTCCCCCACCACCTCCCTCACTCCCCCACCGCCTCCTGCCCTCCAGCACCCCCTCCCGCTCTCCCCCACCAGCTCCCGCCTCCCCCACCACCTCCCGCCCTCCCCCACCGCCTCCTGCCCTCCAGCACCCCTCCCGCCCTCCCCCACCAGCCCCGCCCCCCCTCCCGCCCTCCCCCCCACCTCCTCACTCCCCCACCGCTCCCGACCTCCCCCACCACATCCCGCCCTCCCTCACCACCTCCCGCCCTCCCCCACCTTCCGCCCTCCCCCACCACCTCCCTCAATCCCCACCGCCTCGCCCCTCCCCCACCACATCCCGCCCTCCCCCACCACCTCCCGCCCTCCCCCACCACCTCCCGCCCTCCCCCACCACCTCCCTCACTCCCCCACCCCCTCCCTCCTCCCCACCGCCTCCCGCCCTCCCCCACCAGCTCCCGCCTCCCCCACCACCTCCCGCCCTCCTCCATTCGCCTCCCGCCCTCCCCCAAGCCCGTCCTCGCCCCACCGATTCCGCCCTCCACCGCCTCCCGCCCTCCCCCACCCCCCCACCCTCCCCACTGCCCTCCCGCCTCCCACCACCGCCTCCCGCCCTCCTCCACCGCCGCCCCCACCGCCTCCCACGCCCTCCCATCACTGCCTCCCACCCTCCCACCACCCCTCCCGCCCTCCGTACTGCCTCCTGCCCTCCCCCACCACCTCCCGCCCTCCCCCACCGCCTCGCCTCCCCCCCCCACCACTCCCTCACTCCCCCACCACCTCCCTCACTCCCCCACCCCTCCCGCCTCCCGCCGTCCCCCACCGCATCCCGCCCTCCCCCACCAGCTCCCGCCTCCCCGACCACCTCCCGCGCCTCCCCGCCCTCCCCCAACCGATTCCCGTCCTCGCCCCACCGATTCCCACCCTCGCCCTCCACCGCCTCCCGCCCTCCCCCACGCCTCCCCCCCCCCACCCCTCCCGCCCTCCCACCCCCGCCTTCCACCCCCTCCCACCACCGCTTCCCGCCTCCCACCACCGCATTTCACCCTCCAACCACCGCCTCCCCCGCCCTCCGCGTACTGCTGCCGCCCTCCCACACCGCCCCTCCCACCGCATCCCGCCATCGCCCCACGCATCCTGCCCTACTCCATCGCCTACCACCCTCCCATCACTGTCTCCCGCCCTCCGCCACCGCTACTCCCTGCCGCTCAGTTACTCCCTGCCACTCAGCTACTCCCTGCCACTCAACTACTCCCTGCCACTCAGTTATGCTCTGCCACTCCGATACTCACTGCCACGTAGCGACTCCCTGCCACTCAACTACTCCCTGCTGCTCAGCTACTCCCTGCCGCTCAGCTACTCCATGCCACTCAGCTACTCCCTGCCACTCAGCTATTCCCTGCCACTTAGCTACTCCCTGCCACTCAGCTATTCCCTGCCACTCAGCTACTCCCTGCCACTCAGCTATTATCTGCCGCTAGGCTACTCCCTACTGCTCAGCTACTCCCTGTCTCTCAGCTACTCCCTCCCGCTCAGCTACTCCCTGTCACTCAGCTACTCCCTACCACTCATCTACTCCCTGCTGCTCAGCTACTCCCTGTCACTCAGCTACTCCCTGCAGCTCAGCTACTCCCTGCCACTCAGCCACCCCCTGCTGCTAGACTATTTCCTGTAGCTCTGCTACTCCCTGCCACTCACCTACTTCCTGCCGCTCAGGTACTCCCTGCCGCTCAGCTACTCCCTGCCGCTCACCTACTCCCTGTGCTCAGCTACTCCCTGCCACTCACCTACTCCCTGCCATTCAGCTACTCCCTACCACTCACCTACTCCCTGCAACTCATCTAGTCCCTGCCACTCAGCTACTCCCTGACGCTCAACTACTCCCTGCCACTCAGCTACTCCCTGCCACTCAGCTACTCCCTGCCACTCAGCTACTCCCTGCCACTCAGCTACTCCCTGCCACTCAGCTACTCCCTGCCACTCAGCTACTCCCTGCCGCTTCTTTACTGAAGCCTTCCTGAGGGGTGCTAATGAGAAAAAAACTACCGAGCGAGTGTCGTGCGGAAGCCCCGGATGGGGGGGGGGGGGAGTGAAGGATGCCGGTACCCACCCCACCCAGGAAAAGGGGGGGGGGGAGGTAGGAGCAGGACACAACAGAGATTATTACATGCGATAACAGTCTTATCACTATCCTGATTGACCAAACGAAACGTGCTGGCAAAGTCGATAAAAGCACTGGCTTTCTTTTCAGAAAGGCTTGGTTGGTTGGTAGTTGGGGTTTAACTCCTAGCAACATGTGCAGAAAGGCGGACGGGAAATGACTAAACAGATTATTCCTATCCCTACTTAACTAAGGACTGGTTAACTCAGTCGGGATACCATGACTGAGTGGGGTATATCGGGTCATACTGCTGGTGGCCTGGGATCCAAGTGGGGAAGCACTATAAAGTCGGCAGGAATACGTATTGTCACAAGTCAGTACCCATCCTGATATGACCTTAGATGTTGCCAGGATGTAAGACCAAAACAAACAAATAAAGAAACCATACTGACCCGAATGCCATGATTGCTAATACGTCAGTGGCAAAGGGCAGCTGGCCAGCTGTGTTGTAGTATTACATCTCCTATGGATCAAGGCCTCCTTTCGGCTGAGAACCCGATACAACATTCTTCATCAGGATCAGTCTACAACACGGGCACTTGTGGATCATCCTCAGCACTGGCTATGATTTGCCGAGAACAATGAAATGTTGAGAAGAAGAATGTTTCATAGCAGGATCAATATATATTAACATTAACATGTGTGATGTATAATGTTGTATGCAAGTATAAAGATAAGAAAGGGAATATTACTTATTATTATCGCTTTACTCCATAAGACGCAGCATTATACCAGTGGCGCGATCTCGGCCCACCTCGCCTCCACCGGATGTTGACCAGTGTCAGTCGCACCAGAGGATATGACGCTCTCTCTCTATACTGTATACATATCTGATGTCTAACGAATGATGCAAGTATAGCGATATGGAATAGAATTATTGTCATATTATATTCCTAGAGACCCAAGACTGGGCCAGTGGTGCCACCTTTGGCCCACCTCACGTACCCCGCCTGTTGACCAGTGTCAGTCGCACCTGAGAAGCTGTATCTTACAGAGTGGTTACTATATATTACATACATTGAGATGTAGTTACCTGCCAATGATACATACACAGGTAGGTGTGGGTAGATGAATTACATCACATAAACTAGATAGGATAATGTGTGTAGATGAATGACATCACAGTACCTAGATAGGATAATGCGTCTAGATGCATTACATCATATAATCAAGATAGGATAATAGCATTACATCACATGACCTAGATAAGATAATGGGTATAGTTTAATTACATCACCAAACCTAGATAGGATAATGTATGTATATGAATTACATCACATAATCTAGATAGGATAATGTGTGTAGAGAATCACATCACGGAACCTAGATAGGATAATGTGTGTAGATGAATTATATCACAGAACTTAGATAGGATAATGTGTGTAGATTAATTATATCACATAACCTAGATAGGATAATGTATGTAGATGAATTACATCATGGAATGTAGATAGGATAATGTGTGTAGATGAATTACATCACGGAACCTAGATATGATAATGTGTGTAGATCAAAGTACATCATGTAATCTAGAATGGGATAATGTATGTAGATGAATTACATCACGTAACCTAGATAGGATAATGTGTGTATATGAATTACATCACATAACCTGATAGAATAATGTGTGTAGATTAATTACATCATGGAACATATATAGGATAATGTGTGTAGAGGAATTACATCAAGGGACCTAGATAGGATAATGTGTGTAGAGGAATTACATCATGGAATGTAGATATGCTAATGTGTGTAGATGACTTGCATGACATAACCTGGATAGGATAATGTGTGTAGATGGATTACATCATGGAACCTAGATAGGATAATGTATGTAGATGAATTACATCATGGAGCCTAGATAGGATAATGTGTGCAGATGAATTACATCACATAACCTAGATAGGATAATGTGTGTAGATGAATCACTCACCAAACCTAGATAGGATAAGGTGTGTAGATTAATTACATCATGGAATGTAGCCTAGATAGGATAATGTGTGTAGATGAATCACTCACAAAACCTAGATAGGATAAGGTGTGTAGATTAATTACATCATGGAATGTAGATAGGATAATGTGTGTCGATGAATTAGATCACGGAACCTAGATAGGATTATGGTTTGGACGCTAGGCGTGGAATGGCAGAAGTGTAAGGTTCAGGTGGTTGGGGTGTCGGGGTGGAGATAATGGTGGTGATGGTGGGGGGTGGAGGTATTGGGGGTGGAGTTAGTGGTGGTGATGGTGGGGGGTGTGGGATGCTGATGGTGATGGTGGTTGTGGAGGTGTGGGGGGTGGATGATGGTGGTGGGGTGGGTGGGTGTGGAGGTAGTGGTGCTGATTGTGCTGCTGGGGGTTGAGGTGGAGAAGGTGGTGTGGTGGGGGTGGGGTGGTAGTGATGGTGGTTCTGGGGGTGGGTGTGGGGTAATGTATGTTGCTTTACGTCCTATTAACATATAAGGTCATATCAGGACAGGTACAGACCTGTGACAATGTGCACTTATGGCAAATTATAGTGCTGCCCCACTGGAAGACCAAACCGCCAGCACCATGACCCAATACCCCACAAAGTCACATTATCCTGATACTGTGTAAACCGGTCCTTGCCCTATCCTATTAATGCCGACACCCAGGCTAAGTAGCGATAAGTATACATGTTATAAGTCATCGGTTTGACTCGGCTGGTATTCGAACTCCCGACCTTCTGAACAGGAAGCATTCACTCTACAGATTACGCCAACACGTCCGGTGGGAGATGTGGGTGGGGGTGCAGGTGGGTGGGGGGTAGATGGATGGAGGTGAGCGCGTGCCTAGATGGATGGGTCAGGGCGTGATGGAGAGGAGGAGGAGGAGGAGGAGCATGCACCCAAGGATGAAGGATGAATGGTGAGGGGATGAATCGTGCCTGCTGAAGGATGAGGTAGGAGGGTGCTACTCGGCAACGAGGCAGAGAGGGCTGGACATGAACTAGTTCTGGACAGTGGGGTCACTAGGGGTCACGGGGGTCAGTGGCGGTCAGGGCAGACTTGAACAACCAGAGAGATACTGGTATTCATATATTCAATGCATTGTCTCACTGTTCAGGCAACAGATCCATCGCATTTTGAATTAAAACTTTATTTTACTATACAATTTGTTATGGTGGTTTTGGATGGCATCCCCCAAGGGGGTAATCGTCCTGGCTATACATCCAAACGCGTCTCTGTAACCTAACGATAACTAACTAGCAATGTATGTGAACAATTTAAAGTATGACAACAGCATCAAGACTATGAACAAATAGTTCGATAAATGCATGAGATGCATACCGATACAGCATGGACATTATTCCATATAAAGATGCAGGAGTAACTTAGGTTATGGCATCGTAAAGATATAGACAAGAATACATACAAGTACATGGTCATCATCATCATCATGCTGTCAGTCGCGATGCGACAAAGACTGCTTTCATTACTTGACTGCCGCTCTCCATTTAGCTCTCTGCTGTGAGAGTGATGTCCATGAGTCGGTCTTAATGTCTCTCAGCTTCAGGTTTCTCTTGATGGTATCCTTGAACCAGAGATGAGGGCACCCTCTCTTTCAGTAACCAGAAGACAGTTGAGAATAGAGGATCTGCTTTGGTAGCCTGTCTGATGACATCCTCATGAGGTGTCCAGTCCACCGGAGATTCTTTTTGATCAGAAGATCTTCCATAGAGGGCAGCCCCATCCGTTCGAGTATTTCCTTATTTGTCACTTTGTCCTTCCAGGTTAGCCTCATGATTGAATGCAGATCTCGCATCATGAAGGCATGCAGCTTTTTCACCTGTCGTCTGTTCACTGTCCAGGCCTCTGCTCTGTATAGTAGGGTGGATAGCACATTGTATACAAGTATAATATATACACTATAATGGTTTGATATCAGAGTATATCCACCCTACTGTTATTTATGCGTATAATTAGTTAGAAATACAAATCTTTGATACTTACTTTTAAAGTGATTATTTAACGTGACAGAATACAGGAACTACAGTAAAACCTCTCTCACCGACCACCTCCACAGATCGACCACTCCCCTATATCGATCGCTTTATTTGGGTCCCAAACGATCACCCATATAATACCATTGTGACGACAACAAAACCTGCCTAAACCGACCACCTCCCTGAATGGACCATATAAAGTTGGCAACCCGGTCGGTCGATATAGAGAGGTTGTACTGTACTCTTGTTCTGTTATGTGGACCACTGGTTGGAAGGGAAAATAGCCCAAACTGCAAATGGGCCCACTGAGCAGGATTAGTAGGATGACCGACACCTTCACAGGTGGATGATAAATTATTGAATTCAACATTTTACTAACAACCTATAAAGCTATTGTGAAAGCCCACGTCCACTCACTTTGAGGAATAACAAGTAATGTTCAAATTGCGTCAAACCTCGAGGAGTTCCCTAGATTATTCCACCAATGTAAGAATAGGAGTGGACTCTCACCGCCCAGAGTGGCATGTGACCTTCCTCCCGGCAGAGCCACTAGCTATGGGCGCAACAGTCCGCCATTGGGACTGTTGCTGTTAGCGTGCTGCCCCCTAGTGTTACTTCTTAGCAACAGGATGTAAAGTCGATAGCTGGCAGCTGTGGTTGTGTAGGTAGGCTAAATATGAAATCACTACAGGCAAGAGAAAGGTAGAGTAGAAAGTGCACAGAAGAGAGCTTACACCCTCAGGTTTATTACTATATAGTCTCATGAATCCAAGATGGCTGTCACACCTGATCAGCTCCTCCAATCAGCACTAGGCATTCTGCAACCAACCAATGAACATCCAACCTGCCTGTATCCAAGCCTTGTTTTGTTATGGCTACAGTGCCCTATTGTGTCTGGGTGTGCAGTGATCCGTAAATAACAATTCTGGGGAGGGGGTATGTGAGCAGAGCTCCCAAGGCTCTGTCACACTAAAAGTAGTGCCCTCTCACACTATCTTTAACTACATAATATTTATATGAAATCAATAAAGGATCACCAGCACCACATAATGCCGTAATGCTTCTGGCTGTATATACCATTTACCTTTTTATATAATGTAATTACTATAGACTAGTTCACACCATCCTCCAATGTCTAAATATCGGGAAATTTTACAAGGAGTCAGCGTGGTGCAGACAGCTACCGTGTGGGAGTGGGGCTGGTGACAAAGTGCTACCTTATCAGTGATAAGGCTTGCAGTCTCATGTCATCCCAAACTTTCATATCATGCAGTCAGATGTTATTACATCTCAGTGTCTGCCCACAAATCATAGGTCATCCCAAACTTCCATATCATGCAGTCAGATGATATTTTATCTCACTGTCTGCCCACAAATCATAGGGCACTTGTATCTCTTGCGCCTTCTGGCTGGCCGACCATACTTTCTGGAATTGCTTTACCGGAGGATGTAAGAAAGATATCATCTTTAAACCTGTTCTCAAGAGATGTCTGTTTAAATTGCTTTATCTGGGAAATGAAATGCATGCATCTGCCAAGTTAGAGATAATAGGCTGATCGCTTTACCTCACTTCAGTTTAATGTATGCTGCATTATAAGTGGCTAACCTTGAATATATTTGACTCGAAAACATGAACAATTAATGTTGGGTGCGCATTGAAATTCTGACACGCTGGATCTCATTATTAAATTGACCTACTATTTCCTTCTTTGCGCCAACAAATACTTAGTAACTCCAGCAATATCGAAGTTGAACGTGTTAGATCAAACATAAATAACTGTTTAACTTTCAACAATCTAATACTTTCATTGGACAATGCCGCTTGTGCAAAGGTGTAACTATGGCCATGCTCTGGTTTTATTGTACAGCCTCTTCTACTTTCTAGTGAAGCCACTCTGTTAAATCCGCATTATTATTCATAATCATGAAGGATTGCGCAATTATGGGTTGACAAGGGAGGTGTTAATTGCTGGTTGAGTGGAGGCAATCCTAATGTAGTTGTGATCCCATAATAAAGCAAGATATTGTTACAAGTGTTCAGGCAAAAAAATACCAACAAACGCCATCCAGGCCAAAAGGAAACCATGACAACCGCGTTTGAGCTGAGCTGTATTGATTCCGAAAATCAAATCTGTTTTTTTTTTTAGCAGAAGCTGCCACCTTCATATATAGCGCCCTGCTCAATATGAAATCCATATTCTTTAACTGAAAAGCACAACAGTAAATTCTATTATACACGAGACAACTATAATGGAGTTGTGAGTTGTTGCACCTGAACTTCCGCCCGTTTACTGGTTGCTGTTCCTCCGCTGTTTCCACCACCTTTTTTTTTCTTCTTGAAGATTTATACTGCCTATCATGGATGAGTCTGAATAGACTTGTTTTCACCATTAGACAGTGTGTCAATAGAAAGCCTGAGTCTACACTTTTACCAACCCAAGGAATGTTTAACCTCCCATACCACATAGACATGGTATGAGAGCAACTGGCCTTTGATGTCGCTGTATGTTATACACAGCAGTGGAAATACAAATTGGCAGAGGTGGGGGCACGGGGAATCGAACCACTGACCTTCAGATTAGGAGTCCGACCTAGAAAAAAGTCAGACACTCTAACCACTCCGCCACAGAGAACACCACAATGACACTCCAAATATCAATGTCATATTTAAAAGAAAATGCACTGGGGTTGGTCTCACTGCTTCCAGATGTCACAGCTGATCCTGTATAACTAACAACCCCGCCCCAACGGCAGAACTGATATTGGTGTCAGGTGACTGTCAACATTAGAAGAACAAACTGCAAATGACCAACTCACATAGCTAACCACGAAAGGGTAACACTAGAATATTCCTTACAAACTGACATTTATGTAACATTTGTCTAACTCTAGCTGACCAGACCCTACATTAAAACTTCTTACAACTTTACCAGATGAATGCAGAAGATAACATCCGCTTGCACATATATATATATATATATATATATAAATTCCAAAGCGCAGTGGAGAACATGGACAAGTGGAGAAAAGTGGTGGCAAAGTCCCTTGTGGTGCCCTAACAACCCGCGCACTAGAGATTGATGATGATGGTCGTGATGATATATGTATATATACATGTATATATATGTATATATATAGCTGTGTGTATTTGAATGGTGATGTATAAGAGCCTATGTGAGTATAAATGCCGGAAGTTGTTTCTATCATCATTAACCTGCTATCACCGAATATGACTGGTGGCGCCACCACTCGCCGCCTGCCCGCCCGCTCACCAGGCGCTTCCGGTCTCCCGGCAACATGAGCGGTATGACGTCAGAGGACGTGTGTGTCACGTGTGCGTGCAGGCATGACACGCATCATTAGGGAGCGATGAGAGCTCTCAGCCCCAGTGAGCGTCGCGCAGATCGTGAATAACGGACCAGTGTACAGGAGCCCCTACTTTCTGAAGCCTCAGTCACACTATGACTTGCGACCACTAGCGACCACTTAGAAACCATTTTGCAACCAGCCAAAAGACCACAAGTCCGGAAAATGGGCACCAACCTCCGGGCGACCATTCTGGTCGCAAGATTTTTGGTGCAGCATGTGCAACTTCCTTGCAACACAAATGGTCACCTGGAGGTGGCTGAGCGGTCGGCAATCACAAACCGATTGCCGACCACTGTTTGTCCCGATTTCTGGACGACCATTTTGGTCACAGGACGATTTTAGTGCAGCAGCTGCGACCAAATTAGTCGTAACAAGGTCGGCAACCACTGATGACCACTTTGCGACCATTTTGTGACCACATGTGACCTATTTGAAGCCACTTTGCAACCACTTGCGACATCCTTTCGACCACCCCTTGTGTGTGGTTGCAAAGCGGCTGCACCCATTAGTGTGACTGAGGTATTACTTCCCCAGATGGCAGCGGTGAGCAGTCACCTCTAAGTGAGTAGCTACCATTACCTGTGTGATCGATGCTTTCGTTTGTACATAGTTATGTCGCGCATGCGCAACCTGCTGCAAATTCCACTTGCCAAGTGACGTTTACTATGCGTGCCTCTATTGTTATCTTAGGAGTACATCAGGGTTGATATTTTTCCGTTTTTAAGCCGATTTGCGGGGTTTTCACAGCCGATTTGCCATCATAATGATAATCTCGGCTTGATTTCCGCTTTTTTGTTGTGTCTGAAACCACTTCGTCCCTGTACATCGCAAAGTCGTAAAGATAAAAAAAACATGCATGTCTACTCCCAACAGCAATTGGTCAAATTGTCGTCGGGGTGATGAAAATTGGAAATATTGCGCCTAGAGTGGGACTCGAACCCACATCTCTTTGCATTCCGGGCCAGTGTGCTAACCATTACACCACCTAGGCTCCCTGATATCAACACACTACCCACGCCTACCTGTCTATGCGGCTCCTTGCCTGAGAGGTCAGTGCAGACCACTACACTCGTCCCCCTGGAATTGTAAGTCTTTTAATGCTTACAATTACATACATACAGGCAATGCAACGCACTTACATAGACAGGGTAGGTTCAACAACTATACAGCACGTAGCTTGTACAGGATCATGGTCACGGCAACCAGTGTCGTGGGGGTGATGAAAATGGGAAATATTGCGCCTAGAGCGGGACTCGAACCCACATCTCTTTGCATTCCGGGCCAGTGTGCTAACCATTACACCACCTAGGCTCCCTGATATCAACACACTACCCACGCCTACCTGTCTATGCGGCTCCTTGCCTGAGAGGTCAGTGCAGACCACTACAAAATCTTTTAAAAACTAAATTAAGCAACGTTAAACTCCATTTAAATAATTTATGAATGTTGTATTTGGATCCACCTCCCTGAGAGCTTTATTCCCATATGCATATTGCCATATGTGGAAAGGAATATGTTGGGTGTGAAGAGTTTGTGGTGGTGTGCCTGAGCAGAGACAGATAGTAGCAGGAGTGAGTAGTATATGTGCACAGGGCTCAGTGCCAGGCACTCAATGCTTACTTACTCACCATGTGGCGAGGTGTGGCGGGGTGTGGCGGGGTGTGGCGGGGTGTGGCGGGGTGTGGCGGGGTGTGGCGGGGTGTGGCGGGGTGTGGCGGGGTGTGGCAGGGTGTGGCGCAGTGATATGACACTAAACGTGAGCACAGCATTGCCTCCCCTTGCATCAGCCAGGAGAGGCAGGTCAAGGTCAAGGTCATGCGGTGATATGTGATGTAGTGCTTGTAATGTCTGCGGCGCAGATAAACGAGAGCAGAGACTGTACCAGGGCGAGGCATCCAGGGCCAGGGGGGGCCGGCTTTCAAACTGAAGACAAGTACAGTTAAACCTCTCTAACATATCACCTCTACAGATCGACCACTCCCCTATGTCGATCGCCTTATTTGGTTATTTGGTCCCCACAATACCATTATAACCATATTATAACTCCTTAAACCGACCACCTCCCTAAATGGACCACTTAAAGGTGGTCCTAAGGTCGGTCGATTTAGAGAGGTTTTACTGTCAATGGATTAGCGACAGCTTAATGGAGTATGTTTTTTTTGTGTTTGTTTTTTGGGGGTTTGATGTCCTAGCAACAAGCATAGTCATGTCAGGGCGGGTGTTTAATTTTGATAGTGCGACCTCGTGAGGACCGAATCGGTAGAGCGCAGGCATTCCATGCAGGAGTTTGATTCCTAGTCGAGTCAAACCAATGACTTATACAAGTTATACTTGTCGCTTCCTAATTTAGGATAATGTGACTGAGTGGGATATCAGTTCATGGTGCTGGTGGCCTGATTTCCCAGTGGGGCAGCACTACAAAGTCACCATGAGTGTGCACTGTCACAAGTCGGTACCTGTGCTGATATGACTTTAGATGTTGCCAGGACGCGCCACTGGGAGACTGGGCCGACAGCACCATGACCCGATATCCCCACACAGACACAAACAGTCCTGGCACTGAGCTAACCAGCCCTTTGCCATATATTATGGCCCTGTCACATTGCCATATCTTATGTTCCTGTCACATTGCCATATATTATGGCCTTGGCACAAACGCGTGGCCAACGGCTAAAATCACTTTCAAATGTTCAGATGTGTCAAACCTGTTGGCGCGGGGTGCAAAGTTGGACATACACATACCAAATACACAACATAATTAAGGTAAGTAGAACGTATATCCGACTTATTGCTAACGTATGGCCATCATATTTGTAGCATATACCCAACATGCTGAGCATATGATGAACCTATTGCTAGCGTGTGCCAGTGTATGAGTGTATCATATAGCATATCAGTGCAAATGGCCAATGTATGGCTAATGTTCCTCCCAGCGAAAAACGCTCACAATATGCTCACAGTACACTCGCAGAACGCCAGTGGACGTTATATAATAATTTGATTGCCAGACGTATGCTTTATACATTACATACGTCAAGACACTGTGGAGAAATGCAAAACATATGTAATACGTGTTAAACATACGTTATCCATACGTTGTCAATACATTGTCAATATGCAGGATCTACGTTTCTGTTGGATCTCCGTCTGACTGACATAGGTCAGCATATTACTACGTATGAACAATGTTTGTCTAATGTATGTCTAACATACATCGACATATGTCTAATGTATACATAATGTACGCCCAATGTAAAAGCCACACATTGTCGAACGTCAACAGTTTTGTGCATACACAAAACTTTCGCGACTCCTTGACGAGCGACGCCGTATAATGACAAACATTGACATACATTGACGTATCCTAACATATGCATAACCAATGGGTAACATTCGAGTAATGCATATCGATGTACACCTACATATTGGGGAAAAATCACCTATGTCGGTGCACGCTTGCGCGATGAGTCGTAGTGTGACAGGGCTATTAGTAAGTGACTCGTCCGGAACTGGAATGAACCCAGTGCTCTGAGATTTTATATTTTGCTTCTGAGTTTGAGGTGAACTGCGTAGGGAAAGTAAAAGAAAATGTTTGTATTTCATTTTATATGTAGAAAGTTTATACACAGTAATATTAATAATCGTTTTAAAAAGCCAATAATGTAGAACGTCTTTCCGAGGGAGAACCATATACCGGTCTGTATAATAAAACAGCAGTTGATATTTATAACCTGGTTAAACTCATTGAAGAAGTTATGAATTTAATTTAGTATGACAGGCAATATTACAAGTAATTCTGGAGAACAAATTTAATGTCTTCAAGAAATGATGTCTACTTTTGTTACCTCTTCTGAGAATGTTGTCTCATTAAGTAGTATTTTACATTCAATTTAGTGTGCACGTTTTTGATGTCTTATTTACCCTGCATGTCCAACTTAGATACTCGTGTAGGTTTCGTGTTCGAGTCTGTGGCTATGTAGGTAGCCTAAGGTGAAAAACAATACAGACGGAGAGAAAGAGAGAAAGTAAAGCAAAGTAAGAGTGTGAGAAGAGAGAGTCCAATCCTCTCTGGTTTATTATATATGGTACATGGGTTCATTGTAGAGTATCACCCCACCCCTTTCCCCCAATGGGAAACAAGCATTCTTGGTCCTGCCAATAGGGATCCGGCATTCCTGGTCCCCATGGATACCAGTGGTCTGCCCACCACCACCAAACTGTGTGGCCCCTCTGGCCACCACCAGCCTTGAACCTTGACCCTGAGTGTGGTGATCCTACCCAGCAGAGGGGGAGGGGGTAGCCCTTGAGTGCCCCTTATACACAGTCCTGCCAGCACCACTATATCTATTTACATTCCACTCAGGCACCACCAGCACTTACATATATACACATACATATGCTTTTGGTTATGAATACCTTTTTAGTAATAGAACAATTGCATTTCCCCCAACGCCGTAAATCGGACTATTTTAGACTGGGGCACTTATTAGGCATTTATTGCTGCAGAGCCTGGTAAACGTGTCTCTGCTGAAGAATATGGTGTTAGAATTGTAGTACGCCAGCCAACATTAATGTGTCGTTTTTGCACCGCACATATCTGTAAAGTTGGCCATTTAAATAACAATTACTTGACAAAGAAGTGTAGTAGATAATAACATTACTTGACACTGAAGTGTAGTAGATTATAACATTACTTGACACTGAAGTGAAGTAGATAATAACATTACTTGACACTGAAGTGTAGTAGATAATAACATTACTTGACACTGAAGTGTAGTAGATTATAACATTACTTGACACTGAAGTGAAGTAGATAATAACATTACTTGACACTGAAGTGTAGTAGATAATAACATTACTTGACACTGAAGTGAAGTAGATAATAACATTACTTGACACTGAAGTGTAGTAGATAATAACATTACTTGACACTGAAGTGTAGTAGATTATAACGCTCCATCTAATATATTTGATCTAACATGTGACAAACCCCAAACCATTGGTCTATACCGCTATATGCATTTGTCAGGCTTTGACGCTTTATTAGTTTGGTATCACTACAGTTTCTAGTCGGACACTTTAAGCTAGATCTATCTTCTCTTATAACACCGTGGTGTTAGGACCATTGCTCTCTGTCTCCTGTAGAGCCCGCCGGATACGGTGGCTGAATTGGTAAGGGTGCAGACTTCCTGTGCGGGAGGTTGGGTCGGGATATAGCACGTGATTTACTGCTGAATGACATAGCATGCGGATATAGCAGGTGATGTACTGCTGAATGATATAGCACGCGGATATAGCACGGGATGTACTGCTGAATGATATATCACACGGATATAGCATGTGATGTACTGCTGAATGATATAGCAAGCAGATATAGCAGGTGATGTACTGCTGAATGATATAGCACACATATATATCACAGGATGTCCTGCTGAATGATATAGCATGTGGATATAGCACGTGATTTACTGCTGAATGACATAGCATGCGGATATAGCACGCAATGTATTGCTGAATTATGTAGCATGCATATATAGCATGTGATGTACTGCTGAATGATATAGCATAAGGATATAGCATGTGATGTACTGCTGAATGATATAGCACGCATATATAGCACGTGATTAACTGCTGAATGATATAGCACACGGATATATCACGTGATGTACTGCTGAATGATATATAATACGGATATAGCATGTGCTGTACTGTTCAATTATATAGCACGCAGCTATAACACATTCTGTACTGCTGAATGATATATACAGGGATATAGCATGTTATGCACTGCTTAAAGATATAGCATGAGGATATAGCATGTGATGTACTGCTGAATGATATAGCATGCGGATATAGCACATGATGTACTGCTGAATGATATAGCACGAGGATATAGTATGTGATGTACTGCTGACTGATATAGCACACATATATAGCACGTGATGTACTGCTGACTGATGTAGCACACATATATAGCACGTAATGAACTGCTGAATGAAATAGCACACGGATATATCACGTGATGTACTGCTGAATTACATAGACACGGATATATCATGTGATGTACTGCTTAATTATATAGCATGCGGATATATCACGTGGTGTACTGCTGAATGATACAGCACACGGATATAGCAGGTGATGTACTGCTGAATTATATAGCACACGGATATAGCACATGATGTACTGCTGAATGTTATAGCACAATGATATAGCACGTGATGTACTGCTGAATGATATAGCATGCCGATATACCACTGACGCCTCTCAGGATGAATTATCTGCATTCACAATAAAAGTTAAAACCAAAATGAACATCCTCTTCACAGTTGAGCAGAGTCTGAACGAAAACAGTTTGTAACGCTGCCGCCGCCATTGCAATGCCGCTGCCGCGTCTCAATGGCATACTTCCGGTGCGAATCAGTGACGTCCGGAAGAGGCATTTCAGGTCACATTATGGTTAGTGTAAGCACTGCGTGCTCTGCCTACCCAGACGTAGCGCTAATACGTGTAGCGGGCCGTGCCACTTACCCAGGCCACACCGGCTTACTGCCAGAGCCGTAACCCAATAACAACAGCCAGGGTCCCTGCACCCCCTCACCCCCTCACCCCCCCCCCCCGCACAGCACCCCCTCACCCCGACAGGGTCCTGGTCCCTGCACCCCTCACCCCACACCCACACACCCCCACCCCACCCTCACCCTAACAGGGTCCTGGTCCCTGCACCCCCACACTCAGCCACACCCCCACAACCCCACACCCCACCCTCACCCTCCACCCTGCCCTCACCCCCACACCAACGTCACCCCAACAGGGCCTGCTCCCTGCACCCCACTCACCCACACCCCCTCTCCCCCACACCCACCCCACCCCCACAGGGTCATGCTCCCTGCACCCCCACACTCACCCACACACCCACAGCCCCACACCCCCCCACCCTCACCCCACAGTCCTGTCCCTGCAAACCTACACTCGCCACCCACCCCGCACCCCCACACCCACCCTCACCCCACAGGGTCCTCCTCCCCGCACCCCCACACCACCCACCCCCATCACCCCCACACCCCACCCACACCCCAACTGGGTCCTGCTCCCGTGCACCCCCACACTCACCCCCACACCCACCCTCACCCCAAAGGGCCCTGGCCCCACCTCTCACTCACCCACACCCCACACAGCCCCCACCCCCACCCCCAGCACACTCACACCACCACACTCTCCCTCAACCCTAACCCCGACACCCACCCTCACCCCAACAGGTCCTGAGTCGCTGCTCCCCCACACTCACCACACTCCCACCTCCCACACCCTACCCTCACCCCGCCATGGTCCTTGGCCCTGCACCCCCCCACCCACACCCCCACCCACTCACCCCCACACGCCACCCTGACCCAACAGGGTCCTGGTCCCTGCACCCCGACCCCACCCACACCCCCACACACACCACTACACCCACCACACACCCACCACACCCCACACACCCCACCAACACCCACCCACCCAACACAACCCACACACACACACCCAACATCCCACCACCCACACACCCACACACCCAACACCCATCACCTCCACACTCCACACACCCACACACCACACACCCACACACCCACACACCCACACACTACCACCCACACACCCACACATCCACACATTCCACACACCCACACACCCACACACCCACACACACCCACACACCCACACACCCACACCCACACCCACACACCCACACACACCCCACACCCACACATCCACCCACACCCCACACACCCACACACCCACACACCCACCACCCACACACCACCCCACACCACACAACACACCCACACACCCACACACCACCACACACCCACACCCCACCCCCCCACCCACCACCCCACACACCCCACACCCCACACACCACACACACACACCCACACACACCACGGAAACCCACACCCCCACACCCAACCCCACACCCACACACCCTCACCCCACCACCCTGGCTCCCACCACCTACACCCACATCCACACCCACAGTCACCCCCACACCCACGACCATGTTCCTGGTCCCTGGATGCCCCACCCCACACCAGACTGCCCACCCTCACACCCACTCCCACACATACCCGACCCACCAGGATCCTGGTCGCTGCACGCATTCACCCCACCATCACCCCAAACTCACACTATCACACCTCATCCACCCACCCCCACCTTCACTACCACACCCACACCCACCCAGACCACACCCCAACCCTCAGACTCCACCTTCACCCAACCCCCACCCTCATTCCACCCCCACCCCCACCTTCACCCCCTCCCTACCCAACCACCTTCACCCAACCCCCACCCTTCACTTCCACCCCCACCCCCACCTTCACCCCCACCCCTACCCTCAGACTCACACCTTCACCCAACCCCCACCCCATCATCCCCCTTTTCTCTCACCCACCCCCACCCCTCTCCACCCCACCCCCACCCCCCACCCCTACCACTCACTCACCCACCCACCCCCCCACCCCACTTCACCCCCACCCTCCACCTCACCCCAACACAACCCTCCCCTTCACCCCACCTCACCCAACCCATCCCCTCACCTAACCTCGTCCACCCCCCCATCCTTCACATCAGCCCTCACTCACCACCCATCCCCCACCCTCACCCCTTCACCCAACCCCCACCCTCACCGCTTCACCCCCACCCCACCTTCACCTTCACCCCGTCACCCCGCCCAACCCATCTCCTCCCCACCCCAACGTAATCAAGCTCCCTCTCCACCTCTCCGCGCACCCCTTCCTGCATCCCCACCACCCTTTTCTCCTTCACTCTCACCTCCCATTTCCTCCCTTTCCTATTCCGTCCGATATTTTCCCACACATTCCTTTTCTTGCCCACGCCTTCCCACCCTTTTATCTTAATTCTATTTCCTGTGTTATGTAACTGTGAGCTTTTTGGGTCCACAGTGTACTGGCGGAAAATTGATTCAGCAGAATTCCCCACCACAACGTCTCCCCTTCCCTATCTCCCCACTTCCCTTCGAATCCCTCCACTCCCTTCCCTGCCCCTCCCTTCGTACCCCTCGCTACCGTCCCTTACCCTACCCTCCCTTACCCTACCCATCCCCACCCCTCTCTTACCCTACCCCTCCCTTACCCTACCCCTCCCTACCGTGCCTTACCCAAACCCTCCCTTACCCTACCCCTCCCTTACCCTACCCCTCCCTACCGTCCCTTACCCAAACCCTCCCTTACCCTACCCCTCCCCTACCCTCCCTTACCCTACCACTCCCCACCCGTCCCTGACCCCCCTCCCCGACCCACCCACCCCCCCCTCCATTCCCCTCCCATCTCTACACCTCCATTCCCTGTTCCACTCCTTCCCTCCCTCCCTTCCGCACCACAACGCCTCCCCATCTGCCCACTTCCCTTCCACCCCTCCCCCTCCCGTCCTCACCCCTTCCATTCCTTCCCCACCCCTTTGACAACCCTCCATCATGCACGCTCCTCCACTCCATCACCATCAGTCGATCCTTCCTCTTCCATTCACCACTTGCTCCACTCTTCCATCCACCACTTGCTCCACTCTTCCATCCACCACTAACCCAAATGGGAATAACGGGAGTAACAGGAAAATGGCTAGCGAGCTATCTAGAAATATGTGACCCAAAAGCGTCTGTATGTGACGCTTTTGGGTCACAAAAAAAACCACAAAAAAACACTACCCTGGTGCCCTACATACCCCCTCACCCCACCCTCCACAACCCAGCTGGAGTGCTACCCCTGGGTAGCTCTACCCTACTCAGGGGTGTTCTGGGTAGGGTAGAGCTTTCGTTGACAACGAAAGCGCCAAAATTAAGCACAGACATTGGAGATTGCACAACCACAATAAAAGAGATAAGTGAGGTCATAAAATCAATTGATTGCAACAAGCCTTTGGGCATTGAAAATACCTCAAGCATAGTATTGAAGGATACAGTCGGATGCATCCCAGATGTTATATGTGAGCCATACAACAAATTGTTCACAGAAGGTACTTATGTAGAGTGCTGGAAACTAGCCAAAGTAATACCGCTCCACAAAGGAGGGGATAAGCAGGTACTGGGAAACTATAGACCGATCTCCATACTCCCACTGCCTGGTAAACTAATGGAAAAAATAATGCATAGGCATATTATGGACCACCTAAACGAACACAAAATATTAAACAGTAAACAAGGCGGTTTAAAAAAATACCACTCGACAATAAAAACAATTGCTAACTTAATAACTGATATTGCAAACAGTATCAATAAAAAGAACCTGGTGGGTGCAGCGTTCATAGCCTTCAGCGAAGCGTTTGACATGGTGGACCACCCTATCCTAAGGAGCAAACTAACCCAAATGGGAATAACGGGAGTAACAGGAAAATGGCTAGCGAGCTATCTAGAAAACAGAAAGCAATGCACCACAGTAAATGGATCCATATCCAATGAGGAAAAGATAACTTGCGGAGTACCCCAAGGGTCAGTCCTGGGGCCACTTCTCTTCCTCATATATATTAACGATCTAAACAACTGGCTAGAAATTGAAAACATCCAACTATATGCAGATGACACTGTGGTATATGCTGCAGGCAAAACAACCGAAGAAATAGAAACAAAACTGAATCTAACACTAACAAAACTAATCGAGTGGTGCCAACTAAATAGGATAACCATAAACAACAGCAAGTCAAAAACAGTACTATTTGGTACCAGGCTAACAAGCAATGATAAAATAAAGTGTCTTCTGGGAAACACCAAACTGGAACAAGTAGACAACTACCGATATCTTGGAGTGGATCTAGACAGACACCTAAATTATGACCTCTGCATAACAAATACTATCAAAAAAGGAAACCATAAAATATGGCTACTGGCTAAACTGAGATACTACATGACTGAAAACATGGCAATTAAAATATATAAATGCATGATCCTTCCCTACTTTGACTATGGCGATGTAGTCTACATGGGAGGAAATACAAAACTATTAAACAAACTGTAGGTGCTACAAAATAGAGCCCTTAAAGTATGCCTTCAGGTGCACAAAAGATATCCCGCAATCGAATTACACAAAAAATGCAATGCAACACTACTAATGAGTAGAAGGGAAATGCACCTCAAAATACTGGCATACCATTACACCACAAAACCAGGCTACACAGCAACCCCCCGTAGGGACACCAGGCAAATGGCAGCCCCAGTGCTACTGACAGCAAAAAGTAACACCAACATTTATGAGAGAAGTGTACTGGCCATGGCACACATGCCTGGAATAATCAACCCAGACAACAATGGGCAATCAAAAGCATGGACCACTATAAAAGGTCCTTAAAGAAAACATAATACACAACCACCTACTGAAGAAACAATATCTCACCTGATCTTGGGTGCAGTCACTGCTTGCTGTGTTCTAACACAAAAAGCAAAAGACAGGCCAGAAAAGATGGTAGATATTACAAATACGGAAACTAGCACCATACGGCGCAGTCCGTCTGGGTATGTGTATTGGCACAAACCAAAGCAGAACCGGGCAGGCCACGGTCATGCATCCAAATCGCCCTGGAATACAAAATGGCTAACCACACAACACAGCCATCCCACCTAGTCGCAGTCCTGAAGGGTCCAGGGGTGTTCTGGCGCGCTGGTGTACTATCTAAGGACAGGGCATGGATGAAAGGATGCTGTAACAAACCACAATGGGATGGGGTCCTCTCCCACAGGCCTGTATGTCATCTGCATAGATGTACATAATAGGCTAAGTTATCATATACAGGCTAGGAAAAAACTAAGAAAATTCAAAAAAACTATTATAGAAAGTACTAACACCCAAAACCGCAAAAGTTGGCCCTAGAAAGATCAGGTAAAGACTCGTGAGTGCGGGACCAGACCAATCCAGTATCACAGCTGTCCAGTGTTGAAAACAAGCACCCTCGCGGGAGCTTATACCTTATGGGCAGAATAAAAACCTTGTCACAAAAAAAACACAAAAAAACACTACCCTGGTGCCCTACATACCCCCTCACCCCACCCTCCACAACCCACCCCTCCCCCATACACTACCCTGGTACCCTACATACCCCACTCACCCCTCCACAACCCACCCCTCCCCCATACACTACCCCTATGTCTACTGCCGAGTTAGGACGTGCCCAGATACGAGCTGTGGACTGTACACGTGACCAGACAATCACGTGACCCAGCCACGTGACCCTCCTACGGGACGGAACTATGGCGGCACGTGACCTGCGCCGAGTGGGCACCCAATTAACACTGGAGGAGCTACAGGAGAAGAGAACAGGGGGCGTGCACATATATGTGAACATGCGTGAGGACATATGTGAGTGTATATGTAGGAGTCTGGAAGCGCATAACCGAAGCCACTCATCCGTTAGTAAAGAAACATGGCAAGTCCAGGAAGTGTGCACTTCCAGATCAGACGGGAGTAAAAGAGCGAGCCGCGCACAGGACCCCCCCCCCCCCCACACACACACACACGATTGTTTGTGGTGGGGAGGAGTCACCAGCTACCTCGTTATTATTGCCCACGATCCTTGTATATAGACAGTGCTCTGTGGTTTTTATTCTGGGAATATAAATAGCATATCGCTCTACTATTTGCTATGTGTTTCGGCATACATTGAGGTTATACTTGCTACAGTTAAAGCCATGTCACAGTGTCCTGTACTGAGTCCAGGGCCATCTTCTCTAAAACTCAAGTATAGGGTGTATTACTGAGAAATGTGAACATGGACGATATTTTAAATATGCTGCGTCATGGATGTCGGGGCCGTCGCACCTTCCCCCCCCCCCTCTCTGCATGCTACTGCCGCCATCAGATATGTCATCACTAACCTCACAACTCCCCACTGTGAATCCAATCACGATATCGGCCAATAACTGATTAATTATGTAGACATTGTTAGTGTCCTTGAATTGAGCTTATTCAATCTGCTGTCCATGAATTGTCTCAGTAGTACATAAATAATGGCCGTCAGTTCACGACAGGAGGCGCTTTTACTTTATGTAGGTGGGTTTCTGTCAAAGCAGGAATTAAATCCACACCTGTTTTTTCCATTTCGAGCAGTTATCAACAGTATCATATTAACTTACAGATTAGGCTACATATCCTCTTCTGGCTGATATAGGCCCTATTGGGCCTCTAATGCCACCTCGTTATGGTAAAAAAGAACTATTTGTTTGCACAAATATGGAGATTGGCGGTGCCCTGAAGTGATATAATTATGGTATTGATGATGTTATCGATATCAAAGAAGATTGCAAATCATCGAGAACACCACATATATATTTGAAAACACGCAATATTTCTATGCAAATACTTTCTTATTTTTCTTTTTGTTGGTGGTAAATATGTTTATTCTGCTGAATCAGGATTATTTACACAATAAATATATGTTGAGTAAATACAATAACTACTAAATACACAAGTTGCAGAGTACACTACAATGCAATCTGCACGTACACGTTCCATAAAAATATAGCAACAGTACTGTCAGATGACTAGATCAATATTAGTGAGATCAATTTGAGTATTTACATGGTATTTACCATATTAAACTCAGTGCATTTTTTGCTACACATTACTCAACTCTGTGACTTCAGAAACAGCAAAAGTCTTCACAAAAGGCAAACTTGTATGAAACTAACCGCAGAGAGAAAGAGTCTACATAAAATCCGTGTGCCCTTCACTGGCTTTTCGGCTGACCTTGAAAGTGTCTTTACTGAAGGAGCTGGTTGCCATAGTAACAGGTACATTGCCGTCTGCTTTCTGGTCGGTTTGCTGCGGTCAGCCGAGCTGCCGGCTCCTGATTGGCTCTTCTCCCTCCCAGGGTGAGAAAGATGACAGCGCCCCTGGTGGCAAGGGTGAGTAGGCTGCCAGTAGTTCCTGTAATGACCACCAGACGTCTGGATAATGACGACTGGGCGCCCCCTAGTGAATGTAGGCGGTATTATATCGGCCAGGTTCAGGGGAGGGAAAGGGGTGGGGGGGTGAGGCTGGGGGTGAGGGTGTGGGGAGGGTGTGTGACCTGCTTTTCAATGTGAGGCACAATTGCCGATATATATTTAGTATATATTTGTTCTTTATTTGATAGGTATGCAGGTATTGCAGGTATAGCAATACCTCAGGGGGTTTGACGCCCCTGCCTTGCTGAGTTGTAAACCACTGCCTTGTGGTACAGGTCCTTGACAGAACCGAAGGCTAAGGGAGCAAACCCAAAACAGAAAACCATGTCACTGTGGCAGCATTAAGGGCGGTTGATGGATGGAACTCCCAACATCTCCCGACCAGCCACTGCAGGGACAAATAGTTTTTCGCCTGTCTTGACATGTTCTTGCCAGTGTGAAACCTGTATTTGCTCCCCGAGAGAGTGCCGCTGGTAACTTGCAAAAGCCAGCAGCACTTCAACACTTTTGCAGGCAGCTTTCATGAAAAGGCTAGCGCATCTTTCGGCCGACTACGCCAGAGACTCTGGAACAACCACCATGTGTCCATTCGGGTCAAAGGTAAGATCTACCGCGCAATCGTGCTATCCACCCTACTATACGGAGCCGAGGCCTGGACAGTGTACAGACAGCAGGTGAAAAAGCTGCATGCCTTCATGATGCGACATCTGCGTTCAATCATGAGGCTAACCTGGAAGGACAAAGTGACGAATAAGGAAATACTCGAACGGATGGGGCTGCCCTCTATGGAAGATCTTCTGATCAAAAAGAATCTCCGGTGGACTGGACACCTCATGAGGATGTCATCAGACAGGCTACCAAAGCAGATCCTTTATTCTCAACTGTCTTCTGGCTACAGAAAGAGAGGGCGCCCCCGTCTCTGGTTCAGGGATACCATCAAGAGAAACCTGAAGCTGAGAGACATAAAGCCGACTCATGGACGCAACTCTCACAGCAGAGAGCTAAATGGAGAGCGGCAGTCAAGTAATGAAAGCAGTCTTTGTTGCATTGCGACCGACAGCATGATGATGATGATGATGATGATGATGATTTGAAATATAATAAGTGAAAGGTATTGAAAAAACATCCCAGTCCCAGAAGTAATTAACTTGTAGTAAGGATTTCTTACAGACAAATACTGGACGAATGAGTTGAACCTCCGTCTCCCGTTTTAGTAGATTCGAACCCACGGGTTCAAACCCTGGTCGAGTCAAACCAATGCTCTAGAAATGTATACTTGTCGCTTCCTAGCCAGGCCCTCAGCATTATTAGGATAGGGCAAGGACTGGTTGGCTCAGTCTCAGGATATTGTGACTGAGTGGGATACCAGGACATGGTGCTCGTGGCCTGGTCTCCCAGTGGGCAGCACGATAAAGCCACCATGAGCCCGCACTGTCACAAGTCGGTGCCCATCCTGATATGACCTTAGATGTTACAAGGACGTAAAACTCCAACAACCAACTATCCTGCATATGTTTGCTTAATGTATTCATTACATCGCCTATGACGTCAACACTAAAGCAAGGATATAATTTATTCCATCAACCTATTCCAGAGGGGTTGGGACACTCTGGCAATACATGATGAGAGGCTCACAAAATATATATAGGCAATCCCCATTACAACAGGTTTCAGGATATAAAATACTGTCGCCAACTCAGCTCTGGAGGTGAGGAGTCCTGAATCGTTTTGATAATAGCAATATGATGTTTGACTAATCCCCCTGATGGACAAACGGATGATGCACTAGATATTCGCTTCCCACTTTATTGCCGGGTGGGGTCTTTGCCACTTTATTGCCGCTTGTATGGGAAGTGACCTACCACAGCAGCCAGCATCTAGCATGAGAGCAGAATGGCACTAATAGGTGGTCCTCAGTCCAGCGTGCTGCCACCTGTCGGTTCTTGTGACATGAAAAGGGCCATGGTGCTGGTTGTAAGATATGTAAGTACCCGAATGCCCCCGCATATCACGGCGTGACGTCATGAGGTTTGATCACCAATAAAAGTCAGTTACATACAAGAACTCAGAGTGTCGATACATCATTACATGGTGTCAGATGTTGAGGAGCAACTATGGCGCTTCACGGGTTGAAACCACCAGGATATCTGAACCTGGACGAGAAGATGGCGGTCAATTGGCGATGTTGGCTACAGGCATATGAAATTTACGCTGTAGCAGCAGGTGTATCGACGAAAACTGAAAGGATCCAGTGCTGCGTTTTTCTGCATGTGGCGGGTGTAGAAGCGCAAAAGATTCATCGTACGTTTGCATTGGAAGGAACAGACAAGGACAAGATTGGTCCACTAATCGACGCATTTTCACGGTATTGTGAAGGAAAGACGAATATAACTGTCATTCGATATGAATTCAATTCGTTTAATCAATCAGGGCAGAACATGGATTCGTATATTAGAGAACTAAAACACAGAATACAGTACTGCTGTTATGAACAGTTGGAGTCATCGTTACTGTGCGATAGACTCGTGTGCGGTGTTAATGACGATACATTGCGAAATAAGTTGTTACAATTGCCGGATCTCAAGTTGGAGGAATGTATACAACTGTGTCGGTTAAGCGAAATAAAATCGGCACAAGTGCAACAGAGGGACGTACATCAAGTCGACGCGGTGAAAACGGGGTATGCAAGAGCGCAACGGTCGGCTGCAGGAACATCTCCTTGGTTACGACAATCAACAGATCGAAGTCAATATCAACAAGCAAGTCGAGGAGCTGTTCACAAATGTGGCCAATGTGGCTACAATCACACGAAAGGAACATGTCCAGCAAGGGGGAAAGAGTGCTTAGGATGTCGAAAAATTGGACATTTCGTAAGGATGTGCCGTATGCAACAGCCCACAGGGAGGAACGCGGCTATTTACGAAATTGATGTGGCGGATGACGTCATTCCTCGCCAGGATGTAAACAGTCCCGAGGAGGAGGTGAATGGTGACCTATTTGTAGGCACCTTGTGTACGAGTGATATTAAAAACAAAGATTTGTGGTACACCACTTTCTGTGTTGGTGGCCAAGATATACAATTTAAATTAGATACAGGATCTGAGGCAAATATTTTACCATTGAAAATGTTCAATAAGATCAGTAACGTGTGTTTAATTCCATCCCTATGTCACTTAGTGACGTATGGTGGACATAGGATTCGGCCTCATGGACAGGTATCCCTGAATGTCGAGGGCCACGAAGTGAAATTTCAAGTCACAGATGCCGGCTGTGCCATACTAGGAAAACAATCGTGTGTCCAATTGGGCTTGTTGGCACGTTTGGATGTCGTGAATGCCATAGATGGAGATACTGTCGCAGATACATTGGTAAGACAATACTCAAATGTTTTTCGAGGTCTAGGTCTGATCAAGGTTAATGCTAAGATTTTCATTGACAAAAATATATGTCCTGTAATCGACCCCCCACGTCGAGTGCCATTGGCAATTGTAAACGACGTAAAAGTGGAACTAAAACGGATGTTAGACTTAGGAGTTATAGTAAAACAGGACGAACCGACTCCATGGGTTAATTCAGTCACAATTGTCCGTAAACCTGGAAAATTACGTATATGTCTAGACCCTACAAAATTAAATAAAGCTATTTTAAGGGGTCCCTATCCTGTCAGGACTGTAGAGGAAGTGGTAGCTACTCTGCATGGTGCCCGATATTTTTCAGTACTTGATGCCAACAGCGGGTACTGGCAGATTGAATTAGATCATTGTAGCTCTCAATTATGTACATTTAACACCCCGTGGGGCAGGTTCAGGTTTACCCGTCTTCCGTTCGGGATTAAAACGGCAGGAGATATCTTCATCCAAGAGATGAATAACATCCTTATGGATCTTCCTGGAGTCCATGTGGTAACGGATGATATTTCATATAACAAATATTATGAAGGGTATCTTTATGGGGTTAAGGTGATATCTTATGTCAGGACGGGAGTGTGTATCACATGTTAAATCATTCCTTGTTATAAATATCCCCGTCATTGTTAATATTATAACTGTTATGAAAAGGGGAAGATGTAAGATATGTAAGTACCCGAATGCCCCCGCATATCACGGCGTGACGTCATGAGGTTCGATCACCAATAAAAGTCAGTTACATACAAGAACTCAGAGTGTCGATACATCATTACACTGGTGACCTGGTGTCCCAGTTGGGCAGCACTATAACATCACTATGAGGGTGCACTGGCATAAGTTGGTACCCGTTAGATGTTGCCAAGATGTAGCAATACCAACAGACACACAAACCAACTCGACCACAACCCATATGAATCACCACCACCCACATGAATCATCACCACCCACATGAATTGTCACCACCCACATAAATCACCACCACCCACATGAATCACCACCACCCACATGAATTATCACCACCAACATGAATCACCACCACCCACATGAATCACCACCACCCACATGAATCATCACCACCCAGCTGAATTGTCACCACCCACATGATCCGTCACCACCCACATGAATCATCACCACCCGTATGAATCTCCACCACCAACATGAATCACCACCACCCAGCTGAATTGTCACCACCCACATGAATTATCACCACCAACATTAATCACCACCACCCAGATGAATCACCACCACCCAAATGAATCACCACCACCCACATGAATCACCACCACCCACATGAATCATCACCACCCACATGAATCACCCCCACCCACATGAATCATCACCACCCACATGAATAACCACCATCCACATGAATCACCACCACCCACATGAATCACCACAACGCATATCAACCACCACCACCCACATCAATCCTCACCACACACATCAACCACCACAACCCATATCAACCACCACCACCATCACCCACATCAACCGCCATCACCCACATGAATCACCACCACCCACATGAATCATCACCACCCACATCAACCGTCACCACCCACATAAATCATCACCACCCACATGAACCATCACCACCCACATGAATATTCACTACCCACATGAATCGTCACCACCCACATGAATCACCACCACGCATATGAACCCCACCATCCACATAAATCCCACCACCCACGTAAACCATCACCACCCATATCAACCACCACCGCCACCACCGCCCACATCAACCACCACCATCACCAACATCAACCAGCGCCATCACCCACATCAACCATGATAACCCAAATCAACCACCACCACACACATCAACCACATCCATCACCCACATCAACCACAGCCATCACCCACATCAACCACCATCACCCAAATCAACCATCACCACCCACATCAATCACTGCCATCACCCACATCAACCACCATGGCCCACATCAAACACCACCACCCATATCAACCACCGCCATCGCACCCATCAACCACCAGTGCCCACATCAACCACCACCACCCACATCAACCACCACCACCCACATCAACCACCATCACTCAAATAAACCACCACCACCCACATCAACCACTGCCATCACACACATCAACTGCTACGACCCACATCAACCACCACTGCCCACATCAACCGGCATCACCCACATCAACCACCACCACCCACATCAACCACCACACAAATCAACCATCACCGCCCACATCAACCACTGCCATCACACACATCAACAACCACCACCCACATCAACCACCACCATCACCCACATCAACCACCACCACCCACATCAACCACCACCACACAAATCAACCACCACCACCCACATCAACCACTGCCATCACACACCTCAACCACCACCATGACCCACATCAACCAGCATCACCCACATCAACCACCACCACCCAAATCAACCACCACCTCCCAAATCAACCACCACCACCCACATCAACCACCACCACCCACATCAACCACCATCATCACCCACATCAACCACACACCACATTAACCACCCGCTACTTAACACCATCACCCATATCAACCACCACCACCCACATCAACCATCACCATCCCACATATAACACCACCACCCACGTTCAACCACCACCGCCCACATCAACCACCACCACCCATATCAACCACCACCACCCACATCAACCACCACCACCCACATTAACACCATCACCCATATTAACCACCACCACCCACATCAACCACCACCACCCACATTAACCACCACCACCCACCTCAACCACCACCGCCCACATCAACCACCACCACCCATATCAACCACCACCACCCACATCAACCACCACCACCCACATTAACCACCATCACCAACATCAACCACCACCACCCACATTAACCACCATCACCCACATCAACCACCACCCACATCAACCACCCCCCCACATTAACCACCATCACCCACATCAACCACCACCACCCACATCAACCACCACCACCCACATCAACCACCACCACCCACATTAACCACCACCGCCCACATCAACCACCACCACCCACATCAACCACCACCACCCACATCAACCACCACCACCCACATCAACCACCACCACTCACATCAACCACCACCACCCACATTAACACCACCACCCACATTAACCACCACCACCCACATCAACCACCACCACCCACATTAACCACCATCACCCACATCAACCACCACCCACATCAACCACCACCACCCAAATCAACCACCACCACCCACATCAACCACTGCCATCACATATATCAACCACCACCACCCACATCAACCACCCACATCAACCACCACCACCCACATCAACCACCACCGCCCACTTCAACCACTGCCATCACATATATCAACCAACACCACCCACATCAACCACCATCACCCACATTAACCACCATCACCCAGATTAACCACCACCACCCACAACCACCATCCCTCTTCACTACCACCACCCGTCCAGGTGCCCTACTCACCCTCCATGTGCCCTACTCGCCCCTCCATCCGGCCTACTCACCCTCCATGTTCCCTACTCACCCTTCATGTGCCCTACTCACCCTCCATGTGCCCTACTCACCCCTCATGTGCCCCACTCACCCTCCATGTTCCCTACTCACCCTCCATGTGCCCTACTCACCCCTCCATGTGCCCTAATCACCCTCCATGTGGCCTACTCACCCTCCCTGTGCCCTATCCACCCTCCATAAATCCTCCAAACCCTGCCCGGTGATCTGGCCGTCTCAGCCTTTCATACATCATCCCCAACACAACGACACCACAGCAAACCAGCCACACCTAAACCCCACCTCCCCACCTCCCCACCCTCCACTCCCACACCCCCTCCCACCTCCCCACCTCGTCCACTCCGCCACCTCCGCCCACCTCCGCCACCTCCGCCTCCTCGTTCGCACCGCCACCCTCCGCACCTCCCCACCTCCGCACCTCCGCACCTTCCGCACTCCGCACCTCCGCCACCTCCGGCACCTCGCACCTCCGCACCTCTCACCTCCGCTCTCCGCACTCCGCTCCCTCTCCGCACTCCGCACTCCGCACCTCCGCACCTCCGCACCTCCGCCACCTCCGCTCTCCGCACCTCGCACCCTCGCACCTCCGCACTCCGCCACCTCCGCACCTCCGCACCTCCGCACCTCCGCACCTCCGCACCTCCGCACCTCCGCACCTCCGCACCTCCGCACCTCCGCACCTCCGCACCTCCGCACCTCCGCACCTCCGCACCTCCGCACCTCCGCACCTCCGCACCTCACCACCTCACCACCTCACCACCTCACCACCTCACCACCTCCGCACCTCACCACCTCACCACCTCACCACCTCACCACCTCACCACCTCAACACCTCACCACCTCAACACCTCACCACCCCCACCTCCCCATCAACCCCCCATCCGTCCACCCCTCATCTCCTTCCCCTGCAACCCACCTAACCCGATCCGCCTGCTTAAAACCCAACCCGTGCCGTCCTCCCGGACAACATCGGTCTCGCCTCAACCCACACATCTACCTGAAAATCCATTGACAACCCCTACCCAACCCAAACCCCCACCTAACACCCACCTCACACCCACCTCACACCCACCTCACACCCACCTCAATCCCACCTCACTCCACCTCACACCAACTCACTCCCACTCACACCCACTAACTCCACCTCACTCCACACACACCTCCCACCTCACACCCATCTCACACCCCCTCACACCCACCTCACTCCCACCTCACACCCACCTCACACCCAGCTCACTCCCACCTCACTCCCACCTCACACCCAACTCCCATCCACCTCAAACATGCCTCACACCCACCTCACTCCTGCCTTACTCCCACCTCACACCAACCTCACACCCCCTCACAGCAACCTCACTCCCACCTCACACCCACATCACACATGTCTCACACCCACCTCACACCCAGATCATGCCCAGATCACACCTACCTCACTCCTGCCTCACTCCCACCTCACACCCACCTCACACCCATCTCACACCCACCTCGCACCTGCCTCACACCCGCCTCACTCCCACCTTACTCCTACCTCACACCCACCTCACACCCACCTCACACCCACCTCACACCCATCTCACACCCACCTCACACCCACCTCGCATCCACCTCACACCCATCTCACTCCCACAGCACACCCATCTCACACCCACCTCACACTACTAATGAGTAGAAGGGAAACGCACCTCAAAATACTGGCATACCATTACACCACAAAACCAGGCTACACAGCAACCCCCCCAGTAGGGACACCAGGCAAATGGCAGCCCCAGTGCTACTGACAGCAAAAAGTAACACCAACATTTATGAGAGAAGTGTACTGGCCATGGCACACATGCCTGGAATAATCAACCCAGACAACAATGGGCAATGGGCGCCTCGCGCCTCGCGCCTCGTGTCTCGCGCCTCGCGCCTCGCGCCTCGCGCCTCGCGCCTCGCGCCTCGGGCCTCGCGTCTCGCGCCTCGCGCCTCGCGCCCTCTCCTCTCACCTCTCACCTCTCACCTCTCTCTTCTCACCTCTCTCCTCTCACCACCTCCCACCCCAACCCTCATCCAAACGCTACACCAGCCCCACGTCTCGTCGCATCCCAACGCTCCACACCCCACATCCTCCAACCCTCCACACCCCACCTCCCGCACCACCCCGTCCTCACCCCACCAGCCCCTCCCCACCGCACCAACCCCTCCCCACCCCAGCACCCCTCCCTCCCGCCCTAACCCCCACCCACCCCTACCTAACCCCCACCTCACACATCGCCCCCTGTGCCCCGGCTCACCTCCTTCCCTCGGCCGGTAATCTTGTACTGATAGATTGCCGTCTGACTGAGATAATTGCCCCAATTATAGCCTTATGGAGGAGGTTCATCCGACCTCCCCCCCCTCCCTCTACCCCCCTCTACCCTACCCCCTCACCCTCACCCACCCTCTCGTTCTAGATCCCTGACTGCACCGAACCCTGTGATCGGCTGACAGTCCATTATGCCCAAACTACGCTGACGTTTGGAATTACATCACCAAGTAGCATTTTTATTTTTTGTTTTAAATAATAATAATAATAATAATAGTAACGTTAGAAAAACAGAATATCCACTCACATACGTTATGGTTGACATTCCTTTTAAAACAACCGCAGTGCATCCTGGGGGTCATGTGGTGCCCTCATTTACATAGCTACTAGGCGTGGTGTTCTCTGTGGTTAGAGTGTCTGACTTTTTCCGAGGTCAAACTGCTAATCTGAAGGTCGTTGGTTCTATTCTGTGCGCCCCAACCTCTGCCAATTTGGATGTCCACTGCTGTGTGTAACTTACAGCATCATCAAAGGCCAGTTGCTCTCATACCATGTCTATGTGGTTGTGTGAGAGGTTAAAAATCCCTCGGGTTGGTAAAAGTGTAGGCTCGGGTTTTCCATCAAAAAACTGTCTAATGGTTTGTTTGTTTGTTTGTTGTTGTTTTACCTCCTAGCAACATCTAAGGTCATATCAGGACGGGTACCGACTTGTGACAGTGCGCACTCATGGCGACTTTATAGTGCTGTCCCACTGGGAAACCAGGCCACCGGCACCATGATCTGGTATCCCACTCAGTCACATTATCCTGACACTGAGCACACCAGTCCTTGCCCTATCCTAATAATGCTGAGCGCCTGGCTAGGAAGCGACAAGTATCAATTTTAAAGTCATTGGTTTGACTCGACCGGGACTCGAACCCACGACCCCACGATCTACCAGCATGGGAGACGGACGCTCTAACCCATTCGGCCATCCCGTCTGGTCTGTCTATGGTGGAAACAAGTCTATTCAGACGTATCCATGATAGGCAGTATAACTCTTCAAGGAGGCTAGTCGACCAGTTTTCTATTGTTACTAATAATATTCGTGATAGTGATTTGTTTATTTGTTTGAATGTTACGTCCTCGCAACATCTAAGGTCATATCAGGACCGGTGCCGACTTGTGACAGTTTGCAGTCATGGAGACTTTATCGGGCTGAATATATAGTCTATGGAGGGGTCGATAGGCTCTATATGGATATATAGACTCCATAGGGATAAATAGTATATATATGGATAGATAAGCTCTATAGGGAAACATCATCTAAATAGGGATATATAGCACCCATCCTAATACTAGTATAACAACTTATATACGGCACCATATACTGATGTCGATTTCTTTCTTCTTTGTTGGGGGGGGGGGGGGGTATTTGCCTATCATAATTAGGACATCGCTCAGCAAAGTTGGTGCACAAGGTCTTGTTTGTAGAACTACACACATGCACTATATACTTGGAACCTTTGCGGACGGTTCTCAGTGATGTCAAAGTACGCCCATGTGTCCAAATCTTCTCTCCTGAAAGTAAACAAAGCTGCAAAAGCTATTTTCCAAGGAGTTACTTATCAGAAACCAGAAAAAGGGGGGTGGGGGGTATCTATACAACGATGATGTTCACCTCCAGTTTAACCAGTCGACGCAGTTTAATTAAAGATGGCATGTAATGTGGGGCGGCCTTTAGTGTTGGGAATTATAGCAAAGTTTTTCTTTATCTGTTATATTACTTTCAGTTTTTCAATTTGTTACAAGGTCGCGTTTAAGTCGAAGCGGTGGCTTCCAAAGTTACTTACAAATGTAGCAAATTCCAGAATATTCAATAGAAATTCACAACATTAATTTAATCTGGTGACGTCACAACTGCGACATCTCTAGGACTTGCTTCAATGGATGGAGTGATCTAGTCGGCACAGAACACGCCTAGTTTCTTGTAGCTGACTATCCTTCTAAGCCGTTGTCTCAATGGATAGATTGCCATAGTTGAGAGGTAGGAAATAGGGAAGTAACTACAGTAAAGCCTCTCTAACTGCCCACCTCCACAGATCGACCACTCCCCTATATCGATCGCTTAATTTGGGTCATAAACGATCCCCCATACAATACTATTGTACCATTATTCTAACTCCCTAAACCGACCACCTCTCTAATTGGACCATTTAAAGTCGGTCCCGTGGTCGGTCGATTTAGAGAGGTGTTACTGTATATTTGAATGGGACACACCTATCATTTATTGGCCAAATCAGTAAGCGCGCAGGCTTCCCGTGCGGAAGGTCCTGAGTTCGAATCCAGGCTGAGTCAAATCGATGACTTACACAATTGATACTTGTTGCTGGTGGCCTGGTCATGTTGCTGGTGGCCTGGTCTCCCATTGGGGCACCACTATAAATACGCCATGAATGCGCACTGTCACAAGTTGGTACCCATCATGATATGACCAGATGTTACCACGATGTAAAACTTCAAAAAGGGACAACAACTCATGTGTGAGGTGGGTGTGAGGTGGGTGTGAGGTGGGAGTGAGGTGGATGTGAGGGGGTGTGAGATGGGTGTGAGGTTGGTGTAAGGTGGGAGTGAGGTGGGAGTAAGCTATTAACCCTTTAAAGGGGGAGTGACAGAGGTGCCCGCAAGTTCCACGTGCTTACAGCCCTGGTACGCTGTAGTTGAATTGCTTTTCTAGATATGTTCTCAAGGTAATTTGTAAATCATATACAAAACACAGTGTTACCCGATCGTAGGTGCATCCATGCACACCCAGACTCTAAGTGCGAGAAACCCCCACACGCACCTTGCACGCCCGTCATTAAAGGGTCTTTGCACAAACATAGACACTAATAAAGTCTGTACTAGACTACTAAATGACTGAAACGTACAATCCTCCAAGCATTGTTTATCCCATCATTACTAACAACCTACTTACTCAAACTACTTCATGTAGTCAAAAAACACACCTGAGGTATTAACCTTTTAAGCATAACCCTATAAGCTAACCACACTCTATCTAACAGAATAAACAAACCATTCTACTAACACTCACTCCATCTCAAAATGTTAACTCCAACAACATGATAGTTTTGCAATTCACAACATAGTAGGCATACAAACCTATGAAGGAAAACTATGCACCTAACCACTCCGTAATGTAAAGGTCTAATCAATACACATGTATGTATCAAGTGTGTATGAATACAACATATAACTGCTATTTGTATATGTGAATTGTCAAACTATACCATTGAATGTTTGATATTGTTATTTCAGCTGATTTTGGCTAGCTGCTGATGACAATATCCGACTACATATGCATATATTGTAAATAACTGTATTGTCACATGGCTGGAAGACCAGTGCCACGGCGCTGACAAAAGACTTTATTCAATGAATAAACTATATTTACAACAAAAAAAAGGGTTAAATAATTAATGTCATCTTTTCACCACTAACAGTAACAGTACAGCTTTAACCTATCGCGGATTGAAACAAACCTAGACATGGCTGCAATGATAACGATCTGTGAACGCTATGCCTTCTAACCCTAATGGTGGAAACACAAAAGTAAAGATTCTTTTATTTAACGACGCCTCTAGATCGCATTGATTTTTATCATCAGCTATTGGATGTCAAACATATGGTCATTCGGACATATTTGTTTGAAGGAAACCCACTGCCGCCACATAGGCTACTCTTTCCAATAAGAAGCAAGGGGCCTTTTATATGCACTTTCCCACAGACAGGAGAGCACATACCGTAGCCTTGGATGAACTAGTTGTGGACCACTGGTTGGAACGGAAATTATCCCAAACTACAATGGTGGGAACACATTGTTAAGTATATGTATGAGTGTGTGTGCACTGTAATATGTCGCTACCCGCCCTGATATGACCTCGATTGTTGCTAGGATGTCAACCAATAGGCTCATTGTGGACCTTGGGAGGTGAAGGTTTACAACATATGCTGATCCCTTCCGTACATACATCCCTCCGGTGTACAATAGCTCCTATTACAATAAGCTAATTGCCTGCCTGGCCCTACACAGAAGTATTTCACTGCGCATGCGCAAGGTACAAATTGCCCTTGCGCCTAATCCCACTCATAGATAAAGCCGGATAATCCAGCTAGGCACAATCATCCCTCGCCTGCATTCATTAGTCCTCATATATGTACGCACTGAGCTCGGTCGTCGAATCGGTAGAGCGCAGACTTCCTGTGCGGAAGGTCAGGAGTTCGAATCCTGGCCGAGTGAAACCAATGTCTTTCAAAATTGATACTTGTCGCTACCTATCCTGATGTTCGGCATTACTAGGATAAGGAAACGATTGGTTAACTCTGTATTAGGATAGTGTGGCTGAGTGGAATATTGCGTCATGGTGCCTGTGGGGAAGCACTATTAAGTCACCATGAGTGCGCACTGGCACAGGTCGGTGCCCGCTAGATATGACCATATATATTGGCAGGACGCAAAACCCCAACAAACTGACATATATGCCCTGCAACACAACCCTTATTCGTAATGTTGGTTCAGTCTTAAATACAAACGCCTAACCGACCACTATCATCAAAATAGCAAATACAAATTATTCATTTGCCTGATTATTTTGTAAATTTTCAATTTCGAGCTGTTCATTTCTAAGGGTCTTAATTCAAATTGGATGATGCTTTTTTTTGTGGTCACAACTATAAGATTTGCTCTTATTTGTCTAGTAAAGGACGAGATAAATACATATTTCTAGCATGGGAATTCTCAGCTCTGTCCTGGGACTAATCTCAACGTCAGGGGATTGAATGCTACCTGATTCAAATCGAAGGCCTACAAGAGTAATGTTTGTTCCCATCTCGCCTGATTGGTATTCCTTGGGTAGCGCAAGGAATGGTTAGCATAATGTGACTGAGTGGGGTATCGGGTGATGGAGGTGGTTGGCACAATATCCCAGTGGGGCTATATAGGTCAAGCTGTCATGAGTGTGCAATGTCAGGTATGGTGAAAACTAACGCAAACACAGTAATACATTGGATATCTGATTAAACGCAGCGACACATTGGAAACTAAACCTAGTCATATATTGGGGGTATAATAGGGAAAGCATTGTTACACTTTGGAAACTTGACCACACACATTTATCAATTGGAAGATTAAACGGGGCAAACACTCTTACACATTGGACATCTGACTAAACCCAGTCATATATTCGGGAATACAACAGGGCAAGCGCTGCTACACTTTGGAAATCTGACTATATACAATCATATATTGGGGGTATAATAGGGAAAGCATTGTTACACTTTGGAAACTTGACCATACACATTTATCAATTGGAAGATTAAACGGGGCAAACACTTACACATTGGACATCTGACTAAACCCAGTCATATATTCGGGAATACAACAGGGCAAGCGCTGTTACACTTTGGAAATCTGACTATATACAATCATATATTGAGGGGTAAAACAGGTCAAGCACCATCACACATAATTACAAATGCAAAACTTAATTTAACGGTCATATATTGGGTGATAGAACAGTTTTAAGTAAAGTCGCAGACTGTAAATCTGAGTGAACACTGTATACCAGTCACAAACCAGAAACCAGTCACAAACACAGTATTGGAAACATGTTCAAACACTGTCACACACCAGAGACATAGTCAAAAACACAGTACTAGAAACATGTTCAAACAATGTCACAAACCAGAAACCAGTCACAAACACAGTATTGGAAACATGTTCAAACACTGTCACACACCAGAGACCAGTTACAAACACAGTATTGGAGACATGTTCAAACACTGTCACAAACCAGAAACCAGCACAAACACAGGTTTTGAAACATGTTCAAACACTGTCACACACAAGAGACCAGCACAACCACAGTATTGGAAACATGTTCAAACACTGTCACACACCAGAGACCAGTCATAAACACACTATTGGAAACATGTTCAAACACTGTCACACACCAGAGACCAGTCACAAAAACAGTATTGGAAACATGGTCAAACACTGTCACACACCAGAGACAAGTCACAAACACAGTATTGGAAACATGTTCAAAGACTGTCACAAACCAAAAACCAGTCACAAACACAGTATTGGAAACATGTTCAAACACTGTCACACACCAGAGACCAGTCACAAACACAGTATTGGAAACATGGTCAAACACTGTCACACACCAGAGACCAGTCACAAACACAGTATTGGAAACATGGTCAAACACTGTCACACACCAGCGACCAGTCATAAACACATTATTGGAAACGTGGTTAAGCACTGTTACACACCAGAGACCAGTCACAAACACAGTATTGGAAACATGGTCAAACACTGTCACACACCAGAGACCAGTCACAAACACAGTATTGGAAACATGGTCAAACACTGTCACACACCAGAGACCAGCATAAACACATTATTGGAAACATGGTCAAACACTGTCACACACCAGAGACCAGTCATAAACACAGTATTGGAAACATGGTCAAACACTGTCACACACCAGAAACCAGTCACAAACACAGTATTGGAAACATGTTCAAACACTGTCACACACCAGAGACCAGTCATAACACACACTATTGGAAACATGTTCAAACACTGTCACACACCAGAGACCAGTCACAAACACAGTATTGGAAACATGGTCAAACACTGTCACACACCAGAGACCAGCACAAACACAGTATTTGAAACATGTTCAAACACTGTCACACACCAGAAACCAGTTACAAACAGAGTATTGGAAACATGGTCAAACACTGTGACACACCAGAGACCAGCACACATGTAGTCACCCATTAGACTTCTGATACAACACTATCATACATCAAATATCAGCTGAAACACAGTTATCTATCGGAACTACCCTGAAATATTGATAAGACATTAAACCCCCCTCAATCAATCAATCAGCCAGATTTAAAGTATGTGTTGAGCTGAGTGCCGAATGCAGTGGAGCTTGTAGCCGTGCCCTGTATCGGTCCCAAGGCTGTCATTATTCGCCAGCTCCAGTAATGAAGTGGTCCGTAATGCCCTATACCAGGTGCTGGAGGAATGATGTGGTCCTTAATGTTAGATGCCAGGTGCTGGAAGACCCACAGGAGGAGGATCCCATCCCCGGGCCGCACTTGGGACCGCCTCCTAGCCGGTGACCGTCAGCCGGACTCTCGGCCTTGTCCCACCGCCTTGTACAGCCGGACTCCCTGCCTTGTCTCCCCCACCTTGTACAGCCGGGCTCCTGGCCTTGTCCCCCCGCCTTGTGCAGCCGGACTCCCGGCCTTGTCTCCCTCACCCTGCCTTGTACAGCCGGACTCCCGGCCCGACTCCCTGCCTTGTCTCACACCGCCTTGTACAGCCGGACTCCCTGCCTTGTCTCACCCCGCCTTGTACAGCCGGACTCCCGGCCTTGTCTCCCTCACCCTGCCTTGTACAGCCGGACTCCCGGCCCGACTCCCTGCCTTGTCTCACCCCGCCTTGTACAGCCGGACTCCCGGCCTTGTCTCCCTCACCCTGCCTTGTACAGCCGGACTCCCGGCCCGACTCCCTGCCTTGTCTCACCCCGCCTTGTACAGCCGGACTCCCGGCCTTGTCTCCCACCCTGCCTTGTACAGCCGGACTCCCGGGACTCCCTGCCTTGTCTCCCCCGCCTTGTACAGCCGGACTCCCTGCCTTGTCTCCCCCGCCTTGTACAGCCGGACTCCCTGCCTTGTCTCACCCCACCTTGTACAGCCAGACTCCCTGCCTTGTCTCACCCGCCTTATACAGCCGGACTCACTGCCTTGTCTCCCCCACCTCGTAGAGCCGGCTCCCTGCCTTGTCTCACCCCACCTTGTACAGCCGGACTCCCTGCCTTGTCTCACCCCGCCTTGTACAGCCGGACTCCCTGCCTTGTCTCCCCCACCTTGTACAGCCGGACTCCCTGCCTTGTCTCACCCCACCTTGTACAGCTGGACTCCCTGCCTTGTCTCACACCGCCTTGTACAGCCGGACTCCCTGCCTTGTCTCCCCCGCCTTGTACAGCTCCCTCACCTCGCCTTGTACAGCCGGACTCCTGGCCTTGTCCCCCCCTGCCTTGTACAGCCGGACTCCTGGCCTTGTCTCCCTCACCCCGCCTTGTACAGCCAGATTCCCGGCCGGACTCCCTGCCTTGTACAGCCGGACTCCCTGTCTTGTCTCCCCCGCCGTGTACAGCCGGACGGGAACCGCGGTGAACGCGGAACGAATGCACACCTTATACCCCCATCACACCAAAATAGTTCTCAAAACGTCCGACCCCGTTCTAAAACGGGGTAGAATGTGACCGCCGAAAATGTTGAACATGCTCAAAGTTCTAGATCACCCTTCCGTCCTTGGCCATCCAGGCAGTTCATAAAAAGTTAGTAAAACGTTGCTACTACGTTCACTACGTTCGCACACAGTTTGAGCTGTTTCGAAAAAAAATTCAAGAACGTAGTAAGAACTAGTTTGATGTGATGGGGTATTAGTGAAGTTGTTCACGGGGTGCGGTGGCCGATTCGGTAGAGCGCAGGCCTCCCGTGCGGAAGGTACTTATTAGCCGGGATCCATGCCGGACTGTCTCCCGCGTGCAAGAAGCTCCTCCATCTCACGCTGAGCTATGAGCTCCGTCCCAGATTTACGGCCATGGATTCCTGTCTTCCTGGATCCTCCCCACTTCATCGTCGCGCATCAATTCCCCTAACCGGGCCTGGATCCCAGTCACCCCCTACCACCCCACACCCCACCACCTCCACCACCTCCACCTTCCACTCAGCTGATTCCAGCCAGATCCGGAGAAATCATTCTTGTTTTTGTAATATAATTGGATGATGCTGGGGAGTGATCTGGGGATGGGTGCTGACTTGTGTGAGGACATGGAGTCTTATGATGGCTTCCTACATATAGTGTTCCCCCACTGAGGTACCGTGCCTATGTCATGATAAGATATTGCACTCGGTCACTTTATGTGAGTATAAACGAAGGGGCTGTCACCCCTCTACCATTCCGATACCTGATCTCTGTCTATTTCTATCTCTTTATATATATATTTGTATATATATATATACATGATTATGTTTGTAATAGATGTACATATATATATCTATGTGTCCTCTAATTATGTGGATATATATATATATATATATATATATATATATATATATATGTATTTATATATATATATATATATATATTACTTAGATACATATATATATATATAGACATCTGTACACCCACAGTTCTCGGGCGCAAATGACAGTGTAGCGTCCTGCTTCAGGATCGTGCCGGTGGCGGCGCCACCGGTTACCTGAGGGGGGCATACATGAAGTAAGGCACCTAATCAGTAATCAAAGTAGCAAATAAACATATAATTCCCTTCCGTGCCTTTATACTCGCATAATGCTTGTACATCACGTGTATGTTGATATCCTCCGGTGCGACTGACACTTGTCAACATCCGGGGGAGGTGAGGTGGGCGAGATGGTGCCACTGGTACAGTGTCGTATCCTAAGGAGGATAACAATAATAATAATAATTATAAGTAATATTCCGTTACGTATCTTTATACTCACACAATACGTTATACATCACATATTATGGCGAGAGATTTGTTTGTTTGTTGTTGGTTTACGTCCTAGCAACATCTAAGGTCATATCAGGACGGGTACCGACTTGTGACAGTGCACACTCATGGCGACTTTATAGTGCTGTCCCACTGGGAAACCAGGCCGCCAGCACCATAACCTGGTATCCCACTCAGTCACATTATCCTGACACTGAGCACACCAGTCCTTGCCATATCCTAATAATGCCGAGCGCCTGGCTAGGAAGCGACAAGTATCAATTTTAAAGTCTTTGGTTTGACTCGACCAGGACTCGAACCCAGGACCCCACGATCTACCAGCATGGGAGACGGACGCTCTAACTCATTCGGCCATCCCGTCTGGTATATGGCGAGAGATGATATGTACATATAGATGTACACATACATGTAGATATGTGCATATATGTGCTATGTAATGCATTATGTGTATATAAATAAAGAATAGTCCCTAATGTTTTCCTAACACCCCTTATTCTCCGCAGGCCCCCGTAACCGGACACGCTCTGCTCCCCTCACTTCAAACTTAACATCGTCAGCCTAGTGCTTATATTTAAATGTATTCCAACCAAGTCCCTTGTGTGGCTTTAGTTTGAGACAAACTCAAACAGAGTTTCTATTTAAATAAAGAAGACAATACATGATACTGGGTAAGAGTGACATTCTCAGGTTAGAGGAACTAAAGTAGGTCACTAAATAAAACCCAATTGTCAGCGGTGCAGTGAGGGTATGTAGGAGACTGGTGATGCTTGCGCACAAAGGTGGCGCCCCCAATCGGATCTGAGCTTAGGTAGGCTGGAACAATAGATGAATCCATCAAGGCTCATACAGTCGATGACTGATGGAGGAGTAAGTGTTCATGATTGATTGATTGGTGGTTGCTTTACGTTGTGTCAGCAGCATAGGCTATATTCATGGCGAGAAATGTTTGTTTTGTGTTCAAACCATTGGTTTTACATGTAAAAGCAGACAATCACTTATCTGCCAATAGACACTCATTAAATTAGAAAACTCACTATCATATATTTGTGGTCAAGGGAAACAAATTCCCATAGAAAAAGAACAGTTTTATTAATAATTGATAGAATTTATTTAGTAAACTACATTAGGTGGTACAGTCCAGCTGCCCTCAAAAAGGCTAAAATGTTTTCTTGTTTTACTTTAGTAAAAAGGTCATGCATACTGTCTGCAGTGTAGAATTGTTGGTGCAGGGCCAAAAAATCAACGCAACTTAGTTAAATGTGTTTGAGTGTCAGTGGGGACTGACACCCAATACATTCAGGGGGAGGTTCCCCCTTGAGCAGAAAAGCATGTGTAAGCCACGAGTGGCCAATACAGACCACTTGGTCCCGCCGACCTCCCGCATGAGTCTGTGGTGGTTTTTCCATAGATGGTTTAATTTCTTGAAGTTTATTAATGTTTTCATCCCACTCATGTTGCCATTTGGATGTTATGTGGGTGGCTATTAGTGGTTTCAGATCAGAGTGAGGGATCAGACATGGTTCAAGATCACAGTTCAGGGTTCAGGAGCAGATGGACGCTTCTGGCCTTATTATATTGACGAGCACCAGGTAAAGTCGTGATAAGAACAAGAGTTGTAGGTCTTTAGGTTTACTCTGCTGAGGATTGATCCCACCACCTTCAACACAAGGGGTAAGCACGCTACCAACTTGCGGTATATATATAATATATATATAATACATAGGTATGCAAGTATTGAAGGTATTGCAATACCTCAGGGAGTTTGATGCCCCTGCCCTGCAGAGTTGTAAACCACTGCCTTGTGGTTGTTGTTGTTGAAGATTTATAGGTACAGGTTCTTGACAGAACCGAAGGCTAAGGGAGCAAACCCTAAAGAGAAAACCATGTCACTGTGGCAGCATTAAGGGTGGTTGATGTATGGAACTCCCAACATTTCCCGACCAGCCAATGCAGGGACAAATAGTTTTGCGACTGTCTTGACATGTTCTTGCCAGTGTGAAACCTCTATTTGCTCCCAGAGAGAGTGCCGCTGGTAATTTACAAAAGCCAGCAGCACTTCAACACTTTTGCAGGCAGCTTTCATGAAATGCAAACCTGAAGCTGAGAGACATTAAGACCGACTCATCGACATCACTCTCACAGCAGAGAGCTAAATGGAGAGCGGCAGTCAAGTAATGAAAGCAGTATTTGTCGCATCACGACTGACAGCATGATGATGATGATGATGAATACATATATATAATATATATAATATATATAATATATATAATATATATAATATATATAATATATATAATATATATAATATATATAATATATATAATATATATAATATATATAATATATATATAATATATAATATATATAATATATATAATATATATAATATATATAATATATATAATATATATAATATATATAATATATATAATGTATATAATGTATATAATGTATATAATATATATGATATATATAATATGTATAATGCATGTAATATATATTATATATATAATATATTATATATATAATATGTATAATATATTTATATATATGATATATACATGCATACTGGCTGGCTTCCTGGTAGACAACATCACTGTCGCCACTCACAAACATCACTGAAGGACATTCCATCCACAATTGTGAATTTAACCGCAATAAAAAGCTGTTCCAAGCACAAAAGAGGAATCTATATTCCCCTCGGCTAACGGCTGCGAGTGTACAGCATTATCGTGTTGGCCATTTAAGCCACGTCCTAATCCACATAGCCTCCTGCTGAGCCCTGGGTGCATTCAGCCCTTCTCCTAGGCCTTGTAAATCCCTCCCCGCCCCTCTCTACGCCCCCCACTCCCACCCCGCCCTCATAAATCCCCACCCGCCCCTCAAACCATGTCCGTCCGTCTTATTGGCAGACCTGCACTGCCATTTAATTTAAAGACCTGTCCCACTTCCCCGCCTCCCTCCTCTTCTTCCCTCCCCCCCCCCCCCACAGCGCTACCTCCCCCCTCCTATTCTACCCTCCCCACCCCCACAGCGCTACCTCCCCCCTCCTCTTCTCCCCTCCCCCCATACCGCTACCACCTCCCTTCGCTTCTACCCTCCCCCCACCACCGCTACCTCCTCTCTTCTTGTCCCTTCCCCCCTTCCGGCTTCCCCCCCTCCCCCTCCCCCTTCCTCCCCCATCCTTCATTCCACTTCCTCACCTCCTTCTCCCTCAACCAACAACCCCTGGCACCTGCCGCTCCCTCCCCCCTTCCTTCCCCTCCCTTCCCCTCCCCTCCGTTTCCCCATGCACCTCGCACTCCCCTCCCACCTCCCTCTTCGCTTCCCGTGGCCACTCCCTCCTCTTGACCCTTCTCTACCCCCTCCTTTCTTTCCCACAGAATAAAGTATGACCCATATTCAATGATATATTTTATTTGCTGTACACTGTCATCTGCAAATGGATATTTCGCTACTATGTAACTAACCGACAGCTGAGTGTGCAGAGTTCTAGCTGTGTTTACCATCTATTATTCAGCTTTAGTTTGAATTGACTCACCCGTTATTCAGCTTTAGTTTGAATTTACCCATCTGTTCTCCAGCTTTAATTTGAATTTACTCACCCGTTATTCAGCTTTAGTTTGATTTTACCCACCCTTTATTCAGCTTTTGTTTGAATTTACCCATCTGTTATTCAGTTTTACTTTGAATTTACTCACCCGTTCTTCAGCTTTAGTTTGAATTTACTCACCCATTCTTCAGCTTTAGTTTGAATTAACCATCTGTTATTCAACTTTAGTTTGTATTTACCCACCCTTTATTCAGCTTGAGTTTGAATTTACTCACCAATTATCCACCTTTAGTTTGAATTTACGCACCTGTTATTCAGCTTGAGATTTACTTGACTCACCCGTTATCCAGCTTTAGTTTGAATTTACTCACCCTTTCTTCAGCTTGAGTTTGAATTTACTCACCCATTATTCAGCTTCAGTTTGAATTTACTCACCCGTTATTCAGCTTTAGTTTGAATTTACTCACCCGTTATTCAGCTTTAGTTTGAATTTACTCACCCGTTATTCAGCTTTAGTTTGAATTTACTCACCCGTTATTCAGCTTTAGTTTGAATTTACTCACCCGTTATTCAGCTTTAGTTTGAATTTACTCACCCGTTATTCAGCTTGTTATTCAGTTTTACTTTGAATTTACTCACCCGTTCTTCAGCTTTAGTTTGAATTTACTCACCCATTCTTCAGCTTTAGTTTGAATTAACCATCTGTTATTCAACTTTAGTTTGTATTTACCCACCCTTTATTCAGCTTGAGTTTGAATTTACTCACCAATTATCCACCTTTAGTTTGAATTTACGCACCTGTTATTCAGCTTGAGATTTACTTGACTCACCCGTTATCCAGCTTTAGTTTGAATTTACTCACCCTTTCTTCAGCTTGAGTTTGAATTTACTCACCCATTATCCAGCTTGAGTTTGAATTTACTCACCCTTTATTCAGCTTGAGTTTGAATTTACTCACCAGTTATTCAGATTTAGTTTGAATTTACTCACCCTTTATTCAGTTTTACTTTGAATTTACTCACCCTTTATTCAGCTTGAGTTTGAATTTACTCACCAGTTATTCAGATTTAGTTTGAATTTACTCACCCGTTATCCAGTTTTACTTTGAATTTACTCACCCGTTCTTCAGCTTTAGTTTGAATTTACTCACCCATTCTTCAGCTTTAGTTTGAATTAACCATCTGTTATTCAACTTTAGTTTGTATTTACCCACCCTTTATTCAGCTTGAGTTTGAATTTACTCACCAATTATCCACCTTTAGTTTGAATTTACGCACCTGTTATTCAGCTTGAGATTTACTTGACTCACCCGTTATCCAGCTTGAGTTTGAATTTACTCACCCTTTATTCAGCTTTAGTTTGAATTTACTCACCCATTATCCAGCTTTAGTTTGAATTTACTCACCCTTTATTCAGCTTTACTTTGAATTTACTCACCCTTTATTCAGCTTTAGTTTGAATTTACTCACCAGTTATTCAGATTTAGTTTGAATTTACTCACCCGTTATTCAGCTTTAGTTTGAATTTACGAACCCGTTATTCAGCTTTAGTTTGAATTTACCCATCTATTATTCAGCTTTAGTTTGAATTTACTCATCCATTATTCAGCTTTAGTTTGAATTTACCCATCTATTATTCAGCTTTAGTTTGAATTTACTCATCCATTATTCAGCTTTAATTTGAATTTACTCCCCCATTATTCAGCTTTAGTTTGAATTTACCCATCTATTATTCAGCTTTAGTTTGAATTTACTCATCCATTATTCAGCTTCAGTTTGAATTTACTCATCCATTATTCAGCTTTAATTTGAATTTACTCCCCCATTATTCAGCTTTAGTTTGAATTTACTCACCAGTTATTCAGATTTAGTTTGAATTTACTCACCCGTTGTTCAGCTTTTGTTTGAATTTACTCATCCATTATTCAGCTTTAATTTGAATTTACTCCCCCATTATTCAGCTTTAGTTTGAATTTACCCATCTATTATTCAGCTTTAGTTTGAATTTACACATCCATTATTCAGCTTTAGTTTGAATTTACTCATCCATTATTCAGCTTCAGTTTGAATTTACTCATCCATTATTCAGCTTTAGTTTGAATTTACTCATCCATTATTCAGCTTTAATTTGAATTTACTCCCCCATTATTCAGCTTTAGTTTGAATTTACCCATCTATTATTCAGCTTTAGTTTGAATTTACTTTTTGTTTGTTTGTTTTCATCCATTATTCAGCTTCAGTTTGAATTTACTCATCCATTATTCAGCTTTAATTTGAATTTACTCACCCATTATTCAGCTTTAGTTTGAATTTACTCACCAGTTATTCAGATTTAGTTTGAATTTACTCACCCGTTGTTCAGCTTTTGTTTGAACTTAATCATCTATTATTCAACTTTAATGAACATTTGATAGTGATATCATAACCTGAATTGGGTTTGCAAGTGTATCAGAATCACATTAGTAGGATGCCAAATAAGGCAAATATACATACATCTATTTATACATATATATGAAATATATTTATATGTATATATATATGTATATATGTATGTGCTGTATAAGCAGAATGCATCATATTTTATGTGACTGACTGCTTAGGAGACCGGGACACAGTGCAGTTTTATGTAACTGACTGTTTAGTAGACCGGTACACAGTGCAGTTTTATGTGACTGACTGTTTAGTAGACCGGTACACAGTGCAGTTTTATGTAACTGACTGTTTACTAGACCGGTACACAGTGCAGTTTTATGTAACTGACTGTTTAGTAGACCGGTACACAATGCAGTTTTATGTGACTGACTGTTTAGTAGACCAGTACACAGTGCAGTTTTATGTAACTGACTGTTTAGTAGACCGGTACACAATGCAGTTTTATGTGACTGACTGTTTAGTAGACCCGTACACAGTGCAGTTTTATGTAACTGACTGTTTAGTAGACCGGTACACAGTGCAGTTTTATGTGACTGACTGTTTAGTAGACCGGTACACAGTGCAGTTTTATGTGACTGACTGTTTAGTAGACCGGTACACAGTGCAGTTTTATGTAACTGACTGTTTAGTAGACCGGTACACAATGCAGTTTTATGTGACTGACTGTTTAGTAGACCCGTATACAGTGCAGTTTTATGTAACTGACTGATTAGTAGACCGGTACACAGTGCAGTTTTATGTAACTGACTGTTTAGTAGACCAGTACACAATGCAGTTTTATGTGACTGACTGTTTAGTAGACCGGTGCACAGTGCAGTTTTATGTGACTGACTGTTTAGTAGACCCGTACACAGTGCAGTTTTATGTGACTGACTGTTTAGTAGACCCGTATACAGTGCCGTTTTATGTAACTGACTGTTTAGTAGACCCGTACACAGTGCAGTTTTATGTGACTGACTGTTTAGTAGACCCGTACACAATGCAGTTTTATGTGACTGACTGATTAGTAGACCGGTACACAATGCAGTTTTATGTGACTGACTGTTTAGTAGACCCGTACACAATGCAGTTTTATGTGACTGACTGATTAGTAGACCGGTACACAGTGCAGTTTTATGTAACTGACTGTTTAGTAGACCAGTACACAATGCAGTTTTATGTGACTGACTGTTTAGTAGACCGGTGCACAGTGCAGTTTTATGTAACTGACTGTTTACTAGACCGGGACACAGTGCAGTTTTATGTAACTGACTGTTTAGGAGACCGGGACACAGTGCAGTTTTATGTAACTGACTGTTTAGTAGACCGGTACACAGTGCAGTTGTATGTGACTGACTGTTTAGTAGACCCGGACACAGTGCAGTTTTATGTGACTGACTGTTTAGTAGACCGGTACACAGTGCAGTTTTATGTGACTGACTGTTTAGTAGACTGGTACACAGTGCAGTTTTATGTGACTGACTGTTTAGTAGACTGGTACACAGTGCAGTTTTATGTGACTGACTGTTTAGTAGACCGGTGCACAGTGCAGTTGTATGTGACTGACTGTTTAGTAGACCGGTACACAGTGCAGTTTTATGTGACTGACTGTTTAGTAGACCGGTGCACAGTGCAGTTGTATGTGACTGACTGTTTAGTAGACCGAGACACAGTGCAGTTTTATGTGACTGACTGTTTAGTAGACCGGTACACAGTGCAGTTTTATGTGACTGACTGTTTAGTAGACCGGTACACAGTGCAGTTTTATGTGACTGACTGTTTAGTAGACCGGCACACAGTGCAGTTTTATGTGAATGAAGGTTTAGTAGACCGGTGCACAGTGCAGTTTTATGTTTGTTTGTTGTTGTTTTACATCCTAGCAACATCTAAGGTCATATCAGAACGGTAGTTTTATGTGACTGACTGTTTAGTAGACCGGTGCACAGTGCAGTTTTATGTGAATGAAGGTTTAGTAGACCGGTACACAGTGCAGTTTTATGTGACTGACTGTTTAGTAGACCGGTGCACAGTGCAGTTGTATGTGACTGACTGTTTAGTAGACCGGTATACAGTGCAGTTTTATGTGACTGACTGTTTAGTAGACCGGTACACAGTGCAGTTTTATGTGACTGACTGTTTAGGAGACCGGTACACAGCGCAGTTTTATGTAACTGACTGTTTAGTAGACCGGTACACAGTGCAGTTTTATGTGACTGACTGTTTAGTAGACCGGTACACAGTGCAGTGTTATGTGACTGACTGTTTAGTAGACCGGTACACAGTCCAGTTTTATGTGACTGACTGTTTACTAGAATGGTACACAGTGCAGTTTTATGTGACTGACTGTTTAGTAGACCGGTACACAGTGCAGTTTCTCCGGCTCCTGCTGAGAGTCGCTGACTCAGCACAAATTGACTTAGGGCTCGCTACCCTTTAGCCGGCGGCCGGTGTTTCAGAAGTCGTCCCAGAATGCCCCGCGTCCACATAACTTAATGAGCTGGGAATGTTGACAGGGTTTGTCGGGATTCGGTGCTTAGTCGCCTCATCGCCGCCCCACCGCGCCTCGCCCCGCCCCACCGCGCCTCGCCCCGCCCCACCGCGCCTCGCCCCGCCCCACCGCGCCTCGCCCCGCCCCACCGCGCCTCGCCCCGCCCCACCGTACCTCACCACTCGTCCCGCGCCTCGCCCCGCCCCACCGCGCCTCGCCCCGCCCCGCCCCACCGTGGCTCACCCCTCGTCCCGCGCCTCGCCACGCCTCGTCCCGCACCGCCCCGCCCCGCCCAGCCATCGCCTCACCACCGCCCCGCCCGCCGGCATAATAACAGCTTGATGACAGTGTAATAACGTTAACCTGCATAATAACGGCTTGATGACAGTGTAATAAATGTAACCTGCATAATAACGGCTTGATGACAGTGAAATAACTTTAACCTGCATAATAACAGCTTGCTGACAGTGTAATAACTGTAACCTGCATAATAATGGCTTGATGACAGTGAAATAACTTTAACCCACATACTAACTCTTGATGACAGTGTAATACCGTTAACCTGCATAATAACGGCTCGATGACAGTGTAATAACTGTAACCTGCATAATAACTCTTGATGACAGTGTAATAACGTTAACCTGCATAATAACGGCTCGATGACAGTGAAATAACTTTAACCTGCATAATAACTCTTGATGACAGTCTAATAACGTTAACCTGCATAATAACGGCTCGATGACAGTGTAATAACTTTAACCTGCATATCATACTACAGTGTATCGCGCAAATGTGTGCCGACATAGGTGATGTTGGGCCACTACATCAGTCTATGTCGATATGCATTAGTTGGACGTTACGCATTTGTTGTGCGTACATTGGTATATGTACATTGGTATATGGTCAATGTATGTTGATATTCATTGTTATTAGTCAGGGGGCCAAAGGCCCAAAACAGCCATAGGTGTGAAAGTGCGTACTAATGCAATTTTATTGCAGATTGTGATAATATACCTATATTTTGAGATACAGGAGGGTGCCACTATACAGCATCGCTTGTCAAGGGGTCGCGAAAGTTTTGTGCATGCACAAAACTTCAGACGTGCGACAATGTGTGGCTCTTACGTCGACCATATGCTATGCATATGTTAGACACACGTTGATGTACGTTAGATGTTCGTTAGAGGTACGTTGTTCATACACAGCCCTACCTTGACAGTTGTTAGTTTGATCGAGAGCCAGTGGTAACGTAGAGTCTGCGTGTTGACAACGTATTGACAACCTATGACGACATATTTCTAATGTATGTCTAACGGATGTCTACCGTTCGTTTGCCATTGCTCCTATGTTCCTTGACGTATGTAACCTGTACAGCATTCTTCTGCTGACCGAATAACGTATATAACGTTTGCTGTCGTTCTCCGAACGTTGTGTGAGTGTATGCGAGTGTTTTGCGAGTGTTTTTTGCCGGGAGGCACATTAGCCATAGGTTGGCCACATGTTGGCCAACCACTCTGATACTTTATATGATACGCTCTCAAATGATGGCACACACTCGCAAAAGGTCGGACATACGTTCTGCATACGTTCCGCACGTTGGGTATACGGTATATATACGCTATACATACACCGGACATATGCTAGCAATACGTCAGACATATGCTTTGCATACATTCAGTACGTTGTGTATACGGTATGTATACATCCAACTTCGCCCTCTGGCGTCGAAAACTTCAACGAATCGCGACGTATTGTGACCATTTCCGCCGTTGGGCATACGCTGATGCAATGCGTTGTAGTGTGACAGGGCCAATAGTGTTGTAGTGTTGCGTTGTAGTGTGACAGGGCCAATAGGTGTATGCATTAGCAGGTTCTGTTAAGATGACTCAGTCGATCCTTTTACGTTGCAACAAATGCTTAAAAGTGCATACCTATATAAGTTAGATTTGTAGAATCAAATCAGTATTTGCCGACCTTCTTATAGGAAGGACCCTCAGGTTTAGAACGAAGGTACTTTTCCCATCCGTACACTATTTATTGATCATCACTTTCTCTCAAATGTTTGAAGACCAGTGATTCGGCACTGATGTGGGTTTTATTCTGATGAATAAATAAATGTTGGAAATAAACCCACAATAAAACATCATGGAAGCCACTAACAGTAAAGCATGCCATCAAGAGGACACTGACTGCGTTGGTGTAACCTGACAGCAGCATGTTCTTATGGATGATGTCACCTGCATTTATCTGTCTTGTCCAATAGGAGTGACCTACATTTATGGTTTGTTTGCTTGTTTGTTTTCCTTTTACCTCCTAGCAACATATAAGGTCATCAAGTCAGGTATCGATTTGTGACAGTGCACACTCATGGTGACTTTATAGTGCTGCCTTAACTGGGAGACCAGGCCGCCAGCACCATGACCCGATATCCCACACAGTTACATTATCCTGCCACTGAGCTAACCAGTCCTTGTCTTATCCTATTAATGCCGAGTGCCAGGCTAGGTAGTGGCAAGTATCAATTGTATAAGTCATGGGTTTGACTCGGCTGGGATTTGATCTCCAGACCTTCCACTTGGGAAGCCTGCGTTCTACCGATTCTGCTACTGCATCTATGTATCACCGCAGTAGGAAGCAGGTTGTCTCTGGGGATCGACACAAAAAGGACACCACCTGCATGCATGAGCCCCTACAGCAGGACAGCACCTGCATTTAGGCATATCCTAACCAGAATGCGTCCTGAGTAGCCTATCCTACCAGACGCGGTGGCCGAATCGGTAGAGCGCGGGCTTCCCATGCGGAAGGTTGGGAGTTTAAAATCCAGTCGAGTCAAACCAATGACTTACAAAATTGGTACTTGTCGCTTCCTAGCCTGTTGCTTGGCATTTGTTACTAGGATAGGGCAAGAACTTGTCAGCTCAGTCTCAGGATAACGTGACTGAGTGGTATATCAGGTTATGGTACCGGCGGCCTGCTCTCCCAGTCGGGCAGCACTATAATGTTGCCATGATGCAGACTGTCATAGTGGGTACCGGTCCTGTTATGACCTAAGACGTAAAACCCCAACAAACAAAGAGTCGTCTATCACCACATTAGGATACCACCTGCATCCTATCCACAGCACACCGACTTGCATTCATACAGGTATGATGGCTATTTCATATAACATTAACATCATTTTATTATTCATAAAAGAGAGCAATTAAAAGTAGCCTAAGAGCTCACGGAGAGGCACTTCAATATTAGCCTCATGACTGGATGATAAGTCGGTAATTGTGAAAGCACATGAAAGCGCCCTCTGGTTCTATCGTCAAGTACTCAGCACTAGTGTCTCGAAGTAAGGGGGGGCAGTCAGTGCTAAGGCTCGGCCGAAACGCCAAGAAAAATGACATTCTGAGTTAATTGTCACACATTAAGCTTCACCAAAACTCGTTAGAAAGTTGTCACCCGGAACTTTCTGCTCTGACTATTTTACTTTCATTAGCAGCTCAGGTCAGAATGCTTGGTGGTGTGGGGGGGGGGGGGAGGACGAGTGTGGCAGATTTGTTACTTTCAGTTGAAGGCTTGGCTGTCAAATTCAATTTGGGCGTTTATTTTGGAGCGCTATGCGGTAGAGACTTGACGGCTTTCTGAGAAGTCGCCGCGGCGTGGCGCTGACGACTGGCTGGTTGTTGGAGTTTTACGTCCTGGCAACATCCAAGGTTATATCAGGACCGTACCGACTTGTGAAAGTGTGCATAACATGGCATCTTTATAGTGCTGTCCCACTGGGAGATCAAGCCACCAGCACCATGACCTGATATCCTACTCAGTTACATTATTCTGACACTGAGCTAACCAGTCCTTGTCCTATGGTAATAATGCCGAGCGCCTAGCTAGGGAGCAACACGTGTTAATGTTTACATCATTGGTTTGACTCCACTAGGGTTCGAAACCGTGGGTTCGAATCCTACGCAGATGCATACGGATGCTCAACTCATTCGGCCAATCCCGTCTGGTCCTTTGCCTGAGAAACTGCGCTGTATCCTATTATTTATTACCCAGGCTCCACGATCAGTGCTCCAGGCGAGGCACATCCCAAATCCACAAACTATGTAACCCCTTATTGCGGTGGTCGAATGGGTAGAGCGCAGGCTTCCCGTGCGGAAGATCGGGAGTTTGAATCCCTCCCTGAGTGAAATCGATGTATTACAAAATTGATGATTGTCGCTTCCTAGCCTAGTGTTCAGCATTAATAGGATAGGGCAAGGACTGGTTAGCTCAGTGTCAGGATAATGTGACTGTGGAATATTGTGTCATGGTGCCAGCAGTGGCAGCCTGGTCTCCCAATCAGGCAGGACTGTTAAGTCGCCATGAGTGCGCGCTGTCACAGGTCGGCACCCGTCCTGATGTGACATTAGATGTTCCTAGGAAGTAAACCAACAAACAAAGCAAACAACCAACCATATCCACCCACATCCGCACCCCAACCCTATTTTTGTGTGGAGTGTTTTCTTCTGTACATTATTTGTTTAAGCTGTGCCCTGTCCCGCAGCACTCTGCAGAACTTGCTCTGGAATTGCTCGGGGATATTCGGCATCTCCATCGAACACCTCCCGAGTAGCTCCGAGCAGTTGCGAGCATCTCCGAGCAGCTCACAAGCACCGCCTGAGCAGTTCCCGGAACACGCCCTCCATTCTGCGAGCAGTTCTGTACCGCCTTCACCCCATCTCCCACGCACTGTTTCCCGAGCTGCTGCCGGAATTCCCCGACGAGCAGCTCCGGAAACCTCCGAGTGGTCCCTCGTGTTTTTGTTCCTGCCCGAACGAACACCGCCCGAAGAGCTCCCGAACTTGCCGGAGCGGCCCAGAGTGACGAAATAAAAAGGGGGCAACAATGGTATGCATGATCAACGCCGGAGGGCGGGCGGGGGGCGTGTAGGGGCGGGCGGGCGGGCGGGGATGGGCGGGCTCCAAATTAGATAAGGCACTCAGATTGGCGGCCTTCACGTGGTTAGGCGCCGGTATTAGCCGGCAATGGCGGCCGCAATGAGATAAAAGTAAGTCCACTGCTATTTTGTAATGCGAGCCCGGGGCGACGCCAGCAGGGGTACCACGGCTCGAGCACCGCGCTGAGGGGTGGAGGGCGAGAGGAGGGGGGGGGTGGGGGGGGGGGGGGTTGTAGGAGGGGGGAGAGGAGGTGTGGAAGGGAGAGGAGTGGAGGGGGAGCGGGAGGGGGAGTTTGTAGGAGGGGGAGAGGAGGTGTGGAAGGGGAGGGAGGGGGGGGTGGGGGGGGGGGGGGGGGGGTTGTAGGAGGGGGGGAGGGTTGTGGAAGGAGGAGGAGTGAGGGGGAGCAGAGGGGGGTTGTAGGAGGGGGGAGAGGAGGTGTGGAAGGGGAGGAGTGGAGGGGGGCGGAAGGGGGGGTTGTAGGAGGGGGGAGAGGAGGTGTGGAAGGGAGAGGAGTGGAGGGGGGGGCGGAGGGGGGGGGTTGTAGGAGGGGGGGGAGAGGAGGGTGTGGAAGGAGAGGAGTGGAGGGGAGAGAGGGAGGGGGGGGGGGGTTGTAGGAGGGGGGAGAGGAGGTGTGGAAGGGAGAGGAGTGGAGGGGGAGCGGAGGGGGGGGTTGTAGGAGGGGGAGAGGAGGTGTGGAAGGGAGAGGAGTGGAGGGGGAGCGGAGGGGGGGTTGTAGGGGGGGGGGGGGAGGGGGGAGGTGTGGAAGGAAGAGGAGTGGAGGGGAGCGGAGGGGGGGGGTTGTAGGAGGGGGGGAGAGGAGGTGTGGAAGGGGAGAGTGTGGAGGGGGGAGAGGGGGGGGTTGTAGGGGGGGGAGAGGGAGGTGTGGGAGGGAGAGGAGTGGAGGGGGAGAGGGGGGGGGGGGGGGGTTGTAGGAGGGGGGAGAGGAGGTGTGGAAGGGAGAGGAGTGGAGGGGGAGCGGAGGGCTGCATCAGGTGTGGGTGTGGGGTGTGGGTGGCGGTTGCGGATGAGGCGGTTGAGGATGATTGTTTGGGGGAAAGTGAGGCAGGGAGAAGGCAGTCAGAAGTGTTCTCCCGGGGAATAACCCACTGGGAGTTGGTGTGTGATTGGTGTGGAGTTGTGTGTTGGGAGGTAGCGAAAAAGGGGGGGGGGGGGGGGGGGGGAAGGATCTGGGGATTCCTCAGTAATAACCTGGAAAGGATGTGTGTAGGGGTGTACGTGTGTTTCTGGGTGTGGGTATGGAGGGGGGGGGGTGAGAAAGGGAGGCGCCGGGAAGGTGGGGGGTCATCAGGAACAAGCCGCCGGGAATTGGTGTGAGAATGGGGTGTGGGGGTGGGGGTGTGGGGGGATGGGTGTTGGTGTGGGGTGAGTAGGGAGGGGAGTAGAGGGGTGGGGGGTTATCCTCAGCAGAAACCAGGCAAAATATGTGTGTGTTTGGTGCGGAATCAGAAACTAAGAACAAGAGGAACGAGATGAATAAGGGGAATGTGAGGAACTAGACGAACTAAGGGAACTGGTGAACCAACGGGAACAAGAGGAACAAAGGGGACAAGAGTGACAAAGGGGAGTAGGAGAACAAGGGGGAGGACAGGAATAAGGGGAACAAGAACTAGAATGATGGAGAGGTGAGTACCAAGAGGAACATGAGGGGGAAGCTGGAATGAGAAAATAAGGAGCAAAGAGGAAGGGTGCGAGAAGTGGAAGAAGAGCAGGGAGAAGAGCAGAGACAATGAGTGGAAGAAGGAAATAGAAGAACAACAGGAAGGAAGTGAAGAAGCGAAAGAACGGGAAGAACAGCAAGTGTAAGACGGAAAGGAACATATTCATTTTGGGGTTTTACGTCGTGGCAACATCTAAGGTTAGGTCACGACGGGGAACAGGAATGAGAGGAACAAAGAACGCATGAGAACGCGCAGAAGGAAAGCAACGAGACGGGAAATGGCGGCCACCTAATGAAATTGAGCTGGTCGCGTTGGTGTCCGGCGGTGGTGTGTGTGTGTGGGGGTGTGTGTGTGGGTGGGTGGGTGGGTGGGTGAATGGGGGGTGGGGGGGTAGAAGAAGTGTAAGGCTAGATAAGAGCCCTCTTGTCTTCACGCCTAGAGCGCATCACTGGGGACCAACGGTTGACCTATTGCAGGACACAGCAACCCGCGGGGCTCAGGACGAAGCCAGCTACTGCTACCTGGAACGCAGAGAGAGACGGAGAGAGATGGAGAGACATGGAGAGAGATATAGACATAGAGAGAGACACAGAGACAAGGACAGAGACAGCGAGACACAGAGAAAGACAGAGAAAGAGAGAGGGAGACAGAGATACAGAGAAAGACAGACAGAGAGAGACAGTGAAAGACAGAGAATGACAGAGACATAGATAGGTAAAGGCAGAGGCAGAGGCAGACAGAGAGATAGATAGAGGCAGGAAGAAAGAGAGACAGAGAGATAGATAGAGACAAGGAGAAAGAGAGACAGAGAGATAGATAAAGACAGAGTGAGACAGCACATATAGACAGAGATAGGGAGAGACTGAGAAAGAAAGACAAATACAGAGAAAGACAGAGAGATACATGGAGAGACACGGAGATACACGGTGAGGCACGAAGAGGCATTGAGAGACACGGAGAGGCACGGAGAGGCACGGAGAGGCACGGAGAGGCACGGAGAGGCACGGAGAGGCACAGAGAGGCACGGAGAGGCACGGAGAGGCACGGAGAGGCACGGAGAGACAGGGAAAGATACGGAGATATACGGAGAGGCACGGGGAGACACAGAGAAACACGAAGACGCACGGAGAGACACAGAGAGACATGGAGAGACACGGATATACACTGAGAGACACTGAGAGACACGGAGAAAACACGGAGAGACATGGAGAGACCCGAAGAGATAAGGAGAGACACACAGAGACATGCAGAGACACGCAGAGACACACAGAGACACGCAGAGACACGCAGAGACACGCAGAGACACGCAGAGACACGCAGAGACACGCAGAGACACGCAGAGACACGCAGAGTTATGGAGAGAAACGGGGAGACACATAGAGCCACGGAGAGACACGGAGAGACACGGAGAGACACGGAGAGACTCGGAGAGACACAGAGAGACACTGAGAGACACGGAGAGACACTGAGAGGCATGGAGAGGCATGGAGAGACACGGAGAGACAGGGACAGACATGGAGAGACATGGAGAGACACAGACAGACAGGGAGAGACACGGAGAGACATGAAGGTGCACAAACAGGCAGACTTTGCCGCATGCAGTATAGGTCCTCCCAGCCTGTTATGAAGTCAGTTCAAAATAGATCCTGCCGCTGCTTTGTAGAAATCCTCGGAGAAAGGCAATTGCATAATAATTGTCTGCACTCAAAAGTTGTCACTCAAGTCATGTGGTGGAGAACCCAGGCATTACTAGGTTTAAACGAATAATGCCAGATCCTGGAAGGGCTAAGACATTGTGTGTAACTCTGAAGCTGATCTACGATCCTCATGTCACAAACACCAGTAGAAGAATATGTCTTCATATTCATCGTCTGGACACAGAGGTTTAATATCTATATAAATGCCACTGATAGCTTTGACATTTCTTAAACATTTAATAATTCATGGAAATAATTTGTCTACTATAGAACAGACAAAAACAGCATGTATGTGTGGGGAGTTTGTTCACACACAATTACGAATATCTAAATGTTAATGGCAGCATGACATTAAATTTTGTTTTAAATAATTTGAAGGCAGTCAGTTCTTTTAAGAGTAAATCTAACGTAATTGTTGAGTTGCATACAGCAGCATAACTTGTTACTTTTCACGGAAATGTAAATACCATTGCAGTTTTGACAATTTTAGGATATTTAATAATTGAAAGGAAACCAGCTTGTTTCGGGATTCTTAAGGGAGAAGGTGAGATTACTGTTGCAGTATGCATCCCCATATATATATATATATATATATATATATATATAAATATATATATATATATATACATATGTATATATATATATTTCTATCCATGCAAAAACAAAATTGAAAAAAACAAACTACAGGTTTGATACTGAACATTTACAATAAATTAATAACAATAATGTTTACATCAATTTTTCAAATGAAGATTTGTTGTCCACACACAGAATATTGCAAATGCTACTGCAGATTTGACAAGTATAACATTTACATTAATTCAGTTAGTTTTTTTCAAAGACATAATGTGATGCAATTGCCTCGTCGGTTCCTGCACAGGAGGCGTGGAGATCTGTGGAACCTCGTTGAGCAGATTCGCCTTGTTAGGGACTTGTGTTGCCTCCTAGCGGGGGGAGCAAACAATGCAGCCGTAGGCAATGCAGCATCCCCGGCAAGGCAGGAGGGACCTCAAACCGCCTGTACTACGTGTGTAACCGGGCGCCGTAGCATAATCGGCAGAGCGCGGGCCTCGCGTGCGGAAGGTCGGGAGTTCGGTTCCCGGTCGAGTCAAACCAATGACTTTAAAATTCATATTTATCGTTACCTAGCCTGGCGCTCGGCATTATTAGGATAGGGCAAGGACTGGGTAGCTCAGTGTCAGATTAAGTTGACTGAGTGGGATATCGGGTCATGCTGCCGGCGGCCTGGTTTCCCAGTGGAGCAGCACTATAAACTCTCCACGAATGCGCGCTGTCACAAGTCGGTACTCATCCTGATATGACCTTAGATGTTGCTAGGATGTAAAACAATAAGCTACCCAACCTACTATGTGTATATGGATGTGCTGACTGACAATGTAGAATTACCGCTGCCTATAACGGTAGTCCTGATACGACCTTAGATGTTGCTAGGATGTAAAACAATAAGCTACCCAACCTACTATGTGTATATGGATGTGCTGACTGACAATGTAGAATTACTGCTGCCTATAACGGTAGTCCTGATATGACCTTAGATGTTGCTAGGATGTAAAACAATAAGCTACCCAACCTACTATGTGTATATGGATGTGCTGACTGACAATGTAGAATTACCGCTGCCTGTAACGGTAGTCCTGATACGACCTTAGATGTTGCTAGGATGTAAAACAATAACCTACCCAACCTACTATGTGTATATGGATGTGCTGACTGACAATGTAGAATTACCGCTGCCTATAACGGTAGTCCTGATACGACCTTAGATGTTGCTAGGATGTAAAACAATAACCTACCCAACCTACTATGTGTATATGGATGTGCTGACTGACAATGTAGAATTACCGCTGCCTATAACGGTAGTCCTGATATGACCTTAGATGTTGCTAGGATGTAAAACAATAAGCTACCCAACCTACTATGTGTATATGGATGTGCTGACTGACAATGTAGAATTACCGCTGCCTATAACGGTAGTCCTGATATGACCTTAGATGTTGCTAGGATGTAAAACAATAAGCTACCCAACCTACTATGTGTATATGGATGTGCTGACTGACAATGTAGAATTACCGCTGCCTATAGCGGTAGTCCTGATATGACCTTAGATGTTGCTAGGATGTAAAACAATAAGCTACCCAACCTACTATGTGTATATGGATGTGCTGACTGACAATGTAGAATTACCGCTGCCTATAACGGTAGTCCTGATATGACCTTAGATGTTGCTAGGATGTAAAACAATAACCTACCCAACCTACTATGTGTATATGGATGTGCTGACTGACAATGTAGAATTACCGCTGCCTGTAACGGTAGTCCTGATATGACCTTAGATGTTGCTAGGATGTAAAACAATAAGCTACCCAACCTACTATTATGGATGTGCTGACTGACAATGTAGAATTACCGCTGCCTATAACGGTAGTCCTGATATGACCTTAGATGTTGCTAGGATGTAAAACAATAAGCTACCCAACCTACTATGTGTATATGGATGTGCTGACTGACAATGTAGAATTACCGTGCTATAACGGTAGTCTGATATGACCTTAGATGTTGCTAGGATGTAAAACAATAGCTACCACCTACTATTATGGATGTGCTGACTGACATGTAGAATTACCGCTGCCTGTTAGTAGCCGTGTCATGTGACCTTAGATGTTGCTAGGATGTAAAACAATAAGCTACCCAACCTACTATTAGGATGTGTGACTGACATGTAGAATTACCGCTGCCTATAACGGTAGTCCTGATTGACCTTAGATGTTGCTAGGAGTAAAACAATAACTACCCAACCTACTATGTGTATATGGATGTGCTGACTGACAATGTAGAATTACCGCTGCTATAAGGTAGTCCTGTATGACCTTAGATGTTGTAGGATGTAAACAATAGACCCAACTATATTATGGATGTGCTGATGACAATGTGTTACGTGCCTATAACGGTAGTCCTGATATGACCTTAGATGTTGCTAGGATGTAAAACAATAAGCTACCCAACCTACTATTATGGATGTGCTGACTGACAATGTAGAATTACCGCTGCCTATAACGGTAGTCCTGATATGACCTTAGATGTTGCTAGGATGTAAAACAATAAGCTACCCAACCTACTATTATGGATGTGCTGACTGACAATGTAGAATTACCGCTGCCTATAACGGTAGTCCTGATATGACCTTAGATGTTGCTAGGATGTAAAACAATAAGCTACCCAACCTACTATGTGCTGACTGACAATGTAGAATTACCGCTGCCTCTAGCGGTAGTCCTGATATGACCTTAGATGTTGCTAGGATGTAAAACAATAAGCTACCCAACCTACTATGTGCTGACTGACAATGTAGATTACCGCTGCCTGTAACGGTGTCTGATATGACCTTAGATGTTGCTAGGATGTAAAACAATAACCTACCCAACCTACTATGTGTATATGGATGTGCTGACTGACAATGTAGAATTACCGCTGCCTATAACGGTAGTCCTGATATGACCTTAGATGTTGCTAGGATGTAAAACAATAAGCTACCCAACCTACTATTATGGATGTGCTGACTGACAATGTAGAATTACCGCTGCCTATAACGGTAGTCCTGATATGACCTTAGATGTTGCTAGGATGTAAAACAATAAGCTACCCAACCTACTATGTGTATATGGATGTGCTGACTGACAATGTAGAATTACCGCTGCCTATAACGGTAGTCCTGATATGACCTTAGATGTTGCTAGGATGTAAAACAATAAGCTACCCAACCTACTATTATGGATGTGCTGACTGACAATGTAGAATTACCGCTGCCTGTAACGGTAGTCCTGATATGACCTTAGATGTTGCCACAAAATCCAAGAAACAAAACAACAGCATATAACTTATTTGGAAAATAGTTGGTTGGTTGTTGGGAGTTTTACATCCTGGCAACATCTAAGGTCATATCAGGAAGGGCACTCAATTGTGACAGTGGGTGCTGATGGCGATTGTATAGTGCTGCCCCACTGAGAAACGAAGCACACCAACACCATGACCTGATATCCCACTCAGTTACAATATCCCGACACCGAGTCAACCAGTCCTTGTCCTATCTTAAAGTTGCATGGTCCGATGGCACTTGAATGTTTGTCTTATTTTTTAGATAAATATATCAAATTGATCGTTACAAGCTACTAGTCATTAGTCCGGAGTGATTTTGATTAAAGATGATTAGTTTTGAAGTAATATGAGCTGAAAGAACCAAAAATAATTTCGAGAAGCTTGTCAAAAGTCCTGTGGCTATGACCCAGATGGTCATCTCGCGGTGACCACGTGATGTGATATGACCTGGAACCTTACAGGACTGTAGGTAGGTATTCCTGGTTGGGAGGGGCATTCTGGGACTGGATTAGTGCCATAGGCCCATGGCACCAGGGTTTTTAACCAAATATAATGTGTGTCTGTTGTCTGCCTGTGTCTGTCTATGTATGTCTGTATGTATCTGTGTGTTTTGCAGGTATGCAGGTATAGCAATACCTCAGGGAGTTTGACGCCCCTGCCTTGCAGAGTTCTAAACCACTGCCTTGTGGTACAGGTCCTTGACAGAACCGAAGGCTAAGGGAGCAAACCCTAAACAGAAAACCATGTCACTGTGGCAGCATTAAGGGCGGTTGATGTATGGAACTCCCAACATCTCCCGACCAGCCACTGCAGGGACAAATAGTTTTGCGCCTGTCTTGACATGTTCTTGCCGGTGTGAAACCTCTATTTGCTCCCCGAGAGAGTGCCGCTGGTAACTTGCAAAAGCCAGCAGCACTTCATCACTTTTGCAGGCAGCTTTCATGAAATGTACAACCGCACAAAACACCATACCGGCTCGGTCGTCGCCCGGGTTATCAAGGACCGCGCTGCTCGAGCTCATCTTCCGTCGACAGCGGAAAATCAGCTAGGAGGAACACAACGCAACACAACACAACTACTGACAATTGCCCAATGGAACGTCAGGACTCTTCTCGACCGAGAAGCAGCTGACCGACCAGAAAGACGTACGGCACTAGTAGCAATGGAACTGGCAAAATACAACATCGACATTGCCGCCCTATGCGAAACAAGGTTCTCAGAGTCTGGTAGTCTCAATGACCTGGAATACTCTTTCTTCTGGAGTGGCAAACCCGAAGGAGAGAGAAGGGAGGCAGGAGTGGGCTTTGCTATCAAAAAGGACATCGTCACAAAGCTGACAGAAATGCCACGGCCAGTAAGTGACAGAATCATGACGATGAGACTACCTTTGAGCAAGGACAACTTTGCTACAATTATCAGTGTGTACGCTCCAACAATGACAAACCCAGATGATAACAAGGAGGCCTTCTACAACCAGCTGGCAAGTACGCTCAGTGACATCCCTCACACGGATAAGCTACTGCTGATAGGAGACTTCAATGCAAGGATAGGAAGAGACAATGACAAGTGGCCCTTGGTCATGGGCAAACATGGAATCGGGAAATGCAACTCCAATGGTGAGCTCCTACTGGCTTTGTGCTCTGAGTTCGAACTGATAGTAACAAACACCATGTTCAAGCAGAAGGATGAACGCAAGACCACTTGGATGCATCCTCGTTCCAGGCACTGGCATATGATCGACTTCATCATCACAAGGTGCCGGGATAAGATGGACATCCACAGTACTCGAGCCATGCGTGGAGCTAACTGCTGGACCGATCACCAGATGCTAAGGTCAAAAGTGGCATTCAGAATACGAGAAAAACACAGCAGGCAAGGGACAAATAAACCGACAAAGCTCAACACAGCAAAATTAAGTACCATCAGTCACAGGGAGAGCTTCAAGCGGGAGATGGACAGCGCTCTCGCACAATGGGAGGAGAAGGAAAGCCCAACACCAGATGAGGAATGGGCAGCGTTGCAGCAGGTTGTATACAACACAGCTAAAACTTATCTCGGCAAGCCAGACAGAAAACATCAGGACTGGTTCGACCCCAACAATCAGGAGCTACAGAATCTTATGAGCAGAAGAGACCAAGCCCACCAGAGAGTGTTGCAGACCAGGAACACTAGATCCACCACTGCAGCATACAAAGATGCCTGCAGATTGCTACAAAAATGCACCCGTGCATTGAAGTCAGACTGGTGGGAAATGAAGGCAGAGGAGCTGCAGAGAGCTGCAGACAGAAACAACATGAAGGGCTTCTACAGCGGACTGAAGGAAGTGTGGGGACCTGTGAAGAAGGGACCTGTTCACCTGAAATCAACAGATGGAACGGAGACCTTTTCCGACAGCAAGAGAGTTGTGGCAAGATGGAGCGAACACTTCCAGAAGCTACTCAACGTCCCTGGTGACATAGATCACGAAGCTCTGAACAACATCCAGCAGCGCATTACCAAAACATGCCTCGATGAGATTCCAACCATGGATGAGATGGCTAGAGCAATCGCCAGCCTGAAAGATGGCAAAGCACCTGGGGGTGATGGAATTCCTGCCGAGGTATGGAAGCATGGAGGAGACAATCTGCTCAACAGACTGCACCAACTAATCACCAATGCCTGGGAGGAGGGTTCTGTACCCCAAGCATGGAAGGATGCCAGCATTGTAACCATCTACAAGAAAGGTGATCGAACAGACTGTGGGAACTATAGAGGAATCTCTCTTCTTTCCATAGCAGGGAAGATCTTCGCCAGGATCATACTCAACAGACTATCTATTCACATAACACCTGGTGTGGTTCCAGAGTCACAGTGTGGCTTCAGAGGTAACCGGAGCACTGTGGATATGATATTTTGTCTCCGACAGCTACAAGAAAAGTGCATTGAGCAGGACCGACCATTTGGTTATCATGGTATTTGTCGATTTCACTAAGGCATTTGATACAGTCGGGAGGACCGGGCTATGGCAGCTACTGAGGAAGTATGGATGCCCAGAGAAGTTCACAACTATGATCGTGGCTCTACATACAGGAATGATGGCGAACGTTAGTGCTGGAGGGGAAGTCTCGGAATCGTTTGGGGTTACCAATGGGGTCAAGCAAGGTTGTGTACTGGCCCCCACGCTCTTCTCCATCTTCCTATCAGCAATGCTAGACGAGGCGTTCCGAGACACATGGGGGATGGCATCTATATACTGTCCAGACAAGGCTGACCTATGCAATGTCGCACACTTCAGAGCGAAGACCCAGACTACTGATACTGGTGAAGAGCTACTATTCGCAGATGACAGCACTGGTTGCCCACTCTCGCTGAAGAGACCCAGAAAATAGTGGACGCTTTCTCCATGCCTGAAGATTAACATTGAAAATTAACATCAAGAAGACGGAGGTGCTGTACGAACCCAACTCTACAAGAACCCGAGAGGAGGAGATCATGGTTGACGGAAACAAGCTGAACTCTGTTCCGGAATTCACCTATCTCGGATGCACAATATCAAGTGATGGACGCATTGATGCTGAGATACAGAGGAGGATGGCCAAGGCTGGCGCATCTTTCGGCCGACTACGCCAGAGACTCTGGAACAACCCCATGTGTCCATTCGGGTCAAAGGTAAGATCTACCGCGCAATCGTGCTATCCACCCTACTATACGGAGCCGAGGCCTGGACAGTGTACAGACAGCAGGTGAAAAAGATGCATGCCTTCATGATGCGACATCTGCGTTCAATCATGAGGCTAACCTGGAAGGACAAAGTGACGAATAAGGAAATACTCGAACGGATGGGGCTGCCCTCTATGGAAGATCTTCTGATCAAAAAGAATCTCCGGTGGACTGGACACCTCATGAGGATTTCATCAGACAGGCTACCAACGCAGATCCTTTATTCTCAACTGTCTTCTGG
>CM059191.1:6849064-6991052 GCA_030323885.1 Branchipolynoe longqiensis
ATAATCCATTATGTGAACATAAATAACTCAGGGGGGCTGTGTTCAGGGTCTCACTCTAGGTGCCGTATAATCCATTATGTGAACATACATAACTCAGGGGGGCTGTGTTCAGGGTCTCACTCTAAGTGCCGTATAATCCATTATGTGAACATACATAACTCAGGGGGGCTGTGCTCAGGGTTTCACTCTAGGTGCTGTATAATCCATTATGTGAACATACATAACTCAGGGGGGCTGTGTTCAGGGTCTCACTCTAGGTGCCGTATAATCCATTATGTGAACATACATAACTCAGGGGGGCTGTGCTCAGGGTCTCACTCTAGGTGCCGTATAATCCATTATGTGAACATAAATAACTCAGGGGGGCTGTGTTCAGGGTCTCACTCTAGGTGCGTATAATCCATTATGTGAACATAAATAACTCAGGGGGGCTGTGTTCAGGGTCTCACTCTAGGTGCGTATAATCCATTATGTGAACATTAAATAAGTAGGGGGGCTGTGTTCAGGGTCTCACTCTAGGTGCCGTATAATCCATTATGTGAACATAAATAACTCAGGGGGGCTGTGTTCAGGGTCTCACTCTAAGTGCCGTATAATCCATTATGTGAACATAAATAACTCAGGGGGGCTGTGTTCAGGGTTTCACTCTAGGTGCCGTATAATCCATTATGTGAACATACATAACTCAGGGGGGCTGTGTTCAGGGTCTCACTCTAGGTGCTGTATAATCCATTATGTGAACATAAATAACTCAGGGGGGCTGTGTTCAGGGTCTCACTCTAGGTGCCGTATAATCCATTATGTGAACATAAATAACTCAGGGGGGCTGTGTTCAGGGTCTCACTCTAGGTGCCGTATAATCCATTATGTGAACATAAATAACTCAGGGGGCTGTGTTCAGGGTCTCACTCTAGGTGCCGTATAATCCATTATGTGAACATAAATAACTCAGGGGGGCTGTGTTCAGGGTCTCACTCTAGGTGCCGTATAATCCATTATGTGAACATAAATAACTCAGGGGGGCTGTGTTCAGGGTCTCACTCTAGGTGCCGTATAATCCATTATGTGAACATAAATAACTCAGGGGGGCTGTGCTCAGGGTTTCACTCTAGGTGCTGTATAATCCATTATACATACATAACTCGGGCTGTGTTCAGGGTCTCACTCTAGGTGCCGTATAATCCATTATGTGAACATACATAACTCAGGGGGGCTGTGTTCAGGGTCTCACTCTAGGTGCCGTATAATCCATTATGTGAACATACATAACTCAGGGGGGCTGTGTTCAGGGTCTCACTCTAGGTGCTGTATAATCCATTATGTGAACATAAATAACTCAGGGGGGCTGTGTTCAGGGTCTCACTCTAAGTGCCGTATAATCCATTATGTGAACATACATAACTCAGGGGGGCTGTGTTCAGGGTCTCACTCTAGGTGCCGTATAATCCATTATGTGAACATACATAACTCAGGGGGGCTGTGTTCAGGGTCTCACTCTAGGTGCCGTATAATCCATTATGTGAACATAAATAACTCAGGGGGGCTGTGTTCAGGGTCTCACTCTAGGTGCCGTATAATCCATTATGTGAACATAAATAACTCAGGGGGGCTGTGTTCAGGGTCTCACTCTAGGTGCCGTATAATCCATTATGTGAACATACATAACTCAGGGGGGCTGTGTTCAGGGTCTCACTCTAAGTGCCGTATAATCCATTATGTGAACATAAATAACTCAGGGGGGCTGTGTTCAGGGTCTCACTCTAGGTGCCGTATAATCCATTATGTGAACATAAATAACTCAGGGGGGCTGTGTTCAGGGTCTCACTCTAGGTGCCGTATAATCCATTATGTGAACATAAATAACTCAGGGGGGCTGTGTTCAGGGTCTCACTCTAAGTGCCGTATAATCCATTATGTGAACATACATAACTCAGGGGGGCTGTGTTCAGGGTCTCACTCTAAGTGCCGTATAATCCATTTGTGAACAACATAACTCAGGGGGCTGTGTTCAGGGTCTCACTCTAAGTGCCGTATAATCCATTATGTGAACATAAATAACTCAGGGGGGCTGTGTTCAGGGTCTCACCTAAGTGCCGTAAATCCATTATGTGAACATACATAACTCAGGGCTGTGTTCAGGGTCTCACTCTAGTGCCGTATAATCCTAAACATACACAGGGGGGCTGTGTTCGGTCTCACTCTAGTGCCGTATAATCCATTATGAACATACATACTCAGGGGGGCTGGTTCAAGGTCTCACTCTAAGTGCCGTATAATCCATTATTGAACATACATAACTCAGGGGGGCTTGTTTCAGGTCTCACTCTAGTGCCGTATAATCCATTATGTGAACATACATAACTCAGGGGGCTGTGTTCAGGGTCTCACTCTAGTGCCGTATAATCCATTATGTGAAAATACATAACTCAGGGGGGCTGTGTTCAGTCTCACTCTAGGTGCGTATAATCCATTATGTGAACATAAATAACTCAGGGGGGCTGTGTTCAGGTCTCACTCTAAGTGCCGTATAATCCATTATGTGAACATAACTAACTCAGGGGGGCTGTGTTCAGGGTCTCACTCTAGGTGCGTATAATCCATTATGTGAACATAAATAACTCAGGGGGGCTGTGTCAGGGTCTCACTCTAAGTGCTAATAATCCATTATGTGAACATAAAAACTCAGGGGGGCTGTGTTCAGGGTCTCACTCTAGTGCCGTATAATCCATTATGTGAACATACATAACTCAGGGGGGCTGTGTTCAGGGTCTCACTCTAGGTGCCGTATAATCCATTATGTGAACATAATAACTCAGGGGGGCTGTGTTCAGGGTCTCACTCTAAGTGCCGTATAATCCATTATGTGAACATACATAACTCAGGGGGGCTGTGTTCAGGGTCTCACTCTAAGTGCCGTATAATCCATTATGTGAACATAAATAACTCAGGGGGGCTGTGTTCAGGGTCTCACTCTAGGTGCCGTATAATCCATTATGTGAACATACATAACTCAGGGGGGCTGTGTTCAGGGTCTCACTCTAGGTGCGTATACCAAACAAACCACACCAAGTGCCGTATAATCCATTATGTGAACATACATAACTCAGGGGGGCTGTGTTCAGGGTCTCACTCTAGGTGCCGTATAATCCATTATGTGAACATAAATAACTCAGGGGGGCTGTGTTCAGGGTCTCACTCTAGGTGCCGTATAATCCATTATGTGAACATAAATAACTCAGGGGGGCTGTGTTCAGGGTCTCACTCTAAGTGCCGTATAATCCATTATGTGAACATAAATAACTCAGGGGGGCTGTGTTCAGGGTCTCACTCTAAGTGCCGTATAATCCATTATGTGAACATAAATAACAAAAGTAATCGTAAATTTTATTGATCTATTTCGAATTTGTGCATTCGTCCTTTCTTGCCCGATGGGGCGCCACCTGGTGTCACCTTCTGTAATTACTACCTACTCTCGACTCGAGGATTAAAGTTTTATCGGAAGCAGCTCAGTATAGTATATATATATATATATATTAAATATATTATATATATTATATACATTATATATATTATATATATTATATATATATTAAATATATAGTCCATGCTTGTGAAAACACCGTCAGACTAAATCGCCCGGAAGTGCAATGTCGGGTGCGTGTCTTACTAGCAGTTCGCCGACAATGCGTAATCGTGTAACATATACTATATCGTAAAGTATGTGCCACTTGCTGTCATCTTAATACTTTAAAAAATCAATTACCATAAGCTAAGACTACATATATATGAAGGGACAAACCTGTACACATTAGACAAAATATGCATCATGTCTGTGTTATATATGATTGTCAAGATCCCAAAGATCTCTAAATACATTCTGTCTTCAAAGGACAAGTCAGCATCCAGACGCAACATGTTGTCCTGATATAGCAGTTGTCCTGCCAACCGAGGGACAATCAAATGAGACAAAATCAGTTTGTACATTGAACAAATGTTGATGCATTGCAAGGGATCGTTGATCATAAGGTTCGACGCAGCACTATTGTTGGTTGGAGTTTTACGTCCAGGCAAAATCTAAGGTCATATCAGGACAGACACCGACTTGTGACTGTGCACACTCATGGCGACTTTATAGTGCTGCCCCACTGGGTGCCCAGGCCGCCAGAACCACGACCCAATATCACACTCAGTCACATTATCCTGAGACTGAGCCAACCAGCCCTTTCACTATCCTAGTAATGCTGAACACCTGGCTAGGAAGCGACAAGTATCACTTTTAAAGTCATTGGTTTGACTCGACCAGGTTTCGAATCCCACCTTCTAAAATGAGAGACGGACGCTCAACTCCTTCGGACATCCCGTCTGGTCAGCACTGTTGTACACAGACATGTTTGAGAACGTATTCGCTACAACTTGTCACCTATGCACACAAAAACTCATGGTGTGAGACGTACCTCAGGCAGTAGCGTGTCCATCTGTGAAGGTATCGGTCATCTGATCGATTCTGCCCAGTGGACCCATTTGCAGTTTGGGCTCTATCCCGTTCCAAACAGTGGTCCACAACTGGTTCATCAAAGGTTGTGGTAGGTGATGTCCTGTTTGTGGAAAAGTGCATTTAAAAGACCCCTTGCTGCTTATCGGAAAGAGCAGCCTATGTGGCGGCAGCGGGTTTCATCCAATAGCCGATGATACAAATCAATGTACTGTAGAGGCATCGTTAAATAAAAGAAGCTTTGCTTTACAAATCCTCATACACACATGGTTGTGTACTAATTACATCGCCTCCATTGAACCACGACTATTTTGAATGTCTATACACTGTGCATAGGTCATCACATGGATAGTTTTTGTTATCGTTGGAACCTTCACCTTAAAGACCTGGTCATACACGCCATTTTGTCTGTGGTGAATGTTCTAGATATCTTAGCAAAATATACCGGGCGCGGTGGCCGAATCGGCAGAGCGCTGGCCTCGCGTGCGGGAGATCGGCAGTTTGGTTCCCAGTCGAGTCAAACCAATGACTTATCAAATTGATACTTGTCACTTCCTAGCCAGGTGTTTGGCATTAATAGGAGAGGGCAAGGACTGGTTAGTTCAGTGTCAGGATAATGTGACTGAGTGGGATATCAGGTCATGGTATTTATGACCCTATTTCCCAGTGGGGCAGTGTCAGGATACTCTGACTTTGTGGGATATTGGGGCATGGTGCTGAGAGCCTGGTCTCCCAGTGGGGCAGCACTATAAAGTCGTCATGAGTGTGCACTGTCATAAGTCGGTATCCGTCCTGATATAACCTTAGATGTTGCCTGTCTAGCAAACAACAAGTATCAATTTGATAAGTCATTGGTTTTACTCGACCGGGAATCAAACTCGTGAACTTCCGCACGCGAGGCCAGCACTTTGCCAATTCGGCCACCGCGCCTGGTGATCTCGGTGGAGGCCTTAACGGCGTTGGAAGCCTGGTTTATTTTTGCGGTCAGGGACCGTGACGTGTTGGTAGGTGTGACCCACACGTGCCCTTTAGCAGACGGAGATACATGAAGCCTCCAGGGCGCAGATGATGGCGAGGTTTGATCCGGAAATTAAAGTCAGCCTAAATAAAGATGCGTCAGCAGTTAGACCTGGCAAAAAAAGAGAGGAAACTATTTCAAATGCACCTGCACCCGCACTCCCGATCCCAACCTCCACCCCCACCCCCTTCCCCCACCCCCCATACCTCCTTACCCAGACTCCTACCCATCAACCTCTCTCCTTCCCTCACCCCCACCCGCCTCCAGCCTCCATCCCCACCTAGCCTCCAGCCTCCAGCCTCCACCTCCACCCCACCCCTGCATCCCCAACTCCACCCACACCCCACCCACACCGTCTCACGTGGACTCTTACGCATCAGCCCCTTCTCCTTCCCTCATCCCCCCACCCCCACCCCTACCCCCACCCCTAGCCCCATCCCAGGATGACACGCGCTAAGGAGACAATTACCCGCGGTGGCAACTAGTATCAGGCCTTCTTAGTGGCATCAGCCTCCCATGGCAATAAAGATGCATATAGATAAAGTGTTAAATACACTACCAGAGATAGCCTCCAGCTTCATGTAGCGAGTACCGTAAAGATGCATATAGACAAAGTCTTACATAGACTACCAGAGATAGCCTCCAGCTTCATGTGGCGAGTACCGTAAAGATGCAAATAGATAAAGTCTTGAATACACTACCAGAGATAGCCTCCACCTTCATGTGGCAAGTACCGTAAAGATGCATATAGATAAAGTCTTAAATACACTACCAGAGATAGCCTCCAGCTTCATGTGGTGAGTACCGTAAAGATGCAAATAGATAAAGTCTTACATAGACTACCAGAGATAAGTCTTAAATACACTACCAGAGATAGCCTCCACCTTCACACGACAAGTACCGTAAAGATGCATATAGATCAAGTCTTAAATACACTACCAAATATAGGATCCACCTTCACATGGCAAGTACCGTAAAGATGCATATAGATAAAGTCTTAAATACACTACCAAGGATAGCCTCCACCTTCATGCAGCAAGTACCGTAAAGATTCATATAGATAAATTCTTAAATACACTACCAGAGATAGCCTCCACCTTCATGCGGCAAGTACCGTAAAGATGCAAATAGATAAAGTCTCAAATACACTACCAGAGATAGCCTCCACCTTCATGTGGCGAGTACCGTAAAGATGCATATAGATAAAGTCTTAAATACACTACCAGAGATAGCCCCCACCTTCATGTGGCAAGTACCGTAAAAATGCAAATAGATAAAGTCTTAAATACACTACCAGAGAGAGAGATAGCCCCCACCTTCATGTGGCGAGTACCGTAAAGATGCATATAGATAAAGTCTTACATAGACTACCAGGGATAGCCTCCACCTTCATGCGGCAAGTACCGTAAAGATGCATATAGATAAAGTCTTAAATACACTACCAGGGATAGCCTCCACCTTCAAGCGGCAAGTACCGTAAAGATGCATATAGATAAAGTCTTAAATACACTACCAGGGATAGCCTCCACCTTCAAGCGGCAAGTACCATAAAGATGCAAATAGATAAAGTCTTAAATACACTACCAGGGATAGCCTCCACCTTCAAGCGGCAAGTACCGTAAAGATGCATATAGATAAAGTCTTAAATACACTACCAGGGATAGCCTCCACCTTCAAGCGGCAAGTACCGTAAAGATGCATATAGATAAAGTCTTAAATACACTACCAGGGATAGCCTCCACCTTCAAGCGGCAAGTACCGTAAAGATGCATATAGATAAAGTCTTAAATACACTACCAGGGATAGCCTCCACCTTCAAGCGGCAAGTACCCTAAAGATGCAAATAGACAAAGTCTTAAATACACTACCAGGGATAGCCTCCACCTTCATGCGGCAAGTACCGTAAAGATGCAAATAGATAAAGTCTTAAATACACTACCAAGTACCAGAGATTGTCTCCACTTTCAAACATCAAGTACCGTAAATATGCATATAGATAAAGTCTTAAATAGACTTGCATATCACTATTACGGGTTGACCACTATAACGGGTTGACCACTATAACAGGTTGACCACTATAACAGGTTGACCACTATATCGCGTTGACCACTATAACGGGTTGACCACTATAACAGGTTGACCGACCACAATAACGAGTTGACCACTATATCGGGGTGACCACTATAACGGGTTGACCACTGTAATGAATTGACCCCTATAACGGGTTAACCACTATAACGGATTGACCAGTGGCTGGGTCTGCTCTGTATACAAACAGTGTGTATTTGCAACCCTGTTTAATAAAATGACACTGTAACTGCCTTGGCTTGGTATTTGGCATTATCAGAACAATATACCCATTTAATAAACGTGGAAGTTATCACGCCTCTGGAATATAACAGTTCTCAGCAATGGTACCTGGTCTATCTGTAGTATGAAGCCTACATGTCTTCACACATCATGTGACCGGTAAAGCCCTGCTATGTCTGGTCTATCTGTAGTAGGAGGACTACATGTCTTCACACATCCTGTGACTGGTAAAGCCCTGCTATGTCTGGTCTATCTGTAGTAGGAGGACTACATGTCTTCACACATCCTGTGACTGCTAAAGCCCTGCTATGTCTGGTATATCTGTAGTAGGAGGCCTACATGTCTTCACACATCCTGTGACCGGTAAAGCCCTGCTATGTCTGGTCTATCTGTAGTAGGAAGCCGACATGTCTTCACACATCCTGTGACTGGTAAAGCCCTGCTATGTCTGGTCTCTCTGTAGTAGGAAGCCTACATGTCTTCACACATCCTGTGACTGGTAAAGCCCTGCTATGTCTGGTCTATCTGTAGTAGGAGGACTACATGTCTTCACACATCCTGTGACTGGTAAAGCCCTGCTATGTCTGGTCTATCTGTAGTAGGAAGCCTACATGTCTTCACACATCCTGTGACCGGTAAAGCCCTGCTATGTCTGGTCTCTCTGTAGTAGGAAGACTACATGTCTTCACACATCCTGTGACTGGTAAAGCCCTGCTATGTCTGGTCTATCTGTAGTAGGAAGCCTACATGTCTTCACACATCCTGTGACCGGTAAAGCCCTGCTATGTCTGGTCTATCTGTAGTAGGAAGCCTACATGTCTTCACACATCCTGTGACCGGTAAAGCCCTGCTATGTGTGGTAAATTTGTCAAGGAATTGAACAGTCTTATTTCACTGTGCCTTCGATGACAGGACACTTGCCATGTCAAAAGTAAGAGTAAAGCTTCTTTTATTTAACGACGCCTCTAGAGCTCATTGATTTTGGACATCAAACATATTTGGAGGAAACCCACTGCCGCCACATAAGCTACTCTTTCCGATAAGCATCAAGGGGTCTTGTATATGCACTTTCCAACAGACAGGACAACACAGCCTTTGATGAACCAGTTGTGGAGTACTGGTTGGAACGGAAAATAGCCCAAACTGCAAATGGGTCCACTGAGCAGGATCGATGGGATGATCAACACCTTCACACTCACAGGTGGAACTTAACTATATCCCGCTTCCCAGCTGTTCCAGAGCCCAGGGAATATTTTCTGAAAACAGTGTGGCATAATCATGTCAGTCACAGCAGCATTTGTCTCAGTCCAAAGTGGAGCCTTGTAACTGTTGTATACATGAATACACATATGTAAGTCTATATACATAAGGCTATGACTTAGGATACTTATGATTGGATTGTGATCAGGTGTGCCCTTGCATATTGTGTTCCGATGGCAAATTGTGTAAGTTATGCAGTTTCCGCCAGGTGGCGGGTGAGTAGCGCTTTTCCTAGGCGCCATCTAGTGTACGGAGTTGGAATTAATACTGAGAGCAATAGCATTTGCTGAATCTAAAGCCTTCGATTGGTGTTTTGGGGCTTTATGTCCTATCAACACCAATGGTCATACCAGGATGGTTAGATTCTTGTGATAGTGTGCACTGATGGTATATTTATAGTGCTGCCCCATTGGGATACCTGGCTGGCAGCACTGTGATTCAATATCCGACTCTGTCATGATATCATGATCCTGAGTCAACCAGTGCGTTCCCTATCCTAGTATTGTAATAATGCTAGACAAGCTGGTGACAATTATTCATGTTGTATTCATTTTGTATTCATTTTGTATTCATGTTATAAGTCGTTGGTTTGACTTGGTAATGGATTGGTCCATAAAGAGGGATGGGTGCTAGTGCCACAATTCTCCCAACGTTAAAACTGAACACTTAATAACAACAATGTATTCAAGAATATGACAATGAGTAATAGCAGCATAGTGTGACAGGCTGTGATAATTCCGCTAAATACTACCATTACCTATTATACATAACCGTAGTAAGACATTAATTAGGTTGTGAAGATTTTGCCAAATATTATCAATATTTATTATAGATTAGGGGGAGCGGGACGTACATCAGGCGGTATAGTGTCTACATCTGAAGGTGTGGATCATCCTACCGATCCTGCTCAGTGGACACATTTGCAGTTTGGGCTATTTTCTATTCCAACCAGTGGTCCACAACTGGTCCATCAAAGCTGTCATATGTGTTTTCCTATCTGTTGGAAAGTGCATATAAAAGCAAATATTTGCATCCTAGATAGAAAATGTGAATTCAATATGTACATATATTCGATTTGTAGGCGGAAATACTAACACTAAAAGTTCCAGATATCAAATAGTCTAATATCCACGAAATATCCAAGAAATTCAAAATTCTAACTTTAATCTATTTGAAATATTGAATAATTAAAAGCTAATATTGATGAATAAAAGAAACGGAAATAATTTCCACTGAGGAAATGTCAGGGTTTTAAATTGGCATTAACTTTCACGGTAAATTGCACATATTTAAGATAATATACATGAAAAGACTAAACATGTTCAACCACCGACCCGCCCCCTAGCGCTAGGTGATGCACTCGTGTTGTGGCAGTGTGCAGTGTTCAGTGGAAATGCCTTATGGAGTATTAACGCCACAAAGCTGCGCTCTGGTGGCGGTGGGAAGAACTAATGTTGTAGGTAGCCGCTCACTGAATATGTTTCGTGGAAAACCTCTACTAATTAGGCTGGTTGCAGGTCGAGTCAAACCAATGACTTACAAAATTGACACTTGTCGCTTCCTAGCATGCCACTCAGCATTAATAGGATAGGACACGGACTGGTTGGCTCAGTGTCAGGATAATGTGACTGAGTGGGGCATCAGACCATGATGTTGGCAGCCTGATTTCGCAGTGGGGCAGCACTATAAAGTTGCCATGAGTGTGCACTGTCATAAGTCGGTTACCCACCCTGATCTGGCCTTAGATGTTGGCTAGGACGTAAAACACCAACAAACAAACTGTGTTCGCAGGATCGGTTCAGAGTTAGTGGCCAGAAATAAGCCGCGACTGGTTCTAAGAGTTATTTAGTACAGCGGATGGCTGCACCTCAAGTAGCCTGCTCAGCCCGAAGATGGAGCGTTGTGTGTGGAAAGGCACCTCCTCAGGAGATCAGATACCTGCATTAATCTGCCCACACCATCCACACTCCTAATTAGTGGATTTACGTTGCCATGACAACGCACGGCGGCCATTTGTAACCGGTGCCCTGGTGGGAGGTTTTGCTGTGGGAGGGGGTAAGCTGGTTTCAGATTACCTAATGTGGTTATATCATGTTACAGGGTGTCAGTCATGGATCATAGGATAGTTTCCACGAGGAGGTGTCTGGCTATTATTAGCACTCCTAGAATTCATGCAGCTATTTTGTGCGTGTTTCTGACAGGGTGGTTTGCCACCCGGTCATTTGGGCAGCCTGAAATGTGCCCACCTTGCTGGAAGACACCTATCCTTAAGTGCGCCGAAAACATTTATGCGAGGTATAAAGTACTTATGCGCATATTATTATGTTTGTAATTCTCCTGTCTTCTATTGTTATTATTCCGACTGCTCCTGTAACCTTCCTTTTGACATGCTCCATTCTAATATGGGTTACTGGAGGCTGGGGTGCAGCCTGGACACCAGGAGGTCTGCTTCCAAGCAGCTCCCCTAATTCCCCTCCTTTCCTCTCCCACCTCCTAACGGCCCATTTCGCCAACGATTTAAATTTACTTTGCGGAAGGTCCGGAGTTCGATTCCCGGTCGAGTCAATTATGAAATCGATACTTGTCGCTACCTAGCCTATCGTTCGGTATTAATAGGATAGAGCAAGGGCAGGGTAGCAGTGTATCAGGATAATGTGACTTTGTGATATATTGGGTCGTGGTGCCAGCGGCATGGTCTCCCAGTGAGGCAGCACTATAAAGTCACAACGAGTGTGCAGTGTCACAAGTCAGTACCCGTCCTGATATGACCTTAAATGGTTACTTGGTTGTTGGAGTTTTACATCCTGGCAATATCTAAAGTCATATCAGGACGAACATATGACCTTGAATGTTACTAGGACTTAAACAACAAACAAACAAACAAACAAACAAAAACCATTCCCGTATTCCGATCCCCATTTCCCAACCAATTTCTGTATCAATAATCAATCTCGCTGCCTGCCGCTAGTGTCACAATTAACTGGGGGTGCATTTGCATATGTAGTGGTCTGCACTGACCTCTCAGGCAAGGAGCCGCATAGACAGGTAGGCTTGGGTAGTGTGTTGATATCAGGGAGCCTAGGTGGTGTAATGGTTAGCACACTGGCCCGGAATGCAAAGAGATGTGGGTTCGAGCCCCACTCTAGGCGCAATATTTCCCATTTTCATCACCCCCACGACACTGGGTGCCGTCACCATGATGCTATACAAGCTACGCGCTGTATAGTTGTTGAACCTACCCTGTGTATGTAAGTGCATTGCATTGCCTGTATGTATGTAATTGTAAGCATTATAAGACTTACAATTCCAGGGGGACGAGTGTAGTGGTCTGCACTGACCTCTCAGGCAAGGAGCCGCATAGACAGGTAGGCGTGGGTAGTGTGTTGATATCAGGGAGCCTAGGTGGTGTAATGGTTAGCACACTGGCCCAGAATGCAAAGAGATGTGGGTTCGAGTCCCACTCAAGGCGCAATATTTCCCATTGTCATTACCCCCACGACACATATTTATATATATATATATATATACGTACATATACGCATGCAGTGAGCGAATGGAGTGATTTCACATGGGTCCTCCCGGGCCGCTAGCGTTAATTTGGATTTGGCCCACCTGAAATACTTACACCGGTGTTAAATTACGTCTTTCAATATTGAACCCCTTTTGAAAATAATATAACAAATAAGATAGTGCAGAAGGTCGGGAGTTCAGTTCCCCATCGAGTCAAACCAATGACTTATCAAATTGATACTTGTCAGTTCCTAGCCAGGCGCTCAGCATTAATAGGATAGGGCAAGCACCCATTGGCTCGGTGTCAGGATAATGTGACTGAGTAAGATATTGGGTCATTGTGCCCATGGTCTGATTTTTCCAGTGGGGAGGCACTATAAAGTAACCATGAGTCCGTACTGTCACAAGTCGGTACCCATCCTGATATGACCTTAGATGTTGCCAGGATGTAAAAGCCCAACTAACCAACCATTCTCCCGGCTGGACACCATCCTGGCCCGTGATGTTCAGTCAGGCCGACATCTCTTCTGCCGCCTCCCACACTCCTCAATAATTGGTCCAATCCCGGGGTGGCGCTTTATGTGCATGCGCCGGCCGCACGCAGCCCCACTTCCGGTTAGAGGGTGCCCTACTTCCGGTTAGTGGGTGCTCCTGTGGGCAATTGTCCAACGCTGCGTTATCTACTCGATGAAAAGCACAGGAAGTGTCTCAGTGATGTTACCATGGTAACAGCATCCATATGTGGAACATCTCACCAGGTTTGATACGCATGTGGAATTACAAGAGGAGCAATGCCTTGGAAGGGAAAGTGTGGGGTTGTCTTTTTTATAACATACTTATTACGACTAAAAATAATGTAACCTAGAAATACAGATTATGTTTAAATGGATCAACACAAAGTATAGTGAAAGCTCGATTTTGAACTGTTTGCCATTTACAAACAGTTAAAAGCTATAACCAAGAAGCAAGAAAACCTAAATTATTACTAAAAGAAAATTCAAAAGATTTGAATCAAATTGGGCTAGTGCAGCCCAGCGATGAAAACAAGTGTTAACACACTTATCCGTTATGAGCAAATAAATTCATCACACACACAAAAATAATAATACAAATATATCTAGATATATATGAAGATATTATTAATGTATATTCTGCTGAAGTGGTTATTTTATATGCGCGATGTCCCTCTCCTCCCTCCCTCCCCTCCCTCTTTCCCCTCCCTCCCCTCCCCTCCCATCCCCTCTCCTCCCCTCCCCTCCCCTCCCATCCCCTCCCCTGCATCCCTCCCCCTCCCCTCCCTCCTTCCCCTCCCACCCCTCCCCTTTCCTTCCCTCCCCTCCCTTGCATCCCCCCTCCCTCCCCTCCCCTCCCTCCTTCTCCTCCCCTCCTCTTCCCTCCGTCACCTCCCTCCCTTACCCTGCATCCCTCCACCTCCCTCCCTCCCATCCCCGTCCGCCTTCCCCTCCCTCCCTCCCCTGCCCTTGCCTCTCTCCCCTCCCCCTGCATCCCCCCCACCTCCCCTCCCCCTCCCCCTCCTTCTTCCCCCTCCCTCCCTCCCCTCTCCTCCCCTCCCTCTCTCCTCCCTCTCCCTCCCTCCCATCCACGCTCCCCTCCTCCACCTCCCCTCCCCCTCCACCCTCCACACCAACCCCCCTCCCCTCCTCCCCTCCTCCCCCCCTCCCCTCCTCCCCCTCCCCTCCCCCTCCACACCAACCCCCGCCTCAAACCCTCCGCCATTCAGTATTCGGACTGAGTTTCTTCCCCGGAAAAGCTTCATTCCCACTAAGCCCAATTACAACCACCGGGCTTACCAATCATTACACTATTTATACTTTGTATTGTTGGTAAAACATTTTAGTCATCAGAATATACATTTTTTCAGCAACGAGGCATTGGTTTTCCGGCCGTTTACATTACATTGTAAACAGGTAGATGTTAGTAGATTGTGAAGGGTGTTAGTGTGCTACTGTTACTAGTGTTAGTGGGTTAGTGGGTTAGTGAGTTAGTGTGTTAGCGTGTTACTGTTAGTGTTAGTGGCTTAGTGGCTTAGTGGCTTAGCCATAATAAGTTCAGTGTCATGGGCTAATATAAGATGTTGGGTCACTGCAAAAACTGTGCTGCTATTACACTATAGCTGAGGTAAGTAATTGAGTGAGGGGGAGGGGGGAGGACACGGATGGAGGGGGGGGGGGGAGGGGGAGCAAGGCAGGGCACAGGATCCACACTATGGTGTTTGTTCAAGGGCCTGGCTAGTGAGATGCATTCTGATCAGTGACTTAAAGCCTTGGCAGTAAGGGGCACTTCTAATTGCAGATGGTAGTTTGTTCCACATCTTGCTGCCTTTACATATTGGTGCCTTAGCTAATTTGTTTGTGCTTGGTCTAGGAACACTGAGGAGTGGTCCATCTCCCATTATTGTCTGCCTGTTCAGTGGATCTCTGTATTGTGGTTCTTTTGATCTTTTATACATAAGTGACAACAGATGAATGTCCCGCTGCTGGGCTAGGGTTTCAAGATTTGCTTTTATGTGCATGTCCTGTACACTCAATATTTTACTCTAATACACAGTTCTAAGTGCTCGGTTCTGGACTTTTTTCAGCTTGTCCTCCTGTTGTTTTGTTGTCAGCCTATAAAGTATGTCGTTATAGTCAAAGATGGACAGAATTGTGGTCTTGTACAGGAGCAGTGCATTATTCTTACTAATGTAGTCTCTCATTTTTCTAAAACTAGTTAATTTGAGGGCCAGGTGTTGCCTGAGCCTGCAGATTTGTTGTCTTATATTTAGTGTAGAGTCAATTGTGGTGTCCAAGTATTTGTAGGAGTCAACTTCCTTGTAGGAGTCAATCTTTTGTGCCTTATTCTTTTTTGATGTTGTGGCATAGACTATCCGCTTAATATTTTTTGCTCTTTTGATTCATTGATGTATATTTGTTAAGTCCTAGCAATATTTTCGGTTCCATCAGCTTGGGTACCAGGTTTTGATGCTGTGCACTGATATTGATTTGACCAGGACGTAAAACCCCAACAACGAACAATCTATACATGTAAGATAATGGTCTACTTCTTTGAAGCCGAATACGTCTATTTAAAATATTTCATATTATAAACTTGTGATCACATTAATCTATAACAAATTATGCATCAATCTCCCTCAGAGATTAATTCCAATAAAGGAAGCTACTTATCAAACATTCTCATTTCCTGTTGGTGGGGTGTTTGGAATCCCGTTTCCGGAATCCAGTGAAATAATCAGGTTTTGGATCTAGTCTGTCTGCATGCCCCACGCTCCCACATCCAGCCTCGTTGTCGATATCAATTCCATGCCTGATATTACACTTATTGACTTCTTTTAATTGAACTGGAGACCGGGACGCTCGGATAGATCAATAGAACATGAAATGAGGTCATCGGACGCTGGCAGGTGCTATTTAAATAGGGGGGTTGGAGTTTGCATCCTCGCAAAATTCAAGGTCATATCAGGATGGGGACCGACTTGCGATAGTGCACATTCATGGTGACGTTATAGTGCTGCCACACTGGGAGACCAGGCCGCTGGCACCATGGCACCAATATCCTACACAGTTATATTATCCTGATACTGTGCTAGCTAGTCCTTGTCCTATCCTAATAATGACAAGGGCCAGGCTAGGCATTGACAAGCATCAATTGCATAAGTCATTGATTTGAACCGGCTGGGATATTAATTTCCAACCTGCCGGTCAATTTAACTATGTGGTTAACTGATTGTGTTCTATGAATATTGACTATATTAATTAAATATTCACATTACAGACAAGACTATTGAAGATAGAACTGCTATGTAGATATTCATGGGATATTTCCTATTCTAATGGCAGAATCAATCCCTCTACATTTGGCTCAAGATGAAATATAATATTTTGCGACATTAGCAGGAAAATGGTAGGTGAAAGTGCATGCAAATTTCAATTATGGACAATTGGTCTTCCTCATTCCACTGCTCCTTGCCCTATCCTAGTATTACTAGTAGTAATTCCGAATGCCAGGCTAGGTAGTGACAAGTATCAATTTGTAAGTCATTGGTTTGACTCGGCCAGGGTTCGAACCTGGGAGGTTCGAAACCGATAACATACCAGAACGGATTCATTCGGCGATCGCGTCTGGTTTTAAGATGGTTTTGCATTTCGCTGTGTCATATCCTTATTGGACTGTATTCTAGTGACCGAATATGGTACTCGTGCCATTCAGGCATGCAGAAAGAAGGCACTGCTGTAGAAGAAGACATTGGTTATAATAGGCACAATGGTACACTGGTCTGTTTGTTCTCCACACACCATTTCTAACTATTGTAGTAGTCAGCACTGATCTCTCAGGCAAGTAACCACATAGACAGGTAGGCGTGGGTAGTGTGGTGATATCAGGGAGCCTAGATGGTGTACTGGTTAGCACACTGGCCCGGAATGCAAAGAGATGTGGGTTCAAGACCTGCTCTAGGCGCAATATTTCCCAGTTTCATCACCCCCAGGACAATATCTAAACGGTCACCATTCTCTCACTGTTCGCGTGTTCCAAAGCCATCAATTCATTCATTATCAGCAAACCCCACACTGTACCGATAACATTTCAATGCCACTAATTGCCTTCAAAATCATCATCTAGGTCCTTTATCAATGTTCTCGTGAAATATCAAAATCATATTTCAATTTCTGGGATTAGGTCCAACGATTTTAGACCAATTCAATGAAATTGAAATATGATTTTGATATTGCACCAGAACATTGCTAAAGCGCCTGTCACACCTTACCGGTTTGAGCAACGGACCTAACCGGACAAAAAATTGTTTAGTCCGGTGGTGTTCGGTATCAAAATGTACTGAAATGTACTGAAATGTGTCAAACTTTTGCAAAATGGACAAGGAACGTACATTAACGAATAGCCAACGGACGAGAACCGGACAATAACCGGACGGCAACCGAATGTCAAATGGACGGACTGAACACAAAACGGACACGTACCTGACTGATCACAGAAACGGCAAAAACATCTACAGACCGAATTCCTGCAACACGGCCAATGGACTCTGCAGGAAGCAAACCAGAGACGTAACGGATGTATAATGGACATGAACTGAACAAAACAGACTAAACGGACTTAAAACGGACACCAACCATACCCCTCAGTCCGGCGGTGTCCGGTACAAATTTGGCGCATGTTCAAAACTTGCTACTGTACACAACGGACACCACCAGACACAGAACGGACATGCCAGATGCCAACCATATATAAGCCATACATTGTCGTATTTCACTGGACAGTGTCCGTTTTCTATCCGGTACCCCAATCCGGTGAGGTGTGACAGAGCCTTAAAGGACCTAGATCTCGTGCTCTAACCTCCGACTCCCTCGTCCCCCCTCCACCCCCCTTTCCCCTATCCCACCTTGCCCTTCCTCCCCTCCTCACTACCTCCTCCATCTACCCCTCCCCATTCCCCTCTCCCTTCCCCTCCTCCTCCAACCTCCCCCTCCTCCCTCCCCTCCCCTCCACCCTCCCCTCCCTCTTCCCCTCACGGCCCCTCCCCTCCCCTCCTCTCCCCCTCCCCTCCTCTCCCCCTCCCCTCCCCTTACCCCTCCACTTACCCCTCCCCCTCCCCCCCTCATCCCCTCCCCTTAACCCCTCCCCCCTCCCCCTCCCCTACCCCCCCCTCCCCCACGCCTCCCCCTCCTCCTCCCCTCCACCTCCCCCTCCACTCCCCCTCCCTCCCCATCCCCTCCCCTTCCGTCTGAGTCCACTACCCGTCTCGTCGCCCGGTGATAATTAACAAGTGTCTCTGCGCCTATTAATTACCCACCCAGGCCTAATGACCGTTAACAGCCCGCACCGCCGCCATTTGTCACGCAAAAACACTGCCAAAACTCGACCAGCCCCGAAAGTTAGCAAAACACTAAATTGCACCAATTGCAGGAAGTGTGTCAGCTGGCTGAATAGCTTAAGTTTTGTTTGTTGTTTTACATCCTAGCAACATCTAAGGTCATATCAGGACGGGTACCGACTTGTGACAGTGTGCACTCATGGCAACTTTATAGTGCTGCCCCACTGGAAGATCAGGACACCAGCACCATGACCTGATATCCCACTCAGTCACTCCAGGGATAGCATCCCCCCTCCCTCAGAGGGATATTGGAGTCCTTGTCCTATCCTATTAATGTCGAGCGCCAGGCTAGGAAGTGACAAGTATACATTTTTATGTCATTGGTTTGACTCGACCAGGGTTCGAACCCATGACCCCACGATCTACCAACACGGGAGACGGATGCTCTTACTCATTCGGCCATCCCATCTGGTCATAGCATAAGAGGAAACGCAGTGGAGTTGCCTCACATTAGCCGCCTCACATTAGCCGATATTTAAAGCCAGGACTAATAGGAGTGAGGTCTTCAGCCAGGCAATGGTTTGAAAATATCATGTTTGTCGCGAACCTGTGATGTCAAATTGTATTGAGAAGATAGCAAGGAGAGGTTGGATCAGTGTTGTGATAGGAGCAGGACCTAGCTCAGGGGGTAGTGTTTCCACTTGTGAAGCCGTAGGTCATTGGATCGATCCTGCTCAGTGGACCCATTTGCACTTGGGGTATTTTCCATTCCAACCAGTGCTCCATAACTGGTTCTCCTGTCTGTGAGAAAATGTATATTAAACACCACTTGCTGCTTATCGGAAAGAGTAGCCTATGTTGCGGCAGCAGGTTTCCTCCAAAGAAATGTCAGAATGACCATATGTTTGACGTCCAATAGCCGATGATACAATAAGAAAAAAAGCAAAGTGTTCTAGACGCATCGTTAAATAAACCAAGCGTGTTTTTCTTAGTGTTGTGATAGAGTGACTCAGAGGGATATTGGAGTCCTTGTGCTGATGGCACTGTATTTCAGTCCCACTAAGGCAACATGGTTATAAAGTCGTCACGGCTGAGAGCACCTTGACAAGTTGACAACACCTCAGAGTTTAAGCACATCCCTCCAGGTGCTGCTCTGCCTTGAAATAATGCCCAGAACTGAGAGGTTAGAAACAGTGTCGGTTTGTTTGTTGCAGTTTTACATCCGGGCAACATTTAAGGTCATATCAGGACCAGTATCAACTTGTAACAGTGCACACTCATGAGAGACCCGGCCACTAACGCCATGACCTGATTTACAACCTTTCTGAATCGACCGACCATGGGACCGCCTTCAATTTAAATGGTCCATTTATGGAGGTGGTCGGTTTAGGGAGTTTATTTTATCGTTACAATAATATTGTATCGGCGATCGTTTGGGACCCAAATAAAGTGATTGATATAGGGGAGTGGTCATCAGTGGAGGTGGTCGGTTTGAGAGGTTTTACTGTATTTTAATTGTCTGTAGTGCGTTGTATGGACGTTCGGTTTTAATTAACAATGCCTAGCATCAACTAGCCTGAAGCCCCCAAAGTGAGCCATGTGTGGTTCAATTGCGAAATGTCCGCTTTTGTGATGATGAAGGATGAGATGATTAATTAGCATCTACTATTCGCATTCATCACCGGTGATTCCTCACTTCGGCAGAACTTTGAAATAAGACTTTTAAACGTAAAGCCACATAGTTGTAGCTTGTTCGCTCAAGTCGCTTATCTCATCACCAGCAATGATAATCATAAAAAGTGACAGACTTTGTCAAAACAAAGCTATGAAATTATGGTAATCTACATTGGCTTTAATTATATGAGTGGTGAATTTTGGATGTGTGATCTCTTAGAAATCGGCCATTAGTGGTCCTAATGTCCTGTAATAGAGAATACAGTCAAACCTCTCTAAATCGACAATATCTCTAAAAGAACACATAGCTGGTGATGGCGATGGTGATTCTGGGGAATGACTTGGTAATGGGCTACTTTGGATCACCTTTGTTGTAACTTGTAGATATAATACCATGGGAGCGACATTAAATAGTCCATTTAGGGAGGTGGAGGTTTAGGGAGGTTTTTTTATTATTACAATGGTATTGTATGGGCAATCGTTTGGGACCCAAATAAAGCAATTGATATAGGGGGGTGGTCGATCTGTGGAGGTGGTCGGTTAGAGAGGTCTTCCTTCCCTGGCAGAGTATAGAGGGACACAGCAACAGCCGAAAACAAAATGGCCGTCATCATATCTATGCACAGCATCGGCAGGCAATGCAAATGGGACAAATATTCATGAATACCTGAATTCTAACAAGTCCATGTGTAAATGTTGCCCTCGTGCCTCTGCCAAGCAGCTGTTTTGGTACTGCATCCATCGAGCCACATTACAAATGCACAGCTTGCTTATTTAGAGAGACGAGCTCTGCAATCAGTATGATATCAGCGACTTATTGTCCCAGCGTGGCAGCACGATAAAGCCACTATGGTGCATACTGGCAGAACGCAATGCACTTATTGGGATGGTCTTACTCTTAGATGTTGCTAGGAGAAAACCCCAAACACTCACTTTTGCATATGGATGAGCCGCTCATCTGACACATGCATATATATATATATATATATATATATATATATATATATATGGATATACATGTATATATACAATGTATGTATATATATATTATATATGTATTTGTGTGTGTGTGTCAGATGGAATGACCGAATGAGGTGAGCCTCCGTCGCCCCTTTTGGTTCGAACCCTGGTTGAGTCAAACCAATGACTTAAAAATTGATACTTGTCACCACCTAGCCAGGTGTTCGGTATTATTAGGATAGGGCAAGGACTGGTTGGCTCAGTGTCAGGATAATGTGACTGAGTGCGATATCACATCATGGTGCTGGCACCCTGATCTCCCAGTGGGACAGCACTATATAGGTGTCATGAGTTTGCACTGTCGGAAGTCCTGATATGACCTAAACATGTTGCCAGGACGTAAAACTCCAACAACCATGCAACAACCAACGCGTCCTGATATGACCTTAGATCTTACCAGGATGTAAAACTCCAACAAACAAACAACCGACAACCAACTAATGGAATTTCGGCGTTACACCCCGCACACCCAGCCTCTACCGGTTCGCCGAATATACACCAGATGGCTAACACCCGCAGGAAAGAGCAATGCTGGAACTGGCGCATTCTAAAACACCACTCGCAGTGGGAAATGTCAATGCTATTGAACCACAAGGTTGACAGTTGTACATGGTTATGTTGAGAATAAAAGCACTGGCAACAAGCAAGTTAGTTATGAATAATGCAAATGGCAGCATGGGAATTAGTTTAGTATGACTGATAGACTGGTAATAATTGCACGGTAGATGTTTGTTTATTTACAGGAGGTAGGTGTGGTTGTGTGCAGTAAAGCTGTGAGGTGACAGTGGCAATGTGAATATCCTGAGTCACTGCCCGCTGCTTGTTAAAAGCTGCATCAGTGCTTAGTCCGATACAAGCATGAAATCTTCGAAACCAACACACTTACCTACAGGGTGTCCCCAAAAAAATGTATGCACTCTTTAAATTACAATAAATGTGTTGTTTATTGACTTAGAAGTTAGAAAGATTGATTGATTGATTGATTGATTGATTGGTGGTTGCTTTACGCCGTGTCGGCATCATAGGCCATATTCACGGCGAGAAATGTTTGTTTTTTGTTCAAACCATCGCTTTTAGATGTAAAAGCAGACAATCAATTATGTGCCAATAGACACTCATTAAATTAGAAAGCTCACAATCATATATTTGTGGTCAAGGGAAACAAATTGATAGAATCTATTTAGTAAACTATATGAGGTGGTTCAGTACAGCTGCCGTCAAAAAGGCTAAAATGTTTTCCTGTTTTACCTTAGTAAAAAGGTCATGCATACTGTCTGCAGTGTAGAGCTGTTGGCGCCGGGCCAACAAATCAATGCAACTTAGTAAAATGTGCTTGAGTGTCAGGGGGGAATGACACCCAATACATTCAGGGGGAGGTTCCCCCTTGAGCAGAAAAGCATGTGTAAGCCACAAGTGGCCAATACGGCAGCGGCTAAGGACCACTTGGTTCCGCCCTCCTCCCGCATGAGTCTGTGGTGGCTTTCCCACAGATGGTTCAATTTCTTTAAGTTTATTAATGTTTTCATCCCACTCATGTTGCCATTTGGATTTTATGTGGGTGGCTATTAGTGGTTTCAGATCAGAGTGAGGGATCAGACACGGTTCAAGATCACAGTTCAGGGCCTTCTTCGCAGCCCGATCAGCTCGTTCGTTTCCTTGTATGCCGGCATGGCCAGGCACCCAGCACAGGTGGATGTCATACCCATCCATTGTCAGTTGGTTCATTTTATAAATGACTGTTGCTAGAATAGGGTGATTCGTTTTCAGTCCAGCAACAGCCAGGAGGCAAGAGAACGAATCACTGTATATAACATAGTTAGTCTGGTTGGATACCTCGATACACTCCAACGCAAGAAGGAGTGCTCGGGCTTCTGCAGTGAAAATCGAGCTCTGATCGGGCAAACGTACACCAAATTTTTCCCGTCGGCAGACTGCCGCAGCAGCTACCCGGCTTTGGTCTTTTGAACCATCAGTGTATATGGAGAGGTGGTCTGCAAACTGGCCTTGAATCTCTGCATGCAGTCCTTGGTACTCGAGTGGATGTGTCCCAGACTTCCTCAGCCGGAGGATAACCGATGGCTTTCTCAATGACCATGGGGGATGTTCTGGGACTTTGGCATCCTCCAACACGTCCAAATCCACGCCCAAGGCCTCCAAATGAGGTTTCATTCGGAGCCTTAGTGGCTTCGTAGAAAGAAGATTAATGGTTAAATGGATAAATGCATGTTTAATAATGTTCAAACTGATGACCACTGCATTTCAAACACAGCCAATAACGCGGACCAATGGATTCAACAAATGAATCATTTCATTTGGAACTCCAAGACATTGTCTTTCAATTTCCTCTTTCAGCTCAACGACTGTTGCTGGTTTTGAGCCGTAAACCTCCATTTTGAGATATCCCCATGAAAAGAAGGCGATTGGAGTGAGGTCTGGGAAACGCACAGGGAATGCAATACTCTTTGCCCAATGCGTCTGTTTGGAAAATGAACAAAATATTCAGGGTTAGTGGAGCCAAAATGTGAATAAAATTCTTTGGGAGACCCTGTATATTTGCACCTAAATATTCAACTTGGACACTGGTGCACTTATTGCGTATTTATTGTTATATACAAGGGCATCCTTCATCAATTTACTGTTAGCGTCTATGGGGTCAGAGTTTTGGGTAACATGCCAAAATTAATTTCAAATATCTCCCAAGTTAGCCATTTTAAATCAGAGTTGCTTAAACAGCTCAAGCTCATGTAGGACAGATTCTAACGATCAATCCAATATGTTTATCTCAAAAAGTGTTAGAGACTTAAAATCACCGGACTATGCTACTTTAAGGAAGACGGAAGCTGTGACCTGGTGTGCAGGGGTTTTCATCCTAGCAACTCTACCCTTCACTATACGACTTCTCTACAAACGCAGATTGCCCCCATAAACACATGCTTCCAATGACTTATAAAATTGATGCTTGTCGCTTCCTAGCCTTGCGCTTAGCATTAATAGGATAGGACAAGGACTGGTTAGCTCAGCGTCAGGATAATATGACTGAGTGGGATATCGGACCATGGTGCCAGCAGCCTGATTTCCAAATAAGGTGGGCGGGTCGGTCCTAAGCATTGCTTATTCATATTATGACCTTAGATGTTGCTATGACGTAAAACAACAAACATACAGATATTCGGTGTATTTGACTGCCACAATGGAGAGTACCTCGATGCGCATGCCCCTGCCGTGTAGGTCGAGCAGGGCCCTGGGAGTTTCCCGCCAATTACAGACCCGGTCTCTGCGCATGCCCGCTGCCCGTCACTGAGTGTCGTCTGCCCAGTATCACGTCGCCCGCCCAATTACCCCCGGCTTCCCGCCATTCTGGTCAGGTGACGTCACCGACGCGCGCGCCGTCTGGTGAGCGCACCGTGAACCAGGCTCAGGTGTTCCACTCTCCAAGCGCCCTGCTCGGCGTTGGTTTTTGGTGATGGGGGTCACGTTGGGTTTATGGCACAGGGCACAATGTGCTTGGAGAGTGGAGAGCTGTCTCGCTGTGTTGTTGGATGGCGTTTTTGTTTGGTGATTATAAGCCCGAGTTCTGTTTTGCTAACTCGTTTTGAATAGATGGCATTACGTAAGACCGTGATTGTGTGGATATAAATATATGTTTGTTTTACGTCCTAGCAACATATAACGTCATATCAGGAGGGAAATATAAATATATTTAAGATGGCATGATATGAATCATGATCGAAACACACAAATTCCCATAACTACCATAATGCTGAGTCTGAAATGTATGAGTGGGTGAAAGTGATTTCAAATGGGTCGAAGCCAAAGGCTGAGTTCCATTTGAAAGCGCATAGACGTACATCAGGCTCGACACCCTTAGATTCCCAGAAGCTCAAGGTGAGGTAGGTATCTCCTACCAGAGTAGGCATCTCAATGGAATTCGCGCAACTGACAGATAGACAACTCCACCCCCTCTCCCCACACCCTCCACCCTCCACACAGTCAGAATAGATTCAACCACCCATCCTGACCCCATTCTCCAGCTCCATCCCCACCTCCACCACCCCATCCCCCATCTTCACCCCCCATCTTCACCCCCCATCTTCACTCCTCCATCTTCACCCCCCATCTTCACTCCCCCCATCTCCACCACCCCATCCACCACCCCATCCCCCATATTCACTCTCCAACTCCACCACACTATGCACCACCCCATCCACCCCATCTACCACCCCCACCACCCCATCCACCACCCAATGCCCCACCTCCATCATCCCATTCCCACCCCCTACCTCCACCCACCCCATCCTCTACACCCACATCCCCACATCTTACACTGTCACCCCCACCTCCACCACCCCATCTCTACCCCCCAGAGCCCCATCACTACCATCCCACCCCTACCTCCACCACCCCATATCACCTCCATCCCCACATCTACCATCTAACCCCTAGACTCCACCACCCCCATCTCTACCCCCCCCATCCCACATCTACCATCCACCCCCTACCTCCACCACCCCACCCTAGCTCCACCGATGCCATCTCAACCCCCCCATCCTCACATCTAACCACCCACCCTAGCCTTCACCACCCCCATCCTGTACCCCCCCCGCCCCCACATCTACCCATCCCACCCCTAGCTCCACCACCCCATCTCTACCCCCCATCGTCCCCCACATCTCCCATCACATCACCCCTACCTCCACCACCCAACCCATCTCTACTCCCCCCCCACCCCACATCACCACACCACCCCCCACTCAACCACCCGAATCTATACCCCCCATGCCCCACATCTATCATACCCACCCCCCACCGTCCACCACCCGATCTCTACCCCCCCATCCCCACATCTACCATACCCACCCCTAGCTCCACCACCCCACATCTAGCCACCGGCTCATCCCCAAATCTACCATCCCACCCCCCCACCTCCACCAACCGACTCTACCCCCCATCCCCACATCTACCATCCCACCCCCTAGCTCCACCACTCGATCTCTACCCCCCCATCCCCCACATCTACACGGCCCCCCACCCTCCACCACCCGATCTCCTACCCCCCATCCCCACATCAACCATCCCACCCCCCTACTCCACTACCCAATCTCTACCCCAACCACCATCCCCACAATCTACAATCGCCCACCCCCTACGTCCACCACCCCATCCTACCCCCCCCATCCCCACATCTACCATCCCTCCCCCTACCTCCACCTACCCCATCTCTACCCCCCCCCATTCCTCCACATGATCTACCCTTCCCACCCCCCCTACCTCCGCCAACCCCCATCCTCTACCCCCCCCATCCCCACATCTACCATCCCACCCCTAACTCCACCACCAATCTCTAACTCTACCCGCCCCCCCATCCCACATCTACCATACCCACCCCCTACCTCCACCACCCCATCTCTACCCCCCCCCCATCCCCCACATCTACCAAATCCCCACCCCAGCTCCACCACCCCATCTCTACCTCCCCCATCACCACATCTACCATCCCACCCACCCCCCCACCTCCACCACCCGATCTCTATACCCCCCCATCCCCACATCTACCACCCCACCCCCTACTCCCCACCAACGATCTCCTACCCCCCCCCATCCCCACATCTACCATCCAACCTCCCACCTCCACCCATCCATCTATACCCCCCATCCCCACATCTACCATCCCACCCTAGCTCCACCACACCATCTCTACCCCCCCATTCCCCACATCTACCTCCAGCTTCCCTAGCTCCACCACCCTATCCTCCACCACCTCACCCCCACCCACCTGGCTGCATTTCACAGTGCCTTGTTCCATGCGTCATATTGGGTTTGTGTTCAATATCCATGATGGCGGGTGGAGAAGACTCACCCCCCACACACACACCTTGTTGTTCGCCCACCCACATCTCACATGTTGGTTCTCCACCTGCAATTTGAGGCAGTTTCACTCCAGGTGTCAAACACTACATTTCCTGTGTCCATTCACAGCCCCACATTTGTCTTACTTTCTATCGTTGTATAGTTTGGGGAGATGATTTACATCCCTGGTCTTCTAGTCATGTAGTTTGTTTCATTTGGTTTTATTAAAAATAATATCTTCATTTATTAAAATTAAGCAGTGAGAATTTCAATTGTGTACAATTAGACTTCCTGCTTCTGCTTATCCTTAGAAGGGTACATCTGGTTTATCCATATGCATAAGGAAAATACATGTAACTAAAAGTGAGACACATAGGTAAGATGGAGGAGCAGAAAGCCTAAAATGGTGGCGCCACCTAGTGGCAGTAGATAGTAGAATACACCAGAATTACAGTTAACACCAGCGCCACCTATCAATTAAACTGTAACTGCTGAGCCCCAGTGCTTGAAAATACCTGCTCACAGATATGTGGTTGTATGTTTGCCGACTGTTCACTTTGTAAGAGATAATTGCTTGCAGAGAGACAAAGTGAAGTCAAATTTGACCCAGACTTGATTTGGGGTGAGTGAGTGAATGATTGGGGCTTTACACCTTAGCAACCTCTGAGGTCCTATCAAGGCGGACGCCAGCTTGTGAGGGTGGAATACTCTTTGGAACTTCATTAATGTCTTGCATTATTCTAGTAATATTGAGCGCAAGACAAGGTAGCGACAAGTATTACATTTATTTTTGTTGTTTATGTGTTGTGATGACTGTATTTGCCTTGCCCATAACGGTAAGTGTGTTAACACTTGTTTTCACAGCTGGGCAACACTAGTCCAATTTGCTTCAAGTCTTTTGAAGTTTGTCTTAGTAGTAATTTTGGATTTCTTGTTTATGGGTTGTAACTGTTTGTAGATTGCAAACATTCCAAACGCTTCTGATTTGACTCGGCCGGAGATCGAACGCACCAAAGAAGCAGGCACCCTAGTCACGTGGCCTTCCGCATCTGGTCTGTCCATTGCATGAGGGTAACGACAGCTGGGTTGCAGCTGGTTTAAATGTGCAGTGTAGCATGAACGTTAGAGAGTGTGTGGGGGGGGGGGGCGGGGTGCAAACCATTCGCCATTAAAACCCTGATGGATCGCACCACCAGGTGTCGCACTTACTAACAACTCGCCGATGGCTTCTAACGGAGGAATGTTAGTAAACCGTACAGACAGGTACTGTCAAAAATAGACGCTTTCCACTACTAACCAGCCCTCTGGCGGCAGTAACACGAACTAATGATGTGGGTCGCGACTCATGCGTGATGCTTGTGTAAAAGGTCTTATAGAAGATGTCTGCTGCCCTCTGATCGGTTGGTTGTTGGAGTTTTACGGCCTGGCAACATCTAAGGTCATATCAGGACGGGTACCGACTTGTCACAGTGCACACTCATGGCGAATTTATAGTGCTGCCCTATTGAGAAATCAGGCTGCCAGCACCATGACCCAATATCCCACTCAGTCACATTATCCTGATGCTGTGCTGACTAGTCCGTGCCCTATCCTATTAATGTCAAGCACCAGGCTAGGAAGCCACAATTATCTATTTTAAGTCATTGGTTTGACTCGACCAGGGATCGAACTACCGATCTCCCGCACGGGAGGCCTGCGCTCTACCGATTCGGCCACCACGTCCGGTCTGCCCTCTGAAGACAATGGCAAGAACTAATGTGGGTAACAGATCCCTGCACATACTCCACGGAAAGGGTCTATTGGGTGCTCATTATATCGATATAGGGGAGCGAGCCGTAGTTCAGGCGGTAGAGCATCAACCTTTCAAGGTGTGGATCATCCGATCGATCCAGCTCAGTGGACCCATTTGCAGTTTGGGCTGTTTTTCCATTCCAACCAGCGGTCCACAACTGGTTCATCAAAGGATGTGGTATGTGCTCTCCTGTCTGTGGGAAAGTGCATATAAAAGACTCCTTGCTGCTTATCAGAAAGAGTAGCATATGTGACGGCAGTGGATTTCCCCCAAAGAAATATGTCAGAATGCCCATATGTTTGACATCCAATATGATAAAAATCAATGCGCTCTAGAGACATCGTTAAGTAAACAAGGTTTTTTATTATATCAATAATTAATTGTCGCTGTGATAATAATGTGTCCATGTTACGTTGGTGCATTTCTCGCCCTTTGTGTGTGTTTTCATATATTTTGGCGAAGATTGACATATTTCAGGTTGTTTATTTGTAACCCATTCCTGTAATGGCTATTCCCTTTACAAAAGAAGAAACAAGAGAGAAAAAGAACGCCCCTCCAAACGTCACATTTACATCACGTGACGTCATATTTATGTCACCTGATTCTGCGGGAGGGGGACATCAATCACAATTACGACACAACAATCGTTGGAATTTGACAACGTAAATTTTAGTCCACACACCAAAAAGATGATGAGTGATCATTGAGTGGGGGGTGGGGGGTGTGGGGGGGTGTGTTTGGTCGCAGGGGGGAGGGAGTTGTCTATCTGTCAGTTGCGTGAATTCCACTGAGATGCCTCGTCTGGTAGAGATACCTACCTAACCTTGAGCATCAAATATTGTATATTTCGGGAATCTAGGTGTGTCGTTTCTGCTTTGCCTTAATTTAGAGTTCCATGAACCATCGCAGAAAACACTCAACAGAAGCCCTAATTATTCAAATATGGCTACTTTGAACTGAAGGCCTGACAACGAGCTGCGTGTAGGTCACGGTTCGGTTGTGCAGTGGAGCATGACGGGATTGATTTCCTGATTGTGTTGGTTGTTCGTTGTTGGAGTTTTACATCCTGGAAACCACTACGGTCGTATGAGGGCAGATACCGACTTGTGACAATGCACACTCATGGTCACTTTATAGTGCTACCCCACTGGGAGACCCGGCCACCAGCACCATGACCTGATATCCCACTCAGTCACATTATCCTGACACTGAGCCAACCAGTCTTTCCCTATCCTAATAATGCCAAGCGCCTTGCTAGGAAGTGACAAGTATCAATTTTTAAGTCATAGGTTTAGATCGAACAGGGGTTGAACCCGTGGGTTCATGTCCCATGATCTCAACAAAACGGGAGATGGACGCTCAACCCATTCTGCCATCCCATCTGGTCCCCTGATTGTGTAAACAGTGTGAAGAATCTACTGCTGGCCTGGCAACTGTCTACCAGCCTCACCCCACTAAATACCAAAACAAAACTCATAAGAAAGAAAGGCAGACAATCACACAAGATTGACACTGACAGTGATAAGGTTGAGCTTTATTGCTACAACTCTTGTTCATCTACTAGTGACCTGCCACCCTGACTCACTTAGAACCTGCTACACAGATCCACATAGCTTCTGCTGGTTCAGTCAAAATCAGTGCCTACAGCCCATTGAACCTCAGTCCTATGGGTGTTACACAGAGCTCAGTGGTGAACTGCTTCCTTTGGCATCTCTGGGGTGATTGTGTGGTCTGTCCAGCAAGTGCAAGGAGTACAAGGGTGACTGGGCTCACACAGCCAGCCAATCAGACACCTCTGCAGCCTGGGAGGGGTGGCGCCCAAGAGAGGGCACCTGTCATTCAACCCCAGGGCAGGTGGTGTCCCTAATATATGCAGAATGGCTGGATGTGCTTACCCAGCAGTCCCGTGGTAACACGTAGTCATCATACAGTTACAGTAAACAATAATATATGCCCCTCTTCATGTGCACTCTTCATGGGGCATGGAGCGAACATTTCTGTAATTAGTAACCGTATCTTAATATCCGGGCATCATACCGCAGTCCCGGTCACTGTGTGTCATAACATTTACATATAGTTATTTATATGTCATACACCAAGTGGGCACACATTGCATCACTATTACATAACAATGGTCCCCAACTCCATCGCCCGAGATATTGATATGATTCCAAGCTCAGCTATCATTACCGAAAGATCATATATTTTTACAAGTGGCATATCCACGGAAAAGAGCGCCTATGGCTAGCACTGAAATTGTGACCCTGTCCAAACATCTGACACCCATCTATTAGATAACTTAGTAACATAACATCAGCTCAAGTGAGACCGCCGCCCCCTTCAAGTAGTGCCCAGGGCTAGTGCCATACCTGCCACGCCCTAGGTATGGTTAATGTATTTATTTATTTTAATCTGGCAGAAACTCTAATGCATCGGATAATGCAATGTTAAAGGCAAGTATTGAATTGTAGCAGTGAGCATTCATAACAGCTTATTAGTGTTATCTCACTGAAGTACCATCCAGCGCGCACCATGACCCAGTATCGCATTCAGTCATATTATCCTGGCACTGAGCTAACCAGTCTTTACCCTATCCTGATAATAATATCCCGTGTCAAGGTAATTAGCAGCGGGTATGAAAGTTGTACTGGCCGATTAAATCATAACATAGTCTAAACCATAGGAGGAGCGGGACATAGCTCAGGCGGTACAGTGTCCACCTGTGAAGGTGTTGGTCAGCCGATCGATCCTGCTCGGTGAACACATTTGCAGTTTGGGCTATTTTCCGTTCCAACCAGTGGTAAACAACTGGTTCATCAAAGGCTGTGGTATGTGCTGTCCTGTCTGTGGGAAAGTGTATAAAAGACCCCTTGCTCCTTATCAGAAAGAGTAGCCTATGTGGCAGCAGTGGGTTTCCTCCACAAAGAAATATGTCAGAATGACCACATGTTTGATGTCCAATAGCCGATGATGAAAATCAATGTGCTCTAGAGGTGTCAGTAAATAAAGCAAACTTTCAAAATCAAAACATCTACCTAGATTGTATTCTTCCCAGTTCGATATCATTTTGCTCATTAATTCCTTCATTCAATGGGGTTTCCCCTTTGGGAATGTTAAAACTCACCGGCTTCGATATGATTTAATTAAAATGACAAAGTCATATTGCACCTTTTTTCGACTGGTGTGAACACACTAATTATTTTCCATATTTGCATTCCAAATATCTCAAAAGTTATTACCATTAAAGTTGCGTTGAACTTCGATACCGTATGTTAGAGCTTTCAACGTGGTATATTTAACTCCAACCTGAAAGTTGCCATTCAATTCAATCAATCAATAGTTCCGTCCTCTAGTAGAGGGTTGGATGCAATGGTTCTCCACTTGTCCCAATGGTGTGCTGTTCTGATAGACTGTGAATAATTCAATCCTGTCCACTGTGAAATATTTGTAAACCATGATGTTCTTGGTCTCCCTCTCCCTCTGCTGCCATTCACCTTCCCTTCCAACAATGTACGGTATATTGAACTCTGACGAATGATGTGGCCAAAATAAATAAGTTTCTTTGTCTGTATAGTGGCAAACAAGCTTTTCTTATTTTTAATTTTTCTGAGAACTTCTTTGTTGGTGATCTTCTTTGTCCATGATATTTTCATCATCCTTCGATAAGTCCACATCTCAAATGCTGCTAAACGTTTGTACATTTTCTTAGAGATTGTCCATGTCTCAGCCCCATACATTAGAGTAGACCACACATAACACTGAAGAATACGCTTCCTTGTTTGTATTAATATCTTACTTGATGTTAACACTCTATACATTTTGGAGAATGTTGTTCGGGCTATTGTTATCCTTCTTTTAATTTCTTCCTCACATCTCCCATCATTTGTAATCTTTTGTCCGAGATATATGAATTCGGATACTTGTTCTATGTTTGTGCCATCTATGGTTATATTGACATTTGGTTTATCTGTCTTTTTACTTATAACCATTGTTTTGGTCTTCCTGGCATTCATCTTCATGTTGAATAGTATTCCAGCTTTATTGATTCTATTCACTATATCTTGTAGGTTTTTCTCACTGTCTGCTAGTATTACACTGTCATCGGCATATCTAAGATTGTTGACGTTCATGCCACCTATTGTCACTCCCTTGCAATCTTCAATGTGTCTGAAAATCATCTCTGTGTACAGGTTAAATAGACATGGTGACAATACACACCCCTGTCGAACTCCTCGTTTAATCATAACTTCATCCGATAGGCCCTGCTCCATTTTTATAAATGCATGTTGTGTCCAGTATAAGTTCACAATTAGTTTAATGTCTTTGCCATTGACACCATTGACATTCAATTACCGTGCACTTAATTTGAATTAAAGTCAAGTCAAGGTGACAACTTGATATATCAAACCGAAAACATGAACATTACCAGTCCAATGGGTCGTGAGAGAACGAGAGAGCAGGTGGGGAATAGCACAGCTTTATTTTCAGATCAAGCGGCCTCCAATGGCGTGGATATGTACATGAGAAACGAGTTATTCTACAAACAAAGCTATATGACGAGTTGATGATAATAAGATGAATGCACGCAGCACAACATATAAACGATACAACATAAACGATATACTGAACATGACGTAGATACAATATAAGATAATTGGTTATTGTTAAATGAAGAACGTTAAATGTTAATTCCCTTGAGATGTCTGTCTGTCGAGGCTGGTAGCCTGACGCGCCGCCAGGCAGGTGATGTTATGATATTGTTTTTGTTTTGAGCTATTAAACAGCCGTGAGTGCCGTGCTTCACGTTACGTATAACACCGTGAGGTGTGGATGGGTGCGTTGTCAGGTGGAGAGTGTGGGGCCTGCTGTCGTGACAGTCCGAGCGGAAGCGAGAGGAAGCGAGAGGAAGCGAGAGGAAGCGAGAGGAAGTGAGATGAAGTGAGAGGAAGCGAGCGGAAGCGAGAGGGAGCGAGATGAACTGAGAGGAAGCGAGACGAAGTGAGAGGAAGCGAGATGAAGCGAGAGGAAGCGAGAGGAAGTGAGAGGAAGCGAGAGGAAGCGAGATGAAGTGAGAGGAAGCAAGAGGAAGCAAGCTGAAGTGAGAGGAAGCGAGAGGAAGCAAGAGGAAGTGAGAGGAAGCGATATGAAGTAAGAGGAAGCGAGATGAAGCGAGAGGAATCGAGAGGAAGTGAGAAGAAGCGAGAGGAAGCGAGAGGAAGCGAGAGGAAGCGAGAGGAAGCGAGAGGAAGCGAGAGGAAGCGAGAGGGAGCGAGATGAACTGAGAGGAAGCGAGACGAAGTGAGAGGAAGCGAGATGAAGCGAGAGGAAGCGAGAGGAAGCGAGAGGAAGCGAGAGGAAGCGAGAGGAAGCGAGAGGAAGCGAGATGAAGTGAGAGGAAGCGAGAGGAAGTGATAGGAAGCGAGATGAAGTGAGAGGAAGCGAGATGAAGCGAGAGGAATCGAGAGGAAGTGAGAGGAAGCAGAGGAAGCGAGGAGTGAGAGGAATGGAGGAGAGCGAGAGGAAGCGAGAGGAAGCGAGAGGAAGCGAGAGGAAGCGAGAGGAAGCGAGAGGAAGCGAGAGGAAGCGAGATGAAGCGAGAGGAATCGAGAGGAAGTGAGAGGAAGCGAGAGGAAGCGAGAGGAAGCGAGAGGAAGCGAGAGGAAGCGAGAGGAAGCGAGATGAAGCGAGAGGACGCGAGAGGAAGCGGGGCTGGGTCTGTTGGTGGCGTGTGATTGGCCATGTGGGCCACCTGCTGTGGGAGCATCCAATCAGTGACACCTCTGACTTACTGGTGACTGGCAGCTGCCGGGAGGGGGGGGGGCGCTGGTGGCAGCCTGTGGAGGTTTGGCTGTCAGCCCCCCCCCCCCACCCCCCCAATCGTGTGTCATTGGGGGAGGGGGGGGAGGTTCTGCTGTACTCTCCTACCCCACAATAACAGCGAATGAGCGCCTCCCACCACACCCCAAATTAACACAGTAAAAGTAAAGTATAGTAAAAGCTACTAGTAAAATCGACCAACCATGCAACGCACTTTAAATGGTTAATTTATGGAGGTGGTCGGTTTAGGCAGGTTTGTTTATCATAACAATGATATTCTATGGGCGATCATTTGGGGCCCAAATAAAGCGATCGATACAGGGGAGTGGTCGATCTATGCAGGTGATCTGTTAGAGAGGTTCTACTGTAGTTTATAAATCATATTTAACTCGAGGGGGGAAAAGACAATTGTCCAAATTAGCGGGTTATGAAAGTTTGAATTTGTAAATATTTTATTTAACTCGGTCAGGCATCGAACCCATTACCTCACACATGTGACGCGAGTGCTCGACTAATTCGGCAAATCGCGTCCACCTAATTCAACCTCGTTCGCCTTCTCACAGGGAGAGGTGAACAAAAATGAGGATGATATGTTGTTATTTTACTGAAATGGGGAGGATTGTGGGGTGGGTTTGTTTTTCAGGGGGTGTGGGGGGGGGGGGGGTATTTGCATTTGGGCGTTCGGCGAGTTGCTCTCGGCGTCCATAAGTATAAATAACCAACATAAAAGTCCAGCTGTGGCAGGGTAGGGTGAATTCAGCTGAGAAATTTAATTCCCAAACTCAGCGAGGATTCTGCCTTCAACGACACGCGCCTCTATAGGTAGCTGAGTGATTTCCGGTTTTATGTCCGCGCACCAGCTGAGGTCACCGTGGCTATTTACACTTGTCATAGCGCACGTTCCTGGTCGCTTTATAGTGCGGCGCTATTTAAATTTGGTGCAGGTGGTGTAGTGGTAGTGTCACTGAGTTTGTTGACACGAGCTAACCAGTCTTTGCCATATCCTAGTAATGTCGAGCGACAAATATCACATTTTAAATCATTGGTTTGACTCGTCCGAGAACCGAACTCCCGACCTTCCGCACGCGAGGCCTGCGCTCTACCAATTAACCGACGGCGCCCGCTGTCTAGTTGGCGTAAGGTTGTTGACATATCGTTGTTCAATGCCCAGTTGGTTAGTTTAGACCCGAGTTGAGAGCCAGGGCATCTACTCCCGCCACAAACATGGCACACACATGGCTGTAAAACGGCACCAAATTAACTGCACTTGAGGCTCACTTATACAAATACATCCAAATGGAGCGGTGTTAGTAGTTTTTTTGGTGGGTTTTTGTATCGCTTCATCAACCGTCGATAAAAGTGAAACGTGGAGACTGCTGATTGGGGCAATCACAAAAGGCTGAAACTGGATGGCGCCATTTTGAATGTCCACAAAAAGCCGACCTCTTACCTTAATTTAGACTCTTTTGCTCGCCTGGACGAGCCTGGTCCTGATTGGCTGGCTTGTGTGTGTGTTTTTACATAAAGTTTACTCGCCCAGCGACAATTCGGAACACCGGCTAAGTCGACCACCCATATGAGCAGTAGTGCACCAAGGTCAGTGCACGCTGTTGTTTGTTGGAGTTTCACGTCCTGGCAACATCTAAGGTCATTTCAGGATGGGTACCAACTTGCGACAGTGCACACTCATGGAGACGTTATAGTGATGCACCACTGGGAAATCAGGCCACGGCACCATGACCAGATATCCCACTCAGTCACATTATCGTGACACTGAGCTAACCAGACCTTTCCCTATCCTATTAATGCTGAGTGCCAGGCTAGGAAGCAACAACTATCAATTGTATAAGTCATTGGTTTGACTCAACTGGGAACCGAACACCCGACCTTCCACACGCAAGGCCCGCGCTCTGTCGATTAGGCCACTGCGCCCGGTGTCAGTGTATGATGTTATGTGAATGCATTGCACGCTGCTATGTCAGTGATATGGTATGCACTCATGTCAGCTTCAATGTATGCACTCATGTCAGCTTCAATATATGCACTCATGTCAGCTTCAATATATGCATTCATGTCAGCTTCAATGTATGCACTCATGTCAGATTCAATATATGCACTAATGTCAGATTCAATGTATGCACTCATGTCAGCTTCAATGTCAGATTCAATGTATGCACTCATGTCAGCTTCAATATATGCACTCATGTCAGCTTCAATATATGCACTCATGTCAGCTTCAATATATGCATTCATGTCAGCTTCAATGTATGCACTCATGTCAGATTCAATGTATGCACTCATGTCAGATTCAATGTATGCACTCATGTCAGCTTCAATATATGCACTCATGTCAGCTTCAATATATGCACTCATGTCAGCTTCAATATATGCGTTCATGTCAGCTTCAATGTATGCACTCATGTCAGATTCAATATATGCACTCATGTCAGATTCAATGTATGCACTCATGTCAGCTTCAATATATGCACTCATGTCAGCTTCAATATATGCACTCATGTCAGCTTCAATATATGCATTCATGTCAGCTTCAATGTATGCACTCATGTCAGATTCAATGTATGCACTCATGTCAGATTCAATGTATGCACTCATGTCAGGTTCAATATATGCACTCATGTCAGTTTCAATATATGCACTCATGTCAGTTTCAATATATGCACTCATGTCAGTTTCAATGTATGCACTCATGTCAGCTCAATGTATGCACTCATGTCAGATTCAATATATGCACTCATGTCAGTTCTGAAGGGTATATATGAAGTGATGCTTGTTTTACGTGGTGGTCGAATCAGTAGGAGTCGAACCTTCCCGGCCGAGTCAAACCAATCACTTACGACAATTATGCTTTTCGCTACCTAGCATGGTGGTCAGCATTACTAGGATAGGGCAAGAACTGGTTAGCTTAATATCAGGATAATATGACTGAGTGGGATATTGAATCATGGTGCCGATGGTCATGGTGTCCCAATGGGTCAGCACTATAAAGCTGCCATGAGTGCGCACTGTTACAAGTCAGTACCCGTTCTGATATGACCGTAGGTGTTGCCAGGATGTCAACCCCCAAACAGCGAACACGCTTATTTTACTGTATGTCGGCCTACTCATGTCAATTGCATTACATTCATGCGATTTGAAATGTATGCAGCCATGTTACTGCCAATGTGTGCTCTTCTGTCAATGTCGATGTATGCACTCATGTCATTATACATATCTGCAGTCATGTCAGGTTCAATATACTAACTCATGGCAATGTCAGTATATACTCATGGCAACATCAATGTATGCAATCGTCTCTGAATATTATAATATTATTATAACATGAATTGCTGTGCTTCTTTGTCATTTTTGTTAAAGAATTTTTGTTCGGTGTGTTTGTCATGTTGGTTACCTATTTGTCCGCTAGGTGGGTTTGAGGCGTATTCCTCTCATTACATCTGCACTTGGTGACTGACACTTTTACTATCCGCTCACAGGCCGAAGCCGGGCATTTGGCTCATGTCAATGGGCCTCCTTTTTCTTGCTTAGGAATTGAGGCCTGAGAAAGGGCTGTGAATGTATTTAGGGGGTTTTTAGAAACAGCCTTTTTCTTTGAAACAGCCTTTTTTCTCCTTTCTTTGCATATTCACCTCTTTTTCACTCGCATGCTGTGTTTCCGCTTTTGAAATTGCACGTCAGGCTTATTCGTTTTTTAAAGTTTTGTTGAGTTGTTATGGGAGGAAGGGAAATTCTGATTCTTTATTTGTAAAGCTTCAACGGTGCCATGTAGTGTTGGGCACTCATCAGGCCGATTGTGACGACCCATCTTAACGCATAATGCTGGGCTCTAACCAACTGACTTAGACTGTCTACGTGAACATATAATGCTGGGCTCTAACCAAGGCGACAGTGGCCGACTTAGACTGTCTATATGAACACATAATGCTGGGTTCTAACCAAGGCGACAGTGGCCGACTTAGACTGTCTATGTGAACACATAATGCTGGGTTCTAACCAAGGCGACAGTGGCCGACTTAGACTGTCTACGTGAACACATAATGCTGGGCTCTAACCAAGGCGACAGTGACCGACTTAGACTGTATATGTGGACAGATAATGCGAGGTTCTAACTAAGGCGACAGTGAGCGACTTAGACTGTCTATATGAACACATAATGCTGGGCTCTAACCAAGGCGACAGTGACCGACTTAGACTGTCTACATGAACACATAATGCTGGGCTCTAACCAAGGTGACAGTGACCGACTTAGACTGTATATGTGGACAGATAATGTGAGGTTCTAACTAAGGCGACAGTGACCAACTTAGACTGTCTACGTGAACACATAATGCTGGGCTCTAACCAATGTGACAGTGACCGACTTAGACTGTATACGTGGACAGATAATGCGAGGTTCTAATTAAGGCAACAGTGAGCGACTTAGACTGTCTATGTGAACACATAATGCTGGGCTCTAATCAAGGCGATAGTGGCCGACTTAGACTGTCTACATGAACACATAATGCTGGGCTCTAACCAAGGCGACAGTGACCGTCTTAGACTGTATATGTGGACATATAATGCGAGGTTTTAACTAAGGTGACAGTGACCAACTTAGACTGTCTACGTGAACACATAATGCTGGGCTCTAACCAAAGCAACGGTGACTGACTTAGACTGTGTATGTGGACAGATAATGCTAGGTTCTAACTAAGGTGACAGTGACCGACTTAGACTGTCTATGTGAACACATAATGCTGGGCTCTAACCAAGGCGATAGTGACCGACTTAGACTGTATATGTGGGCAGATAATGCGAGGTTTTAACTAAGGCAACAGTGACCAACTTAGACTGTATATGTGGACACATAATGCTGGGCTCCAATGAAGGCGACAGTGATTGACTTAGACTGTATACGTGAACACATAATGCTGGGCTCTAACCAAGGTGACAGTGGCCGACTTAGACTGTATATGTGGACAGATAATGCGAGGTTCTAACTAATGCGACAGTGACCGACTTAGACTGTCTATGAGAACAAATAATGTAAGGTTCCAACCAAGGCGACAGTGGCCGACTTAGACTGTTTGCGTTGACTAATAAAATGACGATAAAGGAAAGACCTTCATAATTTGTTTAGTTTAATTTTTGTTGGTGCATTAGCTGATTCTTTTTTAAATAGGGGAAATTTCAATCGTGGATGATTGGTCTTCTTCATTCCACAGCTCCTTGCCCTATCCTAGTAATGCAGAATACCAAGTTAGGTAATGAATGACAGTATAAATTGTTACGTCATTGGTTTGACTCAGCCAGGGTTCAAAATCCACAACCTACTAAGATTGTAGACGGGCGCTCAACTCATTTGGCCATCCCATCTGGTACTGTAATACTATCATCTTTGCACTATTTTCCATGCCATGAGTGGGACATAGCTCAGGCAGTAGAGTGTCGACCTGTGAAGCTGTCCATCATCGGACCAATCCTTCTCAGTGGATCCATTTGCAGTTTGGGTTATTTTCCGTTCCAACCAGTGGTCCACAACTGGTTCATCAAAGGCTGTGGTATGTGGTGTCCTGTCTGTGCGAAGTGCTTATAATATACACCTTGCTGATTATTGGAAAGAGTAGCCTATGTGGCAGCAGCGGGTTTCCTCTAAAGAAATATGTCAGAATGAACATATGTTTGACCTCCAATAGCCGATGATAAAAATCAACGTGCTCGAGAGGCGTTGTTAAATAACACAAGCTGTACTTTACTTTCCTTTTCCATGCCATATCTTTTGTATGACACATGCTCATGTTGTAATTGACCATTATCACCTTCACGCCTCGCTTATTAGCCATAACTCATTGCATAGCCACAGTGACGGCCCTGCGGATGTTAGTCAGCGGAATGCCCTGCCCTGCCCTGCTTACCCTGCACTGCTCTGCCCTGGCTGGCCATCTTTTCTCAGTGCTCTCCCTTGTTGTATTTTGCAGATGATGATTTTACGAGACATAATGCAGGGTCATGAGAAGAACCCCAAAGTGGGCATGGAAAACAACTGTCGGCCCACCATGGCCCTCAACCGCCGCCCGATACGCACCAACATCAACTTCCCCAACCCAGTGAGTATCCACCCCCCATGAAACATCTCTGCCATTTCACTCATTTCGGATATTTTTTATATTTTCCATCACCTCTGCCAATTTGGATTTCAACTGCTGTGCATAACTTACAGCGTCATCAAAGGCCAGTTGCTCTCATGCCATGTCTATGTGATGTGGGAGGTTAAAAGTCCCTTGGGTGGCGCAAAGTGTAGGCTTGAACTTTCTATCAACGAACTGTCTAATGGTGAAAACAAGACTATTCAGGATTATCCATGATAGGCAATATAAATCTTCAAGAAAAAAAGTGAAACAAAAGGTCAAGGAAGCAGGATGTATATGACAACAATTGGTTAGTTTGAATCACATTCATATATGACCTTAGATGGTGCGAGAACATAAACCCCAAACAAGAAAGCGTTAGGTATGGGTGATAATACAGTCACAACAAGGACAGTTGAAACCTGACTTTTGGCATTTTCCCACGATTCCCGAACAGTGCTAAACCTATGGCGGGAAATCCGCCTTTTCGCGGAAATTCGCCACCAGTGCAATTTGTTGTATAATTAATTATGCGAGTATTATTTGAGGACGAAGGCGGGTATCATCTAAATCGGGATAATACCCACTATATATCTAAGAGCCACTGTTTAGGCTACCAACTTTGGGATTGCAAATGTGTCTACTTGTCAGCAACTGTTCATACAATATGTAGGTCAACAACTGACTGGGGCAGTGCTCGATACTCCCTTCACATCTAATTATTTCAATAATAATCTCGGATTGATTTCCGCGATTTTTGCCAGAGACCACTTTCATCCCTGATTCATGATGTCCATGTGTTTGTGTTTGTATGTGTGTACGTGCGTGCGTGTGTGTGCGTGTGCGCGTGCGTGCGTGCGTGTGGGCGTGTATGCGTGTGTGTATGTATGTACATGTATGTGTGAGTGGGGGTGTGCATGCATGTGTATGTGTGTATATGTGTGTGCATGAGTGTATATGCATGTATATGTGTATGTGTGTATGTGTGTATGTGTGTATATGTGTATGTGTGTGTATGCGTGGGCGTGAATGTGTGTGCATGTGTGTGTCTGAGTGTGTCTCTGTGTGTGCATGTGTATGTGTAAGTATGTGTGTGAGTGTGTATGTGTGTGCATGTATGTGTGTATGTGTGTGGTTGTGTGTGCATGCATGTGCGTGTGTGTTCATGTGTGTATGAGTGTATGTGTGCATGTGTATGTGTGTATGTGTATGTGTGCAGGAATGTATGTAGGTGTGTGCATGTGTGTGCTTGAGTGTGTGTGCATGCATGTGTACGTGTGTGCGCGTGTGCATGTGTATGTAGGTGTGTGTGAGGGTATGTGCATGGGTGTGTCTGTGTGTGTGCATGTGTATGTACATGTGTGTTCATGTGTGCTTGTGGGTGTCTGTGTGTGTATATGTGTGTGAGTATGTGTGTATATGTGCATGCATGTGTGTATGTGTGTATGTGTGTGTGGGTGTGTATGTGCATGCGTGTATATGTGTGTGTGCATGTGTATGTATGTGTGTGCATGGGTGTGTATGTGTTTGTGACTGTGTGTGTGTATGTGCATGTGCATGTGTGCATGTGTGTGCCTGTATGTGTGCATGCGAGTATATGTGCATGCATATGTATGTGTGTGCATGTGTATATATGTGTGTGTGCATGTGTTTGTGTGTGTGTATGTGTGTGTGCCTGTGTGTGTGCATGCGTGTGTATGTGCGCGTGTATTCCTGTGTGTGCATGCGTGCGTGTATGTGTGCAGGTCCAGCTGAAGGCACCAGCAACTCGGCAAGTTGCCCAAGGGGCGACATGTTAGAAGGTGCCAAATATAATTTAATTGTTTTTAACTTATTTCTTAATTCACTTTCTTTTCTTGTGTACCTTCAATACAGTATGCTACTTTGTCAGCATTCATAAACTATCACGTTGAATTTGATTATAGATTGTTAAGAATCATACGTTAATGTCGCTAAAGTTCAGCTTGCCTAGAAGCATTCTTGTGTGCATTTGGATTAGGGGTGTGGGTAAGTTTTAACCATCGCATTGTCTAATGCGATGTACACACATAGCGTATAGGATTCGCGCATAGGACTCCCGATCAGCTTAAAACTGCAGTCGGACCGATTCATTTTTCGAATCGGGAATCGCAATCGTAGTGCTAGCGCACACCTACCGTTTTAGCCCTAAAAATTAGTTTTAGTCGTGAATCGCAATCGGTAGGTGTGCTAGGGGAGTGCACACCTCACGATTTTTGGGTAGTTTTAGGTCGTGTACGCTAGGTGGGTGCGGGGAAAACGATCGTATATGCTAGGTGTGTACCAGGCATTAGCCATTGCACTTGCCTAGATTTGATCCTATGCATAGCCAAGTTAGATAATGGTTCACTTATTCAGCATGTATTCCTGTGTGTATGGAGTAAGGGTGGGGGTAAGTTTAAAGCTGCATAGTCCGATCAAAGTCCTGTCATCTCCTTTAGTACCGAGAGGGTCACGATTAGACAAAGCGTTGTAATTGTAAACGGAAAATATGAAATATAAAATATAAAAGTTTTTTTTTTTTTAACACTCCCAAGTCCCATAACCATAGGTAACGCGCTGTAAACATAAATAAAATATTAAAAGTATTTTGTTTTATAAACCCTCCCATATCCAGATTTTCCAACCTCTACAGCACATGCAGGCCCTGATTGCAAATACATGTTTTCCTGGTCCCGTCGGCTGGATTGTGGCTTGTAGGCAACTGTGTTTATGTGGGCCTCGTTCTGGATGCGCTGAATGGAACGGGCATCATGTCACGTGACCACTTCCAAAGCCCCACCCTCATACCCACCGCCCCCACCCCCAACGCGTGACAAATTCATTTCTCAGCTCGGAGACCCGGCCCAACCAAGGCCCTGGTGCGGAGATTAGTGTGGTTTGTTTTGTTGTTTTTTGGGGAGTTTTCAGTTGCATTGTTGTGCTGAAGGCTGCAAATCTTCAGCACTGTATGGACACCGCTGAAAGTGGTCCCAGGTGGTCAGGACTTGGCTTTCAACAGGTAGTGGTCAGAGAATTTGGGGGTAGGGGGGGAAGGAAGGAAAAAGGCAGCCTGAGAGTCCAACCACAGTCCTCTAAAAGGGCCGGGACAGGCTGGGTGGTTGGTGTAGTTTTACGCCCCAGTAAGACCCTAGGCCAGACCAGGACGTGCACTGGCTTGTGACAGCGTGCACTCATGGTGACTTAATAGTGCTGCCCCACTGGGAAATCAGACCCCCGGCACCATGCCCTAATGTCCCACACAGTCACATTATCCTGACACCCTGTTCTGATCTCATAACGCCAAGCGCCGAGCAGCAACAGGTACCTATTTTATAAGTCATTGGTTTGGCTCGACCAGGATCCAAACTTCAGTCCCTCCAGATTAGCCAGTATACATAGTATGTCCGGCCAAGGGTAGAGGAAGAAGTGAAGTGAGGATGGAATTAGTTAGGCAGTGGGTGGGGTTACCTGTTAGTTGTTAGTGAAAATTAGTGGATAGTTGGTAGTGGTGTCAAGTCAGGTATGGGGATGAGGTGGGGCCTGCTAGTCCTCGGTGTCAGGGTCTGGGTGACCGACAGCATTGATGATATCTGCGTTCTGGTGGTAGAAGCGAGCAAGTGCATTCCAGGATGACTTGGAAATCCTGGAGAGGATGGCCAGAGCGGCCCTATTGTCGTGGAGTTGGCGGTCAGAGTCCGCCATGAAGTCACTGATGGCAGATCTGTCGACGGCGCCACATGAGGCGAGTATGTGGGCCACATTGAAGATCTTAGTGCCACAGGGACAGTACTGGAGGTTGGGGACATCAATCCAACGGTGGTAGCCAGTCCTCAAACAGTTGACGGCGACTTGGGCAGACACAGGAAGGTCCACTGGATGGGGGATGTTAGTTCTGACCAGGCTGTACCAGAGCCAGCTTATTGAATAAGGGTGCCATACTTGTTCCTACTGTGTGGCAAATTCCCAGAGTTTGGTGGTGGCTCGAGAAGCGGCGGCGGTCAGTTTGGTGATGGAGGGAGGGATGGCTGTCTCCATGTCTGCTCACTTGGGAACAGCTAGAGCGGCACATACCTATATGACCATAGAATCCTATATGGGAGGGGACCCATAGCAGGACTATGTTGAAGTGTGCCAAATGTGTGCTCGAGATTATAATCTGGATCACGTCAGCAAGGCAGTGTCGGGCATTTGGGCAGGCGATCTCCTTGATGGCATTCAGAGAGTCGGTAATGCTGATAGCACTTGAGTCATGGAGGTCTTCGAGGGCCAGGTCAATGGCTGCGAGCTTGGTATCGAGAGTGGAAGCAAAGTCTGACACCCTGGTGGTGTTCTTTGTGTTGAAGAAGGGGATGAAAATTCCAGCTCTTGCTCTACCTGATGCTGGGTTAAGGGAGCCATCGGTGTAGACCGTATTAGCAAGGGGGAAGTCTCGAGAGCTAGGGAGTGGAGTTCTGGGGTGGTGTAAACTGCCTTGGCAGCAACTAGGTTGGCTGGTTCGAGTTTCCACTTGAATGGAAAACCATGGTGGCTTGTGAGGGCTCAGGGTGGAGTCTGCAATGTGGAGTCCGTGGGAGTCCTTGAGGGTGGTGATGGCGATTACTGTGGTGAGGGGATGCACCACCCCCCCCCTCAACCCCCCGACCCCTGCCGATGACTTTTCAGCCCGGTCACACCAGGCGGCGCCACCGCTACTAACCCTACCCCTGCGTCCCTACATGGATCCCGCATCTGCGGCCATTGTGAACGGCCCCGTTTATCGCCCATCTCCACCGGCCCCTTTCAGCCCCCAACCCGCAGTTGAATCTGCCTCAGGGGCCGGCCAACCACCCGCACCACGCACTAACCAGCCAGCCAGCCAACTACCATAATATTTATAAACATTTTACAAAATACATAAATTAAAATCTTGTCTATTCTTGGAACTGATGCCATATTTAAACTCAGTTCGTTGAGAGCTTTAATTTGATATCCAGGAGTCCATATGTGGGAGCGCTGGTTGAGGAGTTTGTCGGGCTTTGGAGTGGTGTTATTTATAGAGGGAGGGGTTGACTTAGCGGGGCGTGGCCTGGATTCACCTCTGGGAGTGTGAACGGGAAGCTCCATTAAGGCTAACAGAACGTAACGGATGTATGCCTGCCCTGGTGACAAGGTCGCGCCCCTTTACATGCGCGCGCATGCTGTACTTAACTCAGCGCTTTGACTTGTGGGTGCTTGCTCTTAGGTGCGGCAGGATATGCGCATACGCATGCGCATAAGTGTATAACACCACTTGGGTTTCAAGCCCTACACACACCTAACCGGTATGACAGTGTTCGACAATCCATGGGAATGTTGTAGTTAAACAGTGGCAATTTCCATCACCAACAATTGGTTTTCCTCATTCCACGGCTTCTTGCCTTACCCTAGTAATGCTGAGCAACAGGCTAGGTAGCGACAAGTATAAATTCCTAAGTCATTGTTTTGACTCGGTTAGCTCCTGGAACACGGGGTTTGAATCTCATGTGAGCTGCCACATGGGAAACGGGTGCTCAACTCATTCGGGCATCTTGTTTGTCGCTTCTGGTTTGCATGCTGGATGGCATTTATTTACACACATCTGACTCGATCTAGTATCCGCTTCCCGACCCACGATCCCCAGCCCTCAATCAGCGAGGTGCCATTTTCTATATCGGTTAGTGTACGTTGGACTTAATTGTCCATGTGCTTCCATTTATTTTAAATTGACTTGTTTTATTGGTTTGGTTGCTAACCTAATTTTGGTCCTGACCTTTTTATATGTTTTAAGTCGGAGCTCTTACAATGGATGTGTTCTATTTCTGTTCTTTTCTATGTTTTATTAATGTTTTTATGCGCAGTGAGGAAAGCTAAATATCATATACATCTATAACTATAAGATGAGAAATTCAAGTCATTTATAAACACAATTGATTTCCATTTTATTGTTATTTTCGTTGCTTAAAGCTGCATAGTCCGATTAAGCATAAATTTGTCAGACCCAAAATAGGTATCTAAAATGTATTCTACATATATAACTTAGATACTAATGCACCTGTTAAAGTTGCATGGTCCGATGGCATTTGAATTTGTTAGATATATTTGAGATAAATAGCTCAGGTTTACCATTATATCCTAATATTCATTAGTCCTGAGTAACTTTGATGAAAAATGGCTAGCATTGGAGCAATTTCAGCTGAAAGAACCTAACATAATTTTGACAAGCTTGCCAAAAGTCCTGTGGCTATGACCCAGATGGTTATCTCATGGTGACCACGTGATGTGAGATGACCTACTAATCCTGGAACCTAACAGGGCTGTAGGTAGGTATTTCTGTTTGGCATGTGTATGTTCTGGGAACAGATTGGTGCCATAGGCCCATGGCACTAGGGTTTTTAACAAAATATTATTTTGTAGCAAGGTTAATTTGATTTATTTCTATCGAATTGATCAAGTAGCATCGAATATCCAACATCACATATACATCGGTATATGATTGACATTGTCCCAATGGCAGAAATTTCAAAACATCAAACTATGCAACCAACCACCAAACTGCACATTCTATGATTCAGCCGGGCCTGAGCATTAATGGTTTGACGGGATCCGCCGCAATTGCGCAGGTTTCTGGGTTTAATGCTATGATTGCAGCAGCCATTCTGGTCATGGCTATATGTTATTGTTTGGACGGGATCCATCGCAAATGCACCGTTCCACAGCGTATGCGTCAGAGGACGGCCTGGGATCATAGCACCATATCAGTTTCTACACTCACCTATGACGAACTGCATGCTCTGCGATCCCGAGTGGCATATACACTGTGGAACAGCTACTGCCATCATAGCATTAGGCCCAGAACCCGGTGCATTTGCGATGGATCCCGTCCAAATGATAATGCATGACCAGAAGAGTTGCTGCCATCATAGCATTAAACCTGGAGATCTGCGCATTTGCGGCAGATCCCGTCAAGCCATTAATGCTTAGGTCCGGCTGGATCATAGAATATGGCTGCTCCCATCATGGCATTAAACACAGAACCTGGCGCATTTGTAATGGATCCTGTCCAAATGATAATGCATAGGCACAACCAGAATGGCTGCTGCCATCATAGCATTAAAACCGGAAACCTGTGTATTTGCGGCGGATCCCATCAAACTATTAATTCTCAGGCCTGGCTGATGTGGCCAGCATGGAAAGGCTGAGGTATTAGCTAATACAAAAGATCTGAAAGTCAAAAACTTTCAAAAGCACATATCTCACTCCATATGGTTCACTCCTTTTTACATTCAATAACAAAAAAATGTTTTCCTTTTATGTACAGTGTAACTGACAAATTTCAAATGGATGCATGCAAAGCACATCTGTGCGCATCCTCACATACATTTAGACCGCCAAGGATATGTGTACTGCTTGCATTTCTCATGTACATATTATTGCTGTTATTATTTACTGTTATGTCATCCATATGTATCATCCTCCCTCATATGATACATAGTCCCGATGGCAGATGCAATTTTAATTGACAAATGTAAAAGTTTCAAAATTTCAATAACCCAAATTGATTAATTATATTTATAGAATTGACCAAACAGCATTGAATATCCAACATGGAGGGGAGGGGCATTTCCCCTTCCCCTCTATGGCCCTGCACAGTAGGCATACTTGGTTGGGGGAGGCTAATGAGGTCACAAGATTGGCCTAATTGGTTAATGGCCTCCCTGCATAATAGGTGTTTCAAACTGAGTGTCCAAAGGGGTGAGGTTATAAATTCACAGGTTATTCTGTATATGCTGTCCCAAATCATTAGCTAATACACCAGTATCTAAGTTGGATATATAGGATCAAATGTAAGTAGTTGTTTTAATTTTGACAAAAGTATATTTCCTCGGACCATGCAACTTTAATATTAAGCATCTGTTGCCGCGTTCGAGGGGAAACTAGGGCGATTTTAATAGAACCTTCTACTGCTGAATCCTATGGTGTCAGATTTGTGGCATGCTTGCCGGAACTTATTTTGCATTTCAAATATCTCAAAATAAAAGCTACTCCAGAGTAAAGTAAGGAAGATTATAGCTATCAATTTGAATATCTTTATCTGAGATAAATGACGGAAACTTAAAACCATCGGACTATGCAACTTGAAGCAGGGGAAAACTGGCCCTCACCCCATTCTAATAGTAATAGTGTGTGCAGGTGTGTTGTGTTTTTTTTTTGGTCCATTAGTTCTTTAAGCAGGGGAAATTTCAGTCCTAGACGACTGGTCTTCCTTATTCCACTGCTGGTCGACAGAAAGCCCGAACCTACACTTTTACCGACCCAAGGGATTTTTAACCTCCCACACCATATAGACATGGTATGAGAGCAACCGGCCTTTGATGATGCTGTAAGTTATACACAGCGGTGGAAATCCAAATTGGCAAAGCTGGGGGCATGGGGAATCAAACCGCCGACACTCAGATTAGGAGTCTGACCTAGAAAAAAGTCTGACACTCTAACCACTCCGCCACAGAGAATGTGTCTCTATATGTGAATGTGCCTAAGGGTGTGTGTTGAGGATATATGCATGGGTATGTAGGCAGTGGTGTGTTGATGTGTGCATGTTTGTTTGTTTGGGTTTAATGACCTAGTAACACATAAGGTCATATCAGGACAGGCACCAAGTGTGCATGTTTGTCTGGGTTTAATGTCCTAGTAACACATACGGTCATATCAGGAGAGGGACCAAACTCTGCATGTTTGTTTGTTTGGGTTTAATGTCCTAGTAACACATGAGGTCATATCAGGACAGGCACCAACTTGTGATCTTAGATGTTGCCAGGATGTAAAACTCCAATAACCAACCATAGACAACAAATGCTTCCCAGACTTTTATCCTGTGACTGTGGTGTGAGTTCACCCACCGAGTGGTGCTAGGGGTAATTGAATCGCTGTCACAAAATGTCGCTTCTTTGTACATTGCAGACGCGCGGCTGTTCGATGGAGAAGGAGATGCACTACCAAGGTGGGTCGCTCAGCCACATATCGTTGTAAGGACAGCAGACGGTCGCTAATAGAATCTGCACTAGGCAAGTCACCCATCACTGAATACATCTAATACTGTAGCCGCCTACTGCGATAAAGTAGCTGAGTAGGTTATTGAGTGCAGCGAGCTTCCGCAACCAGCCACCACTACATGGCACAGACAGCGAATTGTGGGTCACAAGGCGCTCACTACTTTGTTTGCGTACTTTATGGGTACGCATACTCACATCATGATATAATGTAAATTAGAGCATGGTTTATTTACAGTTTATCTTTTGTTGTTAAATAAGTTTATTCTGCTGAACAAGTCTTTTGTCAGAAGCGAGGCACTCGTCTTCCAGCCATTTTCATTTAGATTATTTTCTGATCCATGTCCATGACATAATGGGATATTTAGCTAGAGCATTCCTTATACTCTATCTAATCTACACATATTCACATCATAATGTAATGTTTGTTAGACCATTGTTTATTTACATTATTATGTGCATGCACATTCACCTGAGAACACAATATGTTAGTTAGAGCATTGCATAGGGTATGGTACTCACGTGAGCAGCACTGTAAAGCCGCCAATTGTGTATCCAATCACCAAACGGCACTCATCCTGATATGGTCTCACACATTGTTCCTGTGTTTTAAAAGGGAAACTATTTAATCAGTAATAAGAGTATTCATCTGAGAGTGCATGGTCCTGTCAGAATGTATGTTCTATATATGGACTCTGTTCATGTCACGTGGCTGAACAACAAGATGTCGGCAGCATCAGGGGGGAGAGTCGTCTCCGGGAGCGTGCCGTAGCTCAGGTGTTAGAGTGTCCACCTGTAAAGTTGGTCATTGGATCGATCCTTCTCAGTGGACTCATTTGTAGTTTGGGCTATTTTCCATTCCAACCAGTGGTCCACAACTGGTTCATGAAAGTTTGTGGTATGTGATGTCCTGTCTGTGGGAAAGCGCATATAAAAGACCCTTCGCTGGGTATCGGAAAGAGTAGCCTATGTGGTGTAAGCGGGTTTCCTCCAAAGAGATATGTGAGAATGACCATATGTTTGTCATCCAATAGCTGATGATCAAACTCAATGTGCTCTAGAGGCGTTGTTAAATAAAACAACCTTTACTTTTGAGAGTCATCTCCAATAACAGCAAAAAGCTTAAACCGGACTTCCGGTAAATCTGACAGTGTTGAGAATTTCAATGTGATCACGAACAATCGGAAATTTCTCATCCCCGAAGATGTGTGCTCACATAAACTCAATCAATCAATCAATAGTTCTGTCCTCTAGTCGAGGGTTGGATGCAATGGTTCTCCACTTGTCCCGATGGTGTGCTGTTCTGATAGACTGTGAATAATTCAAGCCTGTCCACTGTGAAATATTTGTAAACCATGATGTTCTTGGTCTCCCTCTCCCTCTGCTGCCATTCACCTTCCCTTCCAACAATGTACGGTATATTGAACTCTGACGAATGATGTGGCCAAAATAAATAAGTTTCTTTGTCTGTATAGTGGCAAACAAGCTTTTCTTATTTTTAATTTTTCTGAGAACTTCTTTGTTGGTGATCTTCTTTGTCCATGATATTTTCATCATCCTTCGATAAGTCCACATCTCAAATGCTGCTAAACGTTTGTACATTTTCTTAGAGATTGTCCATGTCTCTGCCCCATACATTAGAGTAGACCACACATAACACTGAAGAATACGCTTCCTTGTTTGTATTAATATCTTACTTGATGTTAACACTCTATACATTTTGGAGAATGTTGTTCGGGCTATTGTTATCCTTCTTTTAATTTCTTCCTCACATCTCCCATCATTTGTAATCTTTTGTCCGAGATATATGAATTCGGATACTTGTTCTATGTTTGTGCCATCTATGGTTATATTGACATTTGGTTTATCTGTCTTTTTACTTATAACCATTGTTTTGGTCTTCCTGGCATTCATCTTCATGTTGAATAGTATTCCAGCTTTATTGATTCTATTCACTATATCTTGTAGGTTTTTCTCACTGTCTGCTAGTATTACACTGTCATCGGCATATCTAAGATTGTTGACGTTCATGCCACCTATTGTCACTCCCTTGCAATCTTCAATGTGTCTGAAAACCATCTCTGTGTACAGGTTAAATAGACATGGTGACAATACACACCCCTGTCGAACTCCTCGTTTAATCATAACTTCATCCGATAGGCCCTGCTCCATTTTTATAAATGCACGTTGTGTCCAGTATAAGTTCACAATTAGTTAAACTATAAAGCACTTATTATTAATTAGGCCAACAAAACTGTAACAACAAAAGTATATTTGACCACTTTTTTAATAGTTTTGGTGGAATAGATATGATTATTCCATTCCATGTTTTCTACACCGGGTGCAGTGGCCGAATTGGTAGAGAGCAGATCTCCCATGCGGGAGCTCGGGAGTTTGATTCCCGGGTGAGTCAAACAAATGACTTATCAAATTGATACGTGTCGCTTCCTAGCCTGGCGCTCGGCATTCATAGGATGAGGCAAGGACTGGTTAGCTCAGTGTCAGGATAATGTGACTGAGTGGGATATCGGGTCATGGTGCTGATGGCCTGATTTCCCAGTGGTGCAGCACTATAAAGTCACCATGAGTGTGCACTGTCACAAGTCAGTGCCCATCCTCATTTGACCTTAGATGTTGCCAGGACATAAAAGTCCAGCAACCAACCATCTATACACAGGGGTGTGTTAAGGGATACAGAAATATCTAATCCAGAGGCAGAATGGTACTGTGATCATTCTTTGTTGGAGAAGACGGAATTCTTATTTATTTTCATATTCTAATTGTTTCCTTTATTTATTTATTTATTTATTTATACTATGTTGTTGTTATTCTAGGGTTTTTCTTAAGGGGAGGAGTTAATTGGTTTTATTTTGTTGCTACTTTTTGTCTGATGCCTAACCCCACCCGTAAGGACAATTGCTAAACCCAACCAAATAATTTAACAGAAAATAATTGTTCTTCTTTTTATTTGTTCAATACTTCCTTGCTTGTCACTAATCACTGAGGACAAGTCACTTTGGCATTGCTTCCTGAAAGCAAATACACATAAGAATGTAGAGAGGATTTGCACTTGGCAAGGCAGCCATCACCAAACAATCTAATAATTAATATTCTGCAGCAACTGCAGACATCTTCACAAATGGCGTGACAGAACTTAGGTAATTAATCAATGTTAAGTCACAAGAGATGGGAGCAGGATGTAGCTCAATGTGATAGCAGGGTATGAATCTTTTTTTGCCAGACTGCAATTTATAGATACTAATAATAAACCTAACTGTATTTTTCTTGCCACTAGCAAACGACAGAGGAGAAAGTAGGTCATATATTCTAACACACAGTCAATGCACATCTTGTTCACATTGCTAACATATGTAAATATGCACAGTATGGAGTTGTACACTTATGTTTGATAGTTCACATTACTAACATATATATACATACATGGTATGGAGTTGTACACTCATGTATGATAGTTCACGCTAATAACATACATATATATATACATACATAGTATTGAGTTGTACACTCATGTTTGACAGTTCATGTTACTAACATATATACACATACACAGTATGGAGTTGTACACTCATGTTTGATAGTTGATGTTAGTAACATATATATACATACACAGTATGGAGTTGTACACACATGTTTGATAGTTCACATTACTAACATATATATACATACACATTATGGAGTAGTACACTCATGTTTGAGAGTTCATGTTGCTAACATATATACACATACAGAGTATGAAGTTGTACACTCATGTTTAATAGTTCCTGTTACTAACATATATACACATACACAGTATGGAGTTGTACACTCATGTTTGATAGTTCATGTTGCTAACATATATACACATACATAATATGGAGTTGTGCACTCATGTTTGATAGTTCACATATGTAAGTTTACAAACAGTTGGGTGGAGGACACAGTGTTTCGTAAATAGTGCACAATACTGTTAGACAACAGTGTACGTGACAACTGTTAGCCATCAGTGTAAGTGACAACTATTAGACATTAGTGTAAGTGACAACTGTTAGCCATCAGTGTAAGTGACAACTGTTCGACATCAGTGTAAGTGACAACTGTTAGCCATCAGTGTAACTGACAAATGTTACACATCAGTGTAACTGACAACTGTTAGACATCAGTGTAAGTGACAACTGTTAGACATCAGTGTAAATGACAACTGTTAGCCATCAGTATATGTGACAACTGTTAGCCATCAGTGTAACTGACAACTGGTAGCCATCAGTGTAAGTGACAACTGTTACACATCAGTGTAACTGACAACTGTTAGACATCAGTGTAAGTGCCAACTGTTAGACATCAGTGTAAGTGACAACTGTTAGCCATCAGTGTAAGTGACAACTGTTAGCCATCAGTGTAAGTGACAAGTGTTAGCCATAAGTGTAAGTGACAACTGTTAAACATCAGTGTAAGTGACAACTATTAGACATTAGTGTAAGTGACAACTGTTAGACATCAGTGTAAGTGACAATTGTTAGACATCAGTGTAAGTGACAACTTTTAGCCATCAGTGTAAGTGACAACTGTTAGCCATCAGTGTAAGTGACAACTGTTACACATCAGTGTAAGTGACAACTGTTAAACATCAGTGTAAGTGACAACTATTAGACATTAGTGTAAGTGAAAACTGTTAGCCATCAGTGTAAGTGACAACTGTTAAACATCAGTGTAGGTGACAACTGTTAGACATTAGTGTAAGTGACAACTGTTAAACATCAGTGTAAGTGACAACTATTAGAGATTAGTGTAAGTGACAACTGTTAGACATCAGTGTAAGTGACAACTGTTAGACACCAGTGTAAGTTACAAGTGTTAGACATCAGTGTAAGTGACAACTGTTAGCCATCAGTGTAAGTGACAACTGTTAACCATCAGTGTAAGTGACAACTGTTAAACATCAGTGTAAGTGCCAACAGTTAGACATCAGTGTAAGTGACAACTGTTAGCCACCAGTGTAAGTGACAACTGTTAGCCATCAGTGTAAGTAACAACTGTTACACATCAGTGTAACTGACAACTGTTAGACATCAGTGTAAGTGACAAATGTTAAACATTAGTGTAAGTGACAACTGTTAAACATCAGTGTAAGTGACAACTGTTAAACATTAGTGTAATTGACAAATGTTAGACATCAGTGTAACTGATAAGTGTTAGACATCAGTGTAAGTGACAACTATTAGACATTAGTGTAAGTGACAACTGTTACACATCAGTGTAACTGACAAATGTTAGACATCAGTGTAAGTGCCAACTGTTAGACATCAGTGTAAGTGACAACTGTTAGCCATCAGTGTAACTGACAAATGTTAGCCATCAGTGTAAGTGACAACTGTTACACATCAGTGTAACTGACAACTGTTAGACATCATTGTAAGTGACAACTGTTAGACATTGGTGTAAGTGACAAATGTTACACATCAGTGTAACTGACAACTGTTAGACATCAGTGTAAGTGCCAACTGTTAGACATCAGTGTAAGTGACAACTGTTAGCCATCAGTGTAAGTGACAACTGTTAGCCATCAGTGTAAGTGACAACTGTTAGCCAGCAGTGTGAGTGACAACTGTTAGCCAGCAGTGTAAGTGACAACTGTTAGACATCAGTGTAAGTGACAACTGTTAAACATCAGGGTAAGTGACAACTGTTAGACATTAGTGTAAGTGACAACTGTTACACATCAGTGTAACTGACAACTGTTAGACATCAGTGTAACTGCCAACTGTTAGACATCAGTGTAAGTGACAACTGTTAGCCATCAGTGTAAGTGACAACTGTTAGACATCAGTGTGAGAGACACCTTTTATACATCAGTGTAAGTGACAACTGTTAGCAATCAGTGTAAGTGACAACTGTTAGCCATCAGTGTAACTGACATCTGTTATACATCAGTGTAAGTGACACCTGTTAAACATCAGTGTAAGTGACAATTGTTAGATATCAGTGTAAGTGACAACTGTTAGCCATCAGGGCAACTGACAACTGTTAGCCATCAGTGTAAGTGACAACTGTTACACATCAGTGTACCTGACAACTGTTATACATCAGTGTAAGTGACAACTGTTAGACATTAGTGTAAGTGACAACTGTTACACATCAGTGTAACTGACAACTGTTGGACATCAGTGTAAGTGACAACTGTTAGCCATCAGTGTAAGTGACAACTGTTAGCCATCAGTGTAAGTGGCAACTGTTAGCCATCAGTGTAAGTGACAACTGTTAGACATCAGTGGAAGTGACAACTGTTAAACATCAGTGTAAGTGACAACTGTTAGACATTAGTGTAAGTGACAACTGTTACACATCAGTGTAACTGACAACTGTTAGACTTCAGTGTAAGTGACAAGTGTTAGGCATCAGTTTAAGTGACAAGTGTTAGACATCAGTGTATGTGACAACTGTTAAACATCAGTGTAGGTGACAACTGTTAAACATCAGTGTAAGTGACATTTGTTAGCCATCAGTGTAACTGACAAATGTTAGCCATCAGTGTAAGTGACAACTGTTACACATCAGTGTAACTGACAACTGTTAGACATCAGTGTAAGTGGCAACTGTTAGACATCAGTTTAAGTGACAAGTGTTAGACATCAGTGTATGTGACAACTGTTAAACATCAGTGTAGGTGACAACTGTTAAACATCAGTGTAAGTGACAATTGTTAGCCATCAGTGTAAGTGACAACTGTTACACATCAGTGTAAGTGACAACTGTTAAACATCAGTGTGAGTGACAACTGTTAGACATCAGTGTAAGTGACACCTGTTAAAGATCAGTGTAAGTGACAACTGTTAGACATCAGTGTAACTGACAACTGTTAAACATCAGTGTAAGTGACAACTGTTAGCCTCAGTGTACGTGACAACTGTTAAACATCAGTGCACGTGACAACTGTTAGCCATCAGTGTAACTGACAACTGTTAACCATCAGTGCAAGTGACAAGTGTTAAACATCAGTGTAAGTGACAACTGTTAGACATCAGTGTAAGTGACAATTGTTAGACATCAGTGTAAGTGACAACTGTTAGCCATCAGTGTAAGTTACAACTGTTAGACATCAGTGTAAGTGACAACTGTTAAACATCAGTGTAAGTGACAACTGTTAGACATCAGTGTAAGAGGCAACTGTTACACATCAGTGTAACTGACAACTGTTAGACATCAGTGTAAGTGACTACTGTTAGACATCAGTGTATGTGACAACTGTTACACATCAGTGTAAGTGACAACTGTTATATATCACTGTACGTGACAACTGTTATACATCAGTGTAAGTGACAACTGTTAGCCATCAGTGTAACTGCCAACTGTTAGACATCAGTGTATGTGACAATTGTTACACATTAGTGTAAGTGACAACTGTTAGACATCAGTGTAAGAGACAAATGTTATACATCAGTGTATGTGACAACTGTTACACCTCAGTGTAAGTGACAACTGTTGACCATCAGTGTAAGTGACAACTTTTAAACATCAGTGTAAGTGACAACTGTCAGACATTAGTGTAAGTGACAACTGTTAGACATCAGTGTAAGAGACAACTGTTATACATCAGTGTAAGTGACAACTGTTAGCAATCAGTGTAAGTGACAACTGTTAGCCATCAGTGTAAGTGACAACTGTTAAACATCAGTGTAAGTGACAATGGTTGACCATCAGTGTAAGTGACAACTGTTAGACATCAGTGTAAGTGACAACTGTCAGACATTAGTGTAAGTGACAACTGTTAGGCATCAGTGTAACTGGCAACTGTTAGTAATCAGTGTAAGTGACAACTGTTAGCCATCAGTGTAAGTGACAACTGTTGAACATCAGTGTAAGTGACAATGGTTGACCATCGGTGTAAGTGACAACTGTTAGACATCAGTGTAAGTGACAACTGTCAGACATTAGTGTAAGTGACAACTGTTAGGCATCAGTGTAAGAGACAACTGTTAAACATCAGTGTAACTGGCAACTGCCAGACATCAGTGTAAGTGACAACTGTTAGACATCAGTGTAAGTGACAACTGTTCCAACAGGAGCTTAGACGGAATATGTTCAAGCTTGGATCCAATGCGGTAATGGCCTCTGACCCCGCGTCGCCAGGCACTTCGCCTAGACAGAGGCGCCGCCTAGCAGTTCGAACCCGAACCTGTAGTTAACTAAGGCCGTAATCGATTATAATGGTTCCGGACCATTCGGATCATCCCGGTGGTCAGAATTTCAAATAGAACACTCTGAGGTGAACCTAAAAATACACGGGCCGTGTGCAAATTGATCCGACTTCAATTCCCCATGTCTTGGCTGGGGACATCAGGAGCAATGAAGTCACATTTGTGCTGGCACCTACGCACACCTACCAGTACAAGTCGCCAACACTATGACCTGATATCCCACTCAGTCACATTATCCTGACACTGAGCTAGCCAGTCCTTGCCATATGCTATTAATGCTGAGCGCTAGGCTAGGAAGCAACAAACATCAATTTTATAAGTCATTGATTTGACTCAACCGGGAAGTGTAATCCCAAACTCTCGCATGTGAGACCTGAGCTCTACCGATTCGGCCACCGCGCCCGGTCAATGATTTCGGATAATGGACCATGTGTGTGTTGGATGGTGTGGCTTCACAGTAAAGTGAAGGTAAATGAAGGAGGCGGTGAAAACAGGCGGTGAGTGTGTAAACAGAAATACCAGCCCCAGTCCGCCCCCTGATTTCCCCTGTGCACTCTAGTGTCTGAAACCAGCCCCGCCGGAAAAAGTGTGCTTCTCGATTCTCGAGCCAAACCGAGGCTAGAAGCACCTCATGGTGAACCATAGACATAACTAAAAGAAGTAATTGGGGGTTTTTGTTAGTTAGTGTTTAGTTTTTTTCCTTTTTGGACTCAGTTAGTAAATCAGACTCAAATTTCTTGAGATATGGATGATGGAGGAAAAGGGATTCGGAATGTCTTATACCACAGTCACACCACCGTTTGTGACCACTTTGCGACCACAACAAAAGGGGTGTTCGCAAAGAGGTTGTCAGTGGTCGCAAACTGGTCGCAAGTGGTTCTCAGTGGTCACCGACCTCATTGCAACTAGAATGGTGGCAAGCAGGTTGCAGCTGCTGGACTCAAAACGTCATTGTGACTAGAATGGTGGCAAGCAGGTCACAGCTGCTGCACTAAAAACGGCATTGTGACCAAAATGGTCGCGCAGAGGTAGGCGACCATTGCTTTGGTCGGAATGAGGTCGCAAGCAGGTCACAAGCGGGTCGCAAGCAGGTCGCAAGCAGGTGGGTTCTTTGGCCCAAAGGGGTCGCAAAGTGGTCGCAAGTTATAATGTGACTGAGGTTTTAGTTGTGTTGTTTCCTTGGTCACATCCTCCTCAGCTTTGTTCACTGCCACATGACCTTCCTCGTTCATTGTCGGCTTTATATTCCACAGTCACGGACAAGAAGTGCAGACCACTTTGTGCATGCGCTTCGTATCACTGATTGGCTCCCCAGACATATGCAATGCTGCAGATATTGTGTAAACTGGGCGAATTCACACTTCGGGAAATGCCCCAATAGTCCCATGGTATTTCACTTTATTTCACATCATCATCATCATGCTGTCGGTCGCGATGCGATAAAGACTGCTTTCATTACTTGACTGCCCTCTCCCATGCGGTTGTACATTTCATAAAAGCTGCCTGCAAAAGTGTTGAAGTGCTGATGGCTTTTGCAAGTTACCAGTGGCACTCTCTCGGGGAGCAAATAGAGGTTTCACACCGGCAAGAACATGTCAAGACAGGCGCAAAACTATTTGTCCCTGCAGTGGCTGGTCGGGAGATGTTGGGAGTTCCAGACATCAATCAATCAATAGTTCCGTCCTCTAGTCGAGGGTTGGATGCAATGGTTCTCCACTTGTCCCGATGGTGTGCTGTTCTGATAGACTGTGAATAATTCAAGCCTGTCCACTGTGAAATATTTGTAAACCATGATGTTCTTGGTCTCCCTCTCCCTCTGCTGCCATTCACCTTCCCTTCCAACAATGTACGGTATATTGAACTCTGACGAATGATGTGGCCAAAATAAATAAGTTTCTTTGTCTGTATAGTGGCAAACAAGCTTTTCTTATTTTTAATTTTTCTGAGAACTTCTTTGTTGGTGATCTTCTTTGTCCATGATATTTTCATCATCCTTCGATAAGTCCACATCTCAAATGCTGCTAAACGTTTGTACATTTTCTTAGAGATTGTCCATGTCTCAGCCCCATACATTAGAGTAGACCACACATAACACTGAAGAATACGCTTCCTTGTTTGTATTAATATCTTACTTGATGTTAACACTCTATACATTTTGGAGAATGTTGTTCGGGCTATTGTTATCCTTCTTTTAATTTCTTCCTCACATCTCCCATCATTTGTAATCTTTTGTCCGAGATATATGAATTCGGATACTTGTTCTATGTTTGTGCCATCTATGGTTATATTGACATTTGGTTTATCTGTCTTTTTACTTATAACCATTGTTTTGGTCTTCCTGGCATTCATCTTCATGTTGAATAGTATTCCAGCTTTATTGATTCTATTCACTATATCTTGTAGGTTTTTCTCACTGTCTGCTAGTATTACACTGTCATCGGCATATCTAAGATTGTTGACGTTCATGCCACCTATTGTCACTCCCTTGCAATCTTCAATGTGTCTGAAAATCATCTCTGTGTACAGGTTAAATAGACATGGTGACAATACACACCCCTGTCGAACTCCTCGTTTAATCATAACTTCATCCGATAGGCCCTGCTCCATTTTTATAAATGCACGTTGTGTCCAGTATAAGTTCACAATTAGTTTAATGTCTTTGCCATTGACACCAATATCTTGTAAACATTTGATTAACAGTTCATGATTGACTCGGTCGAAGGCCTTCTCATAGTCAATAAAGCAGGCATAAACATCCTGGTTCACTTCACAATAACGTTCACAAATCATTCTCATATTGAAAATCCCTTCACGTGTACCTCTTCCAGATATAAACCCACTTTGTACGTTACTGATTTGTTCTTCAATTTTCTGTCTGTTTCTCAGTAAAATTATTTTCAGGATCATCTTCAACATATGACTCATCAGGCTTAGTGTTCTGTACTCAGTACACAATGTTGGTTTTAGCTTCTTTGGGAGTCGTACAAATATGGATTCATTCATATTCAATGGTATAAATCCAGTCTCATAGATGTCAGTTACTAGCTTATGAATGATTTGAATCCCCACTTCATCTAGTCCTTTTATCATTTCTGATGTTATCTGGTCACTTCCAGGAGCCTTACCTGACTTTAGATCATTGATAGCCTTCTCAACCTCTGATACTAATAGAATATTCCCATCTTCTTTCTCAATTGTGGGTGGGTTCAACCACCCTCAATGCATCAACCACCCTTAATGCATCAACCACCTTTAATGCATCAACCACCTTTAATGCATCAACCACCTTTAATGCTGCCACAGTGACATGGTTTTCTGCTTAGGGTTTGCTCCCTTAGCCTTCAGTTCTGTCAAGAACCTGTACCACAAGGCAGTGGTTTACAACTCTGCAGGGCAGGGGCATCAAACTCGCTGAGGTATTGCTATACCTGCCTTTATTTCACACATGTCATATATCATATATCGAGTATCAAAATGCTGTCTGCAGAATCCGGCTTCTCTCTCTGCCCCTCCCCCACACTGCTGGCAAACGTCCTGGTGGGATGGCCGAGTGAGTTGAGTGGCTGCTCCTGTGGGTTCAATTCCCGACCAAGTAAAATCAATTACTTCAGTGGGGCAGCACTATAAAGTCACCATGAATGTGCACAGTCATAAATCAATACCCGTCCTGATATGGCCTTATATGTTGCCAGGACGTAAAACTCCAACAACCAACCATCTGCCCAGTCGTCCTATTCCCCTCAAAACCCGCCTTCCTTCTCCTGATATGACGTTAGATGTTGCCAGGACGTAAAACACCACCTCCCTATTCGCACTCTTCGCCTCCAAGCCCCACCTTCCATCTCCTGATATGACCTTAGATGTTGCCCGGACATAAAACTCCACCTCCCTATTCATCCTCTTCCCCTCCAAATCCGGCTTCCTTCTGATATGAACTTAGATGTTGCCCGGACATAAAACACCACCTCCCTATTCGCCCTCTTCCCCTCCAAACCCTGACTTCCTTCTGATATGACCTTAGATGTTGCCCGGGCGTAAAACTCCACCTCCCTATTCGCCCTTTTCCCCTCCAAGCCCCACCATCCATCTTCTGATATGACCTTAGATGTTGCCCGGACGTAAAACTCCACCTCCCTATTCGGCCTCTTCCCCTCCAAACCCCGGCTTCCCTCTCCACCTGCGCCGCCTATTCGCAGCTATATCAGAATTAGCCGGGCCTAATGCGCATGACTGTGGCTGCGCAATGATGGGCAGTGTGTCTGCCCTAGTGCACAGCGCCACACACCGACAGTATTACCAATTACTCTTAGTGTGGGTGCCACCAGCGCGCCTCATCAGGGGGCACCACCGTGTTGATTTATATTTATATAAGTATATATATACAGGATATATGTACTACATAATTTAGTATGTGGATATAATTGATAAATAACGGCAGCCCCTTAATATTTCTCTCTAAGCACCTTAACTTCCATGTTATTCACTGCAGAGTGGGCATTCTCTCCTCCCCGCCTCCTCTACACCATGAGCCAACTGTCACTGTGCTCACTTTCCGAGTCTTCCTTCTCATTTCATGAACAAACTATTTATATCTATATATATGTAACTATTGGTTGTTAGTTTGATGTTGTTGGTATATGTTCTAGCAAATTCTAAGTCATATCAGGATGAGTACCGACTTGTGACAGTGTGCACACATGGTGACTTTATAGTGCTTCCCCACTGGGAGACCAGGCAACTGGCACCATGACCTTAAATCGCACACAGTCATATTATCCTGACATTGAGCCAACCAGTCATTGTAGAGTCTTAGTAATGCCAACTGCCAGGATAGATAGCGACAAGCATAAATTGTATAAGGTATTGGTTTGACTCAACTGTGATTCGAACTCTCCACTTTCCATACGAAAAGCCTGGGCTCCACCGATTCGGCCATCGTGTGTGGTATATATGTAAATACACATTTATATTTATATATATATATATATATATATATATAAACATATCTCCAGTACAAATTAGGGAGAAACAATGAGGTAGAAAAATATACACAATATTCACACATATAAATATATATATATATATATATATATATATATATAAGCATATGCATAGGCTACCCTCGTTAATCACTAGATGGTTGGTTGTTGGGGTTTTACCTCCTGGCAACATCTAAGGTCATACCAGGACGGGTTAATTACTAGAGCGATGGTCGATTTGGTAGCGTGTTCGCTTACCGTCCAATTTGTCATGATATATAGAGAGAGACAGAGAGAGAGAGAACGAGACAGAGCGAGACAGAGCGAGACAGAGCGAGACAGAGAGAGACAGAGATACATAGAGAGACAGAGGGAGACAGAGAGAGACAGCGAGAGACAGAGAGAGACAGAGAGAGACAGAGCGAGACAGAGCGAGACAGAGCGAGACAGAGAGAGACAGAGATACATAGAGAGACATAGGGAGACAGAGAGAGACAGCGAGAGACAGAGAGAGACAGAGAGAGACAGAGAGAGACATAAAGAGAGAGAGACAGAAAGAGAGAGAGACAGAAAGAGAGACAGAACGAGAGAGACAGAGAGAGACAGAGAGACACAGAGAGACACAGAGAGACACAGAGAGACACAGAGAGAGAGGTGGATATGTATAAAAAGAGAGAGAATAGAGAGAGGGGGGAAAGTGGGGGGGAAAGAGGGAGGAGAGTGAAACTGAGACAGAGAGGGCAAGAGAGAGCGAGCATTCGACCATCCCGTCTGGTAAATTCAAATGAACCCACTAGGTCTATTGAAGTAGAAACTCAAATCGATGAGATTATGCAGCTCCAACCGAAATAGAGCTGGTGTCGGACGTTCAAAACACTACATGGTCGAAAACACTAAGGTAGTGTTTTCAATCTAAGTTCAAAACACTACGGTAGTGTTTTCAACTTAAGTTCAAAACACTACTGTTAAGTTCAAAACACTACCCTTACATATGTCTAAAACACTACCCAAGTTCAAAACACTATCGTAACACGGCAGTGGGTCTGTAAGTGTACTGTCGCAAAATGTAACCTACTGGTACATATTGATATGGACATACTATTTGGTTTGGTTATTGGGAGTTTTACATCCTGGGAACATCTAAGGTCATATGAGGACACATGTACTAGTATTACTGGCAACTGTACCACATATTAGACTACGCTGATGGTGCTGCGGTGTTTAATTGTTTGTTTGTTGTTGTTGTTTTGCATCCTAGCATCATCTATGGTCATCTTAGAATGGGTACTGACTTGTGAGAGTGCACACTCATGGAGACTTTATAGTGCTGCCCCACTGGGAGACCAGGCTGCCAGCACCATGAGAGTAGTGTTTTGAACTTTAAGGGAGTGTTTTGAACTTAAGGATAGTGTTTTGAGCATGGCCATGGTAGTATTTTGAACCTACCTTTAACTAAGTTGAAAACACTATGGTAGTGTTTTGAACCTAGGTTGAACCGTAGTCTTGAACCGTAGTCTTGTTGTGGCGTAGTGTTTTGAACGTACTATACCGGGCGGTACCCTGCAGACATGTGGATGCTCATCAGGCTTTGTCAATACCGGGATGTGTGGTAACCTCCACGATGGGCAATCAATCGGGAAACCGCCAATATTAGCCAGAAAGGAACTGGTGTCAACGGGGTTCTCAGGAAGCTGGGCGATAATAGGGGAGTTGGGCGACGTGATGAGACGCGGCCAGGGCGATGTGTGTGCAACTTGTAGACGCTGAAATAGATGGTTGCCATGGAAACCAGTAAGTCATCCATCCTTCTTGCTTGGCGAAATACTGGATTCATGTTCCTTTGGCGTATTTAGGAAGGACATTCGGAGACTGTTATTTAATTAGAAATTGTCTCCCCTCTTTGTTTTCTTTCATTATTATTATTATTATTATTATTATTTAGGTATTGTGACAATTTCAAAGGGGGTTCAATACATAATTATCGGTTGTTGTTCATTCTAAATGGCACCATCGGGGAACGGGGTGCGGTTGGAAGGGGAAGAATATGAGTTTTGCAACTTGGTAGGCATAAAGCTGAAGCTACACTGCTCAAATGTCCGCTTTCATTTTAATTTTAATTTTAACCCTACTGGTACTACTCCGTAATCGCTACCTTAATTGCACAACAAAGCAATGATTCGCTTTGATCTGTGTATATCCATTGCAGCGAACCCATTGTCTGTCTTTGTGTTGTTGTTTTTTCGGATGCGGATGGACAAGAAAACAGGCAGTGTATCTAGGGCTTAAGGCAATTGTTCTTCTCGTCTTGGTTTCGTTGATACTAAGAGTTCCCTTCCATAACCGTCCTACTAGTACCATGACTGCAGACTGCTTCAGAAAACAGAGGCCCGGGTATTCGGACCTTGGTTTTTGTTGTTGCTGGAGTTGGGTTTTTTATGTCACCAGACGGGTTAGCCGAATGAGTTGAGCAGCCATCTCCTGTTTTGGGAGATCATGGGATCCAAACCCATGGGTCCGTGGGTTCGAACTCTGGTCGAGTCAAACCCAATGACTTTAAAATTGATACTTGTCGCTTCCTAGCCAGGTGCTCAGCATTATTAGGATAGGGCAAGGACTGGTTAGCTCAGTGTCAGGATAATGTGACTGAGTGGGATATCAGGTCATGGTGCTGACAGCCTGGTCTCCCTGTTGGGCAGCACTATACAGTCGCAATCAGTGCACACTGTCACAAGTCGATACCCATCCTGATATGACCTTGGATGTTTTTAGGAAGTAAAACAACAACAAACAAACAACTTTTGTTATGCGGATGGAAAAGAGAACGGAGAGTGTGTCTTAATGCAATTGTTCTTCTCATATTGGTTTCGCTAACACCAATAGTTCCCGCCAATAGTCATCTACCAGAACTGCACACTGCTCGAGAAAACAAACAGCGCAGTGTGTTCGGGGCTTAAGGGCAATATTTCTGTCCGCGTATTAGTTTCGCAAATAGCGCCCGCCCGTAATCGCACGGCCCTGGCTGTCGGTGTGTGTGTGGGGGGGCCCCCCCCGCAGCTCTCAACTAATCGTATTTGCTCCCAATGAACGTCGGGATAAACCGGGAAGTGACGGCCCACCACGCCCGGAGTGCGCTTACTCCAGGGGGATGGGGGGCGCAGGGGGGAGGGGCGCCGTCACTCATCACAACCAGAGCCACCTGGCGGAACGAATGTGAGCGCGCCAACCGCTCGGCCGCCAGGTGGGATTACTTCACAATACACGCCGCTGTTCGATCCTGGGCGGCGTTCTGCACTGAGCACCCGCCCCCCCCCCCCACACACACTCGCCACTTTCACACTCACTCACTCTCATAGACTAACATACTCTCACACACACTCAGACCACTTACACACACTCACACTCACAGTCACCGACACTCACACACACACCACTTACACACTCACACACACTCACTCTCACCCACACCACACCACTTACACACACTCACACTCTCACAGTCACCGACACTCTTATACACGACTTACACACACACACACTCTCACACACACCACACCACTTACACACACTCACACATAGTCACACCACTTACACACTCACACTCTCACACACACTCACTCTCGCACACACCACACCACTTACACACACGCACACACTCTCGCACCACTTACACACACACACACTCACACTCACACACACCACACCAATTACACACATTCACACACACTCACCCACACTCACACACACTCTCACACACTCACACACTCACACACTTACACACTCACACACACTCACACCACTTACACACTCACACACTCTCACACACACCACTTACACACACCCACACTCACATAATCACACACACTCACACTCACACAATCACACACACTCACACACTCACACAGACCCACACCACTTACACACACTCACACTCACACTCACACACTCACCCACACCCACACACACTCACACACACACTCAGTCACACACACTCACACTTACACACATACTCACACCACTTACACACACTCACATCCACCAACGCTTCCACGCACGCATCCCCATCTCCTCTTCCTCAACCTTCCCCCCTTTCCTTCCCCTCCTATCTCCCTCACTGTCCTTCTCCTATCTCCCTCACTGTCCCTTCTCCTATCTCCTTCACTGTCCTTCTCCTATCTCCCTCACTGTCCCTTCTCATATCTCCCTCACTGTCCATTCTCCTAACTCCCACACTGTCCCTTCTCCTATCTCGCTCACTGTCCCTTCTCCTATCTCCCTCACTGTCCCTTCTTCTATCTCCCTCACTGTCCCGTTTCCTATCTCGCTCACTGTCCCTTCTCCTAACTCCCTCACTGTCCCGTCTTCTATCTCCCTCACTGTCCCTTCTCATATCTCCATCACTGTCCCTTCTCCTAACTCCCACACTGTCCCTTCTCCTATCTCCCTCACTGTCCCTTCTCCTAACTCCCTCACTGTCCCTTCTTCTATCTCCCTCACTGTCCCTTCTCATATCTCCCTCACTGTCCCTTCTCCTAACTCCCACACTGTCCCTCCTCCTATCTCCCTCACTGTCCCTTCTCATATCTCCATCACTGTCCCTTCTCCTATCTCCCTCACTGTCCCTTCTCCTATCTCCCTCACTGTACCTTCTCCTATCTCCCTCACTGTCCATTATCCTAACTCCCTCACTGTCCCTTCTCCTATCTCCCTCACTGTCCCTTCTCCTAACTCCCTCACTGTCCCTTCTCCAAACTCCCTCACTGTCCCTTCTCCTATCTCCCTCACTGTCCCTTCTCCTATCTCCCTCACTGTCCCTTCTCCTATCTCCCTCATTGTCCCTTCTACTATTTCCCTCACTGTCCCTTCTCCTATCTCCCTCACTGTCCCTTCTCCTATCTCCCTCACTGTCCCTTCTCCTAACTCCCTCACTGTCCCTTCCTCCTCCTCTCACCACCCCTCACTCCCCACACACCACTCACCACTAACCACTCACCACCCACCACTCACCACTAACCACCCACCACTCACCGCTCACCGCTCACCACTCTCCAGTCACCACCCACCACCCACCACTCACCTCCCACCACTCACCATCCGTGGTGTTCTCTGTGGTGGAGTGGTTAGAGTGTCTGACTTTTTTCTAGGTCGGATGCCTGATCTGAGGTTCGGTGGTTCGATTCCCTGTGCCCCCCCCCCCCCACCCCACCTCTGCCAATTTGGATTTCCACCGCTGTGTATAACTTACAGCGTCATCAAAGGCCGGTTGCTCTCATACCATGTCTATGTGGTGTGGGAGGTTAAAAATCCCTTGGGTCGGTAAAAGTGTAGGCCCGGGCTTTCTATCAACAAACAGGCCACAGCGGGAGCTTCCACATCACGGTCCCAGGAATCAGCTATCTGATTGCAAATCCTGCTACCACCATCCACCACCGAGCACGTCCCTCGAATAAAGATCATACCTCTGCTCGAAAATCCCTTGAGATAACTGGTGGAAGGACACGATGAAGAAGACTCACCATCCACCACTCACCACCCACCACTCACCTCTCACCACCCACCACTCACCACTCACCACTCACCACCCATCTCTCACCACTCACCACCCACCATCCACCACCCACCACCCACCACTCACCACCCACCACTCACCACCCACCACCCACCACTCACCACCCACCACTCACCATTCACCACCCACCACTCACCACCCCTCACTCTCCACTCACCCCTTACCATCCACCACTCACCACCCACCACTCACCACCCACCACACACCACCCACACTCACACCCACCACTCACCACCACCCACCACTACACACCACCACACTCACCACCCACCACTCACCACCCACCACTCACCACCCACCACTCACCACCCCTCACTCTCCACTCACCCCTTACCATCCACCACCCACCACTCACCACCCACCACTCACCGCCCACCACTCACAACCACCACTCACCACCCCTCCCTCTCCACTCACCACCCACAACCCACCACTCACCCCCCATCACCCATCAACCACCACTGGCCCATCAACCCCCACCCCTCATCCTCCTCTGCTTGTTGGTGGCGCTGCCTGTTCGGTGGCTGATTGGTTACAACTGACAATCCATGCGCTTTTTGTCTTGGGGGGTAATGTGCAATTAAGACGGTGCTTGTGCGTCCAATGGCCGCGTAAAAATGCCACCCTCCTTTCTCTGCGCTGTGTGACTCGCCGCCACGCGCAGCCCGTATGTAATTGAAATCTAGATTTGATTCCGCATAAAACATTGCCCGATTTGGATTCATTTCCCGCTGACTGAGGCTGAAAGGCGAGTAATTATTGCGCCTGCTCATGACACACGCTGACGAGCACTGCGGACCGTCTTAAAAGCTGCATAGTCGATGGTTCTGAGTTGTGGGAATTTTCTGAGATAAAGATATTAGGTTGATCGTTATAATCTACTTCACTTTAGTTTGAAGGAGCTTTGATTTTAAATGACTATGTTTCAAGATATTTGAAATGTAAACAATGCTAAATAAATGTTTGCATGTTTGTCAAGACTGTGACCCGCATATACTTCAGCAGTAACAGGGTCTATTAAATTGACTCTGTGGGCCCTTCTATGCAGAAACCAATACTTACTAAGTGCCCACGTATATAAGTTCAATATGTAGAAACCAATACTTAATAAGTGCCCGTGTATATAAGTTCAATATGTAGAAACCAATACTTAATAAGTGCCCACGTATATAAGTTCAATATGTAGAAACCAATACTTACTAAGTGCCCATGTATATAAGTTCAATATGTAGAAACCAATACTTAATAAGTGCCCATGTATATCAGTTCAATATGTAGAAACCAATACTTAATAAGTGCCCACGTATATAAGTTCAATATGTAGAAAGCAATACTTAATAAGTGCCCATGTATATAAGTTCAAGATGTAGAAACCAATACTTAATAAGTGCCCATGTATATAAGTTCAATATGTAGAAACCAATACTTAATAAGTGCCCGCGTATATAAGTTCAATATGTAGAAACCAATACTTAATAAGTGCCCGTGTATATAAGTTCAATATGTAGAAACCAATACTTAATAAGTGCCCATGTATATAAGTTCAATATGCAGAAACCAAAACTTACTAAGTGCCCATGTATATAAGTTCAATATGTAGAAACCAATACTTAATAAGTGCCTGCGTATATAAGTTCAATATGTAGAAACCAATACTTAATAAGTGCCTGTGTATATAAGTTCAATATGTAGAAACCAATACTTAATAAGTGCCCACGTATATAAGTTCAATATGCAGAAACAAATACTTAATACGTGCCCGTGTATATAAGTTCAATATGCAGAAACCAATACTTAATAAGTGCCCATGTATATAAGTTCAATATGTAAAAACCAATACTTAATAAGTGCCCGCATATATAAGTTCAATATGTAGAAACAAATACTTAATAAGTGCCCGTGTATATAAGTTTAATATGTACGTTCAAATCTAACTAAGTGTTTTTGCTTTTGAAAATTGAATCTTTTATCGGAGTATGCAACTTTAAGCTATTTCCGACTCTGCTAACTGGGTCAAGGCAACTGCGTCGGAAACTTCCACTAACAATTGTGAGACGCAAACACGAACAGATATAAAAGTAGGTCAACAAATATAGATTCAGAGATTAAAGTTGCATAGTCCGATGGTTTTGAATTTCTGCCATTTTTATGAGATCAATATATTTAATTGGTTGTTATAACCTACCTTACTTTAGTTTGAAGTAACTTTCATTTTGAATGGCTAACCTTTGAGATATCTGAAGTGGAAACATCCTAAATTAATGTTGGCAAGCTTGCCAAAACTTGACACCATAGGATCTATGCAGTAACAGGTTCTGTTAAATTGACTCAGTATTCCCTTCTATGTGGCAACAAATGTTTAATAAGTGCACCAATATCTAAGTTAGATAGTGTTTTTGTTTTGAAATTGTGATGCTTCATCGGACTATGCAGCTTTAAGATGTGCCGTTAAAGGTAAGGTTATGGAGCGACACTCGAGTGTGGCCAGAAAAGACCGTTTAAAGTTTGTTAAAGCTGCATAAAAGCCGCAAATATTCGAAAGCCAAGTGCTGATGTAGATTTGAACCTACATATCCAACTTAGATCCCTGTGCATTTGTTTAAGTGTGTATTTCTACATAGAAGGGCGTACTAAACCAATTGAATAGAACCTGTTACCACTGAAACCCATGGCACTTTGACAAGCATGCCAACTTTAATTTGGCCTGTTTGTACTTCAAATATCTCCCAACTTAGTCATTTTAAATCAAAGTTCCTTCAATCAAAAGTAAGGTAGATTATAAAAATTAATCTGATATATTTATCTCAGAAAGTGACAGAAACACAAATCCATCGGACTATGCAGCTTTAATTGGACTATGCAGCTTTAATTGGACTGTGCAGCTTTAATTGGACTATGCAGCTTTAATTGGACTATGCAGCTTTAATTGGACTATGCAGCTTTAATTGGACTATGCAGCTTTAATCGGATTATGCAGCTTTAATCGGACTATGCAGCTTTAAAGACGATTCCAGAAAGAAATGGTCTGAGACTAATGAGAGAAAAGGGAGCCAACCTGACGCTCAAAGAGGAGGAGCAGTTAGGTGATTGATAGCACACAGAACTGAACTCCAGGATGCTCCAGCATCACCTCCAAGGACAGTCACACAGGGCATAGTGAATGTAATACAATTACGACCAGACGGGATGGCCGAATGAGTTGAGCATCTGTCTCCCATTTTGCTAGATCGTGGGATCGAACCCTGGTCGAGTCAAACCAATGACTTAATTGATACTTGTCGCTTCCTGGCCAGGTGCTCAGCATTAATAGGATAGGGTTAGGATTGGTTGAATTTGGATAGGATAATGTGACTGAGTGGTATATCAGGTCATGGTGCTGGTGGTCTGGTCTCCCAGTGGGCAGCACTATAAAGTTGCCATGAGTGTGCACTGTCGCAAGTCAATACGCATCTTGATATGACCTTAGATGTTGGCAGGATGTCAAGCTCCAACATCCAACCAACCAATAATACATTTCCAGATTAAACGTGAAGACTTTCATATATGCATAAGTGTTTGCACTTTACAAAAGATTTCTAATTTAATTTAGTTAGACAATTGTGAATCCTATCTGATTAGAAGAAATGAGTCGCGTAAGACTCCAATCGCAGACAAGTCATAAATGGGCACGGGCTTTAAATAACCTGCTGGTTTTGGCTCAACACTGATTGATGTGTCGACATAGAAATTCACCAGCAAACATTGCTAAGGCTAACAATCGAAGCCTGCTACCTTTCGCGGATTCCTTCAAAGATCTCATCTAATAATTAATAGCGCTCCAGAAGTGAACTATTGAAAGGCAATACAGACCTCACATACACACACTCTCAGGTGAAATGATTTGTGCATATGGATGGCTATATGATGCTGAAGTTGTTTTGTCTCGTGAAACTGTGTGGCTAATTGTTAGTAAATGTGGTGCATCAGTGACTAATTGTTAGTAAACGCAGAGCCATCAGTGGCTAATTGTTGGTAAATGTGGCACCACCAGTGGATAATTGTTAGTAAATGTGGCACCAGCAGTATAAATAATCTTTGACTGGGAGTTCTCAACAGAGTGTTGTGTTTGAAATTGCATAATTCGATGGAAGCATTATATTTTCAAAACTAAAAGACTGACCTAGATTTGATCCGATACATGCAACTTGGATACCAGCACACCCAGTAATGGTAATGGACATTTGGTGTTACAAAAAAAGGAATTATCTACTATTAAATATTATATATTATACTCCCGCAGCACCGTCTCAAGGACAGGGCTGGTTAAACAGCGTTATAGTGTTGGCAAGCTGGGCTATGGACAGCGACAAGAGTCTTCACCTTATGGTTCTAAATATATACAGTAAAACCTCTCTAAATCGACCAACCATGGGATAGACTTTAAATGGTCAATTTAGGGAGGTGGTCGGTTTAGGGAGTTGTAGCGTTACAATGCTATATTGTATGGGCGATTATTTGCTACCCAAATAAAGTGATCGATATAGGGGAGTGGTCTAGCTGTGGAGGTGGTCGGTTAGAGAGGTCTTACTGTAGTTACATTTGTTATCTATTATATTGATTAAGCTATGTACATTAATAGGCTTCAGAACTAATAGAAGTCGAATGGAGAGCGTCTAGTGCCCGTCATCTTGCATAATGTGACTGAGTGGGGTATCAGGTCACGGTGCTGGTGGTTATAAAGTCGCCATGAGTGCACACTGTCACAAGTCGATACCCGTCCTGATATGACCTTAGATGTTGCTAGGACGTAAAACAACAACAAACAAACAAAATGATATCATGTTGTGTGGGTTTGTGTGTGTTGTTTCTTGTTTCCTGTTTTTCTTAATGATGACATTTATTAAGTAGTGTATATTTCAGTTTGCATAGAAACGGTCTTTCTCATTCCACTGCGCCTTGATTGATCACAATACTGAATGCTAAGCTACGGGGCGACAAATATCAAATATCAAATCTCTAAGTCATCGTCTTGACTCTCCCAGAGTTGAAACCCTACGGGTACAAAACGTAAAGCTTGTTTTATTTAACAATGCCTCTAGAGCACATTGATTTTTATCATCGGCTATTGGACGTCAAACATATGGTCACTCTGACAAGTGACATATATTTCTTTAGAGGAACTGCCACAGAGGCTACTCGTTCTGATAAGCAGCAAGGGGTCTTTTAAGGTTTTTTGTTTGTTTCTTGTTGTTTTACATCCTAGCAACATCTAAGGTCATAGCAGGACGGGTACAGACTTGTGACAGTGCACACTCATGACAACTTTTATAGTGCTGCCCCACTGGGAGATCAGGCCGCCAGCACCATGATCTGATATCCCACTCAGTCACATTATCCTGACACTGAGCCAACCAGTCCTTGCCCTATCCTAATATGGCCGAGCACCTGGCTAGGAAGTGACAAGTATCAATTTTTAAGTCATTGGAGACGGACGCTCTAACTCATTCGGCCATCCCGTCTGGTCTCTTTTAAGTTGTATATGCACTTTCCCACAGACAGGACAGCAGATAGACTATGGGTCCCTCGACCTGCCACCACGCGGAGAGTGTGCGCTCGACTCACTCGTCCATCCTGTCTAGTATGCGTTATGTTGTATTATGCGGTTAATTCAACTTGATTGCGTAATCCTGTTTCTGATTCCTCAACAGCGAACACGTGGGGCAGGAGTTGACGAAGCCTGGCCACCACCTCCAGGGTCACCCCGCTCCCTCTACATACAACATTCGACACCAGGTGTCGCCTCTGAATCCTTGTGTCACCGCTAACCAACGGGCCGGGTTCGACGCGACGCACCACGTGACCGGACCAGTCCAAGATGGCCGCTGCCAACAGACCCAACCACCAAAAGAAACAAAAAGAGTGATGAGTCATCGGTTTCTTGGCACCACGAGCTGTTAGTGGTTTATGTACAGAGTGTGGTGGTATAAATATATATATGTATACATATGTTTATACATACGTGCACATAAATATATATGTGTATAAATATATCATATATATGTATAAATATATTATATATATATACAAATATATGTAGATATACCTATATTTATACGTATATGCATATAAATAAATATGTATAAATATATCGTATATATGTATGAGTATATTATATATGTATAAATATGTGTATATATGCATATTGTTATACTTATATGCATACATACATATATATTTAATCATTCTGATCTGATGACCAACAAAAAGAAGAAAGTCAAACAAATCCGTCTAATCTAGACTCGACCAGGTGAAGCTCTCTTAGTCTTACCGTTCAGTCCACAGAGTGCCACAGTCAACTATGTCAAACAATACAAATCTAGCAGAGTTCCGCGAGAGCAGATATTACTATTAATAGCAAGCTATTGTGATGTGAATGAAAAGGGATGTTACATAATATTCAGTTCAAATATGTACGTAACACTTCCTATTTGTTTATTTATTGTGGCTTTGATTATTTTGGAAAGAAAGAAAAGTATGCACACTGTTTATTTAAATCCATATATTCATATAGTTATATGTATGTTGTTATTATTCAGGTATGTAAATGTATTTTTATATATATGTGTGCATATATATGTATATATAAGTGTATATATACATATATATGGAGATATAAAGACATATATGCATCTGTAAACATATACTGCATATATGCATAAACAGACAAATATATCTAAGCATCACATATGCACATATAAACAGTTATATGTATATATTATATATAAGTGTATATGCGCAAATATATACAAAAGTATGTACATGTACATCATGTACACACATATATATGCACATATAAATACATATGTATATGTATCTAAATATAGCTATATATATAGATACAAGAATATATATATACATATATACCTTCCCTCATTGGCAAATCCCTCTTCCATCGTGAATGCTAATTCAGTTTCCCAGAATATTATTTTACTATATTCATCATATTCATTATATTTAAAGTTTCTTCCTGCGTTAAGAACAGACACACACACCTTACCACGTTCAGTTGATGGCCTTTGAAATTCCACTTGCAAATGTGTAGAGAGCACTGCTCATGCGCACCTACCTACCTATCTAGCTACCTACCTATCTACCTATCTAGATACCTAGCTATCTATGTATCTATCTATCCACTAATGAAATAGGCATTGTGAACCAAGATGCGAACCAGACAAGGCTGATTCGAGGTGTTCTCGCCCCATCTCGCCCCATCTCGCCCCATCCCCTAAGTTCCTCCTTCTTACAATGCGGTCTGTAACCTGTCGCCCCCACCCTACCGGCCGCCCGCTGTACTAAGGCCTCCCGAGTTCAGCCGACTGTGTCCACACCTCATACCCTGCCTTCGTGTGTATTCGGTTCGTTTTGAGTACGATAGATGAATACTGTGTATATCCTAAATTCCTCCAATTGAAAACCAGGCTGTGTATATTACACACACATCTATAGGCCTACATCAAACCGGAAATACAATTCTGTTTTGTTTCTGAATGTTGTGTGCCGATACTTAATTCTTGAACATAGCAGTAACAAGTCGTTTCTCCTTATCACGACCCTGTGACATAAACGCCCTCCGACTCAGACATACCAGTAGAGAACAGTGGTCTAACACGAAACAAAATGTGTAAATTTATACCAAACTTCACTGAATTGTACTTACTTTGCTTTGCAAAAATGTCAGGCCAATTAAAAACACAGCTATCGGTATTTGCTATGACAACGCTATTAAAAAGTCATCTTTATTATCTGGGAGCCATGACAATGCTATTAAAATAAAGCTATTCGTGTTTACTGGGAGCTATGACAACACTATTAAAATAAAGCTATTTGTGTTTACTGGGAGCCATGACAACGCTATTAAAATAAAGCTATTTGTGTTTACTGGGAGCCATGACAACGCTATTAAAATAAAGCTATTTGTGTTTACTGGGAACCATGACAATGCTATTAAAATAAAGCTATTTGTGTTTACTGGGAGCCATGACAACACTATTAAAATAAAGCTATTTGTGTTTACTAGCCATGACAACGCTATTAAAATAAGCTATTTGTGTTTACTGGGAGCCATGACAACGCTATTAAAATAAAGCTATTTGTGTTTACTGGGAGCCATGACAACGCTATTAAAATAAAGCTATTTGTGTTTACTGGGAGCCATGACAACGCTATTAAAATAAAGCTATTTGTGTTTACTGGGAGCCATGACAACGCTATTAAAATAAAGCTATTTGTGTTTACTGGGAGCCATGACAACGCTATTAAAATAAAGCTATTTGTGTTTACTGGGAACCATGACAACGCTATTAAAATAAAGCTATTTGTATTTACTGGGAGCCATGACAACGCTATTAAAGTAAAGCTATTTGTGTTTACTGGGAGGCATGACAATGCTATTAAAATAAAGATATTTGTATTTACTGGGAGCCATGACAACGCTATTAAAATAAAGCTATTTGTGTTTACTGGGAGCCATGACAACGCTATTAAAATGAAGCTATTTGTGTTTACTGGGAGCCATGACAACACTATTAAAATAGAGCTATTTGTATTTACTGGGAGCCATGACAACGCTCACCAAGTCTCGGCCGGTATAATAACTGTTTTATGTTCCTGATATGTACTTGCACTGTTCCATATTACACCCCTCCTTCGCTACAATAATAACAATAATACCAATAATAGTAAACCTAATCATGATTTTACTTCAAATGCTGCCACTTCTTAACTAGCGTGCATAGGACCTATACGTGCCAAATGTGCAGAGGAACTTGGGTCTGAAGAATCCTGCTACTTATTATGGTGATGATGATGATGATGATGATGTCCTACTACTATCATGTCTGATCTCCTCAATGTGTGTGATTTCCTCGGTGGACAGAACACTACTACAACCAGGCCATTGCACCACAGCTAAATAACTAAGTCAAAGCGAATCCTTTAGGATTGTTTATTTCATTTTATTTTACATCAATTTGGGTCACCCCACTCCCCTTCCCCCAAGCGGCGAAATTGTATTGCTTAGAAAATATCATGGTTGGCAGTGGCTTGGACTATATAAGTACACTCACCAATCGTATCTCGGAACTTGGTAGACCGAACACTAATAGTAGCAGAGAAGAGTTCGGGCATTACCAGATGCCTGTCACTGTCTTGTCCGTAGCTAATGGGATGGAAGTGGCAGGGTCCGTACGGGGCCTGGAAAGTCTTTACAAGTCTTCAACTTCATTTGTCCCATTTCAAGGCCTTGAAATGCTTTGAATTAAACCTATTTTGGGTAATTAGTCTTGAAAAGCATTGAATTCCATTAAACTGTCCCCACTGATCTAAATTAGTCTGAAATTGCTATTGTTGTTATTTCCTGAAATCCAGGTGAAAATAGCCTCGAATTCCTGTCCAAAATAGCCTTGAAATAGCCTTGAATTTCATATCTTCACAATGTTATGTGCATGTACCCTGACACGGTCGCTTCAGCTCCACACATTTGTTCTAATTAAAGTGTAAACAAAAGCCTTTAAAAAGACCAGGTCCCACCCCATTGGAACAACCCCATTTTCAACATGCCGACCCCCCCCCCCCACTTTAAACACTGTGACTATCTGCCTACTATTAGAATACCTGTGTAAAAAGGCGCTGTTTTAAGGCCACCATACATTACACGGCATCGGCGATTGTGTGTCATTGATCGGTTATTTTGAGTGTCCCGAAAATAAAATAGGGAGAGGAGAAGAAAATAACAAATTTCAAAAACAGTTTTGGCAGATACTGCACGCGTACACAAACAAACTAACCGCTGCATGCGGAGTTATGTCTGGTCTGCAACACTCTCAAGGTATCCGGTGCATTTCGGGAGTGTGTCGCCAATGTCGGGGAAGGTATGCCTTGCATTAGAACAAATTAAATATGCATGGACCTAGCCAAACAGCATTCTCTGATTGAACCATCGTAAAATGCTTATATCACCTCCTCAAATCCTCGCTATATATACACATATAAGTCTACTCATATATATATAAAAAATATATATATATATATCTACATATATATATATACATATATATGCATTTATATATATATATATATATATATATATATACACACACACACATGTGTATATTACACACACATATATAATATAGGCTTACGTCAAACCAGAAATACAATTCGGTTTTGTTTCTGAATGTTGTGTGCCAATACTTAATTCCTGAAAATAGCAATAACAACTCGTTTCTCCTTATCATAACCCTGTGACGTATCTGACACGTGTGTATGTGTGCCACCCGCACTGTAAAATATAGATATAAGTATAGATATATATCCTAAAGTTGCATTATAATATAACCAGCCAATGTCTCGACTTCATAATGTATTCGTTGGAGCATACGAAAGTCGGTTCACCACAACAACAGCAACACACAAATGTGGATTTTTGTTTGTTGCTATTCTGTTTCTGATTATTAGCGCTATTAAAAGTCACCTTTGATTTTGATATGTGACCTCTAGCTAGATAACCTCCAAGCGCTTTATACACGGCACAAAAGCAAACTGGGTCGGACACAGGTTAGTCTATGGAACTGGAAGCAGTGATGGTTTGTGACTGTTATAATTGTCTGAAGCTGCATAGTCCCGTGCTTTTGAGCTTTGTTCATTATCTGAGATAAACATAGTAGCTTTATCGTTATGATCTACATTACTTTAGTTTGAAGTACCGTTGCTTTAAAATCACTATCTTTGGAGATATTTGAAGTGTAAACATGCTAAATTAATGTTGGCATCTTGCCAAAACTCTGACCCCGTAGACTTCAGTAGTAACGGGTTCTACTAAATTGACTTACGATTGCCTTTTCTGTAGCACAAGCATCTAAATTGGATATATATGTTCAGATCCAGATGAGTGTTTTGGTTTTGGAAATGTGATGTTTATATCGGGCTATGCAGCTTTATAGGTCTTTATTTGAATTTCCCCCTGTTGGCTTGTGGTCTATTTCACACAGCCGGGTTGAATAAGTACAGGAGGATATTAATAAGAGCACACTGTAAATGGTTGGTAGCATTGATTCAATGACTAACTACAGAATATTAATAAGAGCACACTGTAAATGGTTGGTAGCATTGATTCAATGACTAACTACAGAATATTAATAAGAGCACACTGTAAATGGTTGGTAGCATTGATTCAATGACTAACTACAGAATATTAATAAGAGCACACTGTAAATGGTTGGTAGCATTGATTCAATGACTAACTACAGAATATTAATAAGAGCACACTGTAAATGGTTGGTAGCATTGATTCAATGACTAACTACGAATATTAATAAGAGCACACTGTAAATGGTTGGTAGCATTGATTCAATGACTAACTACAGAATATTAATAAGAGCACACTGTAAATGGTTGGTAGCATTGATTCAATGACTAACTACAGAATATTAATAAGAGCACACTGTAAATGGTTGGTAGCATTGATTCAATGATAGCATTGGGTGTATTTAATAAAAAGAAGCTATGTGGTAGGTGCAATGCTGGGAGGTGAGGCCTCTTGTTAGTTAGTCTTACAGCTAGCCGCACTTAGCTTAATTAATTAATTAATTAACTGTAGATAACTGACCAAATAAAGACGGGGGTAAAAGTAAGCATTTTATTTGTATTAATAGTGATGTAGGACGCTCTCTTCGGTGCAATGTATAATATTTGTATTTTAGCAGAAGCGTCCAACTTTAATTCAGAGCCGATTTTCATTGAATAATTATTGTGTGCAATATAATTAAATATTTTAATTTTACTATTTAAAAAGAGTAGACGGGTTTCTGACTACATTAGTGGGTGACCAAGTTGATTGATGTTCACATTAATGAGTAACTAATGGGGTTAGCTTGGATTAATTGTCTGGGACTGTTTCCCCCCAAGTGGGTTCTTTGCGTCTGTAGATATTATTAGGATTCGAGGTAAATTAATTATTTTAGAAAGTGGATTCTTTTTTGGTTGGGGTTAATCATAAGTGACAAGCCCTTATGATCTGAGTAATGTGTGACTTATATTATATATACTTGATGGATTATTGATTACCAAGTATTGAGTAAGGGCTACGTCAGTAAGATTGTTGGTGGTCTTTTTAGTGTGGGGGGCGTGGGGGGTATTTTCTGTGCCGTGGACCATGAATAGAGTAAATTGCGCCCGTATCTGCTCATCGATCGCAATGAAAGCAAGCACCTTATGAGACATTTCAATTCGGGGACCAATCGTTATTGTTGGTAGTGTTATATATTATATGTGTTACTATATAAGTGTCGTTGTCCTTGTGTCGGTCGCCTTTATATAACTCACTGCTCTGTGTACTGCCAGCTAATTGGAGTCATTAACGTTGCACAGTCCGATGGTTTTGAATTTCTGTCATTTTTCTGAGATAAATACGGCAAATTGATTGTTATAAATCTACCTTACTTTAGTTTGAAGCAACATTTATTTTAAATGGCTAACTTTTGAGATGTTTGAAGTGTAAACATGTTAAATTAGTTGTGGCAAGCTTGCCACAACTCGGACTCAATAGGTTTCTACAGTAACGGGTTCTATTAAATCGACTCAGTATTCCCTTCTGTGTGGCAACACATGCTTAATAAGTGCATCAGTATCTAAGTTCTAGATCAAATGTAGATAATTGCTTTGGTTTTGACAATTTGATGCTTCATCGGACTATGCGGCTTTAACAACAACACGTAGAAGAAAATATGTTGATGTTAGAAAAAGGTGGTTTATTTGTGAACTATTGGACTTTAATAAACAAAGATTGAAGTCACTCGGTTTGTGTTCTAAGGTGATGGAAGAGAGCGAGAGAAAAGAATATGACTATAGAAGTTCTTTTTAAATGGGCAGTAGATTTATAATTACGAAAGGTATAATGAAATTATGGCGTTACTGATCAACAAACTATAGGTTACTATAAACAGTAAAAGTAGAATGTAGAATGTAAAATGTAACAGATAATATCGTGCTCTAACGCAGTGGTTCAAATTCGAATAAGAAATTGTAATCTTTAGTGGGCTTTTTAAATAAATAAATAAATAAATAAATAACAATAGTAATTAAAAATATAGACTGTGCAATTCAAATGTCATTGGGTTAGCTAAAAGTTCTTAATGTTAAACCCTAAATGCACTCAGCGTGAACTGTTCCTCTTGGTGTGCATTCTGTAGTTATATCGATATACTAATACGATTGATGATGATGATGATGATGATGACGATGACGATGGTGAGTGCTATTTCAACAGGATAGCGTCAAGGATTCTTCAAGGATTGTGCACGAGCTTGGTGTATGCCGTAAAGTTTGCTAGAACGAAAGGCCTCGCATTGGGAGAAGTGAGCGGTCTCCTCGCTGGGCGATAATAGGTGAAAGAAGCTGGTTTCATCTGTAAATAAGTTCATTGCTTTAACTGTGTGTATCATAAACTTGTAGACTACTCATTATCTATTGCCCTGAATAAACGCACACAAGACTGACTATATATATATTATACACGTACGTATATATATATATATATATATATATATATATATATACACATATATGAATGGTTCAGGAACACAAACCGACAAACGCCATCTGGGCCGAAATGAAACCAAGTCTACCACATTAGCTTACAGATTAACTTACAGATCGTCTTCTGGCTGATCTAGGCCCTAATGGGCCTCTAATACCAGCTCGTTATGGCAAAAAAGAACTTTTCTTTGCACATATATGTGGGTCGACAGAGCCCTGAAGTCATATAATTGTGGGTGTCCTCTCCAATGTCTGTCCAGCCTTCTCTCAAATGCTTCTACCGTTGGTGCTTCAAGCACTTCGTCTGGGAGAGTGTTCCATGGTTCTGTCAGTCGAAAGAAAAATGTGTGTTTCCTGACCTCAAGTCTGGGCCTCTCCTTGAAGATCGTATACCGCTAGCCTCTGGTGTTACTGAGGTTGAACAAACCTGCTGTGACATACCTGTCATATACCCCAGTAATAATCTTCTAAGTTCCTATCATATCTCCCCTGAGACGACGATATGACAATGTTGGTAGCTTAAGTCTCCTCAAGCGATCTTCATATGACATCGATCCCAATCCTGGGATCATGAAGCTGAGGGTGCCATCATTCCGATAGTAAAATCTGTTTGTTTGCAGAAGCTGTCACATCCCGTATATAATGTCTTACTTAATATCGCTTTATAAACTGGAAAGCACAAGACTAAATTCCATTTGACAGAAAACAACAAAAATGGATTTGTCGATTTTTGCACCTGAACCCTTCATTTACAACCATATATATATATACATATATATATATGTAGATATATATATGTAGATATATATATATATATATATATATATGCATTCTCTTGAGTGGACATGCCTAGATCTAGGCAACAACATCCAGTCCAAAGAAATGGAATCTGCATCATCCTATTTCAAACTGAACCTGTGCATTTGGGCAATCATTAATTAGTACAAGAAACCTGATTGTGAAACCACCAAAGCCAACCCTTCAGTGCTAGCAACTTTCCAATGCGCTCTATAGCTGGCAGATGGAAACTATAGAGAGTGTCGCTAAATTGTACACACTATCCGGGCATTGTGCTTTGGATGAGAAATGATACCTGTAGTTTGTGACCTGTAGATGTGAAGTGTTGACCTACTGTGCCGGGCCAGCCTGAAGATAAGATAAGAAGGACCAGAGTCTGGTGGACATGAGTCTCATCAGATACCATGGAAGAGCCCTTGTCGTCTGCGATCTGCATGCATTGTTCATTGTTCGATGGAGTTGATTTGAACAAATTCAAAAGCTAAAGCTGATTTTATTTTGATTATTCCTTCTTTCTTTCTTTCTGTTTCTCTTCATAGCATTGTTCCTGGGGATTTATTTGCTTGCTGAAGTTAATTTGCCGAAGTATAAATATCATGTATTCTGGAATAAGGTGAATGTCCCGCTGGCTGATTAGGATGAACATGTTAGATGGTTGTCTAAGTAACAGGCTTTCATACTGAAGAAAATGTGCACAATACTATATATATATATATGTACAGCCTTAGTTAGGCACATCCGATTTACTGTTGATATATTATACATTATATATACAGTAAAACCTCTCTAACCGACCACCTCCACATATCGACCACTCCCCTATATCGATCTCTTTATTTGGGTCCCAAACGATCACCCATACAATACCATTATAATGATTGTTTAAATCCTCCCTAAACTGAGCACCTCCCTAAATGGACCATTTAGAGTCGGTCCCATGGTCGGTGGATTTAGAGAGGTTTCACTGCAATGCATAATAGACCAGGAGTAAGTTCAATAGACCAGCTGCCATTTGCATTATCTAAGATAAACCATTGTATTTGACAAAATCCTTGCACAATACCAATATTTATGGTGGAAATTAGCAAAATGGTCTTGATTTAAAAAAAAATTAAAATCTTATCGCAGTGGCCATTTTAGTTATTTTGCATGATAAAAAGAATTAGGCCTGCCCTGCCTACAACATATAGCATACTTGCACTATTGAAATTACATTGCATTAATTTTAGCCTCCGAAGGGGTGGTGGTTTGGGAAGATTGGTAATTAACATGCACTCGACACAACCAAATAACATTCAGTGACCACTAAGATAGTACCTAATAAACAACACACAACTCTTGTTTGAAACAACAACTAGTTCTATTTCCAACTTGATGCAGTAATCCATGTGGCCAAATGAACGAAAAGCCACTAATAATATTATATCAAAGTAGCAGGTCTTAACAACAATTGTTAAAGCTGCATAGTCCGATAAAAGCAGCAACTTTTCTCAAACCAACATTGTTGCGCTTATTAAGTATGTGTTACTGCCTAGAACTTAGAAGGTCACACTGCGTCCATTTAATAGAACATGTCACTGCTGAAGTCAACTGTGTCACAATGTTGAAATGCAAGCCAACATTAAGTACACGTTTGTGTACTTAATGTTGATACGCACGCCAACATTAAGTACACATTCTTGTACTTAATCTCAGAAGCTGGCCATTTAAAATAAAAATTACTTCAAAATAAAGTAAGGTTGATTATAACAATCAACATAATATATTTATCTAAAATTGTTTACAGAAACTGAAAGCCATCGAACAATGCCACTTTAAACACAACATATAGAAACTGACTGCAATTATTTCCCATCCAAGCATTTATTGCTCTATTTGTCAATTTCTTTGCTTAGTTTCACTTCGGGTTTGTTCATCCAAATAATGACATCTCCATATGCCAAGTGTCCCCTTAATATACATCACTTCCCTACAATCAGGGGTCTCAGTGACAACAATTTTAAATCCCTGAAAAACTGGGGGGGGGCAGGGGCATGCCCCCCCCCCCCCCGGAATCTTTTAAAACCTACAATTAAAATGGTGCAATCTGGCACCTACTTGGACATATTTGGGCCTTGAAATTCCAACTTAATACTAACAAATAATTCAAAGTAAAAGTTTGTTCATAGACAGGATATTTGGGGGGCTGATTTGGAAACTCAGTTTTCACTGAAATCAGGGATCTCGCTGAGAAATGGGATCCCCATTCAATGGAATATACAGTGAATATTTATTTAGGATTCTCAAAGAACTAATCTGGACTTAACTTCAACTGAACCCAGAGATTCAATTGAGATTGCGATGTTGGTTAATGCAGATATCTTTGTTTCGTTTCTTATTATGATTTTCTTCTTTGACAAAAAAAGAAGTTCTAATAAGTAGCTAACACACATAAGCCCATATGTTGTCAATTAATTTAGAATTGTACTTGAGGGGATGTGGTCTTGGCCATAGCTGTAGCTGGTAGGTAACATTGAGATGGTACATATCATAGTGTATAACCCCTGCTGTAACTTGACAGCTATGGCGGCCCTTCAATGTTGCTTGGTTGTTGGAATTTTAAGTCCTGAAAACATATAAGGTCATATCCGGATGGGTCCTTTCAATGCAATGGAGGTGAAAACTTTGGGATGAGAAGAGGTCTCCATCACAAATTCAAACCAAGGATTGAAGGTTCAATTGTGTCTTTGTCCCTTTATGGGTTGCTCAATGCTCAAGACGTAATGAAACGATTGCTTCCATTGGAAGCTTCAGTCAAGGTCAAGGCCACTACATTACTTTGGTCGATCTTCGGGTAGCACTCATTTTGTAACATCCAGCACTAAATAACATACCGAATGACAAATAGTGAAAACAAAGATCAATAATAAGCCTGGATATTTTAGACAAGATACAAGATTTTAGGCTAAAAATAAATCCTATTTAAAAGTGGAGTAAATTATCAGTAATGTCCTATACTGGAGAGGTATATATATATACCTCCTACCCCACCCCACCCAAACACATATCCAATTATTACCCAACAAGCAAATAATTCTGTTCTCTATATTTTGTGCGGCTTTTAAAACAAATATATTTATCTTTTTGTACTTTGTTTAAGTTGTTTTCCCTGTCCGTTTTTTCCGCGCACCTTCAACATTCGGCAAGATGTGCACGACACTCCCGCCAGATGGTGCTGTGGCTTCTGTTCCTTCCCAGCATGCAGTGCACTGCTTTCCTATAGTTGGTTCACAGAACACTGGCTCTCCTTATAGTTCTACCAGGGGGCGCCACATGCAGAACGCCTGTGGCGCCGGCGCCGGGGATTTTGTACAAAACAAAACATGGTTATACTGAGTGTCAAATTCAATTCAATGAAGCAATAAAATGCTCTACGTAATTCTCTTTTGCAATTCATTGTGTTTGTTGTTTTCCTTCCAACATCCATATCAGGTGTGGGTATAAAATATATATGTGTGTATATTACCTACATATAAGTAGACATAATATATATACACATATTGCCAACCAAGTAGTTTGGAAATTTAATATTTTCACCTACATGTATACATGTAATATATATATATATCTATATGTAGATATCATATATTCCTCTGAGCGATTGGAGGCTCGGCCCCATGCAAGAGGCAGAGCGGAGCATGTTGGCCCCCCCCCCCACCCGGACGGGGGGGCGGGGGAGTGCAGGACACTATACAGGCATTATTACACACGATAAAGGGTTTATCACTATCCATATATCGGGGGGGGGCGGGGGCATATTGTGAAAGTGGATTGATTAGATTAGCCTTACAAAAAAGAACAATAGACGGGTTTGTAATTCCAGCTGCACGGTGCATCGTGGGATATGTGGCAGCAAAACAAAGCAGTGCGAAGCACATGCCACACTGAGTGCAGCTATGAAATATGTTAGTTTCAGCTCATGTTTGAAACGTAGAATACCAATTAAAAAATATCTATATATTAAAGCTGCATAGTCCAATGACATATCAAATTTTCAAAGCAAAACCTATTATCTAGATTTGATTTGACATATTATATCTAACTTAGATACTGATGCACTTATTAAGCATTTGAAGACTTCATGCGCAAAACCACGTAAACACCAATCCAAAAATGGAAATAAACATTGGAGTCAAACCCTTAAAAACTTAATTTTCTTTATATTCCTACTCTTTTTTGCATTGCTCCATAACCATGTCATCATATGAAAAGTGGAATTAGTGAGAAATAAAATTATTTTCAAGTAAAAATCTTTTATTTAAACATTTTTGGAATGGCGCTTACATGGTTTTGCGTCTGAACTCTTCATTTGTTTCTGCGTAGAAGCCAATACTGAGTCAAATTATCAGAACCTGTTACTGCAGAAGTCTATGGTGTCAGAGTTTTGGCAAGCTTGCCAAAATTAATTTTCTATGTTTGCACTCAAAATATCTCAAAGGTTTACCATTTAAAATAAAAGTAATTTTGAACTAATGTAAAGTAGATACTAGTGATCGATCTAATATATTTATCTCAGAAAAAAATACAGAAATTCAAAACCATCGGACTATGCAACTTTAAATTAACATGCAAATCTTTTATTTACCCTTGCATTTACATCAAACTAATAAGCATGTCTTATAGCATCTGCACTTAGATCTAGCCAAATCTAGTGTTAGAACTAGTATACCCAGTAATTGGCAGTGAGTTCTACTTATTTTATTCTCGTTTGTATATATATCTTTTGGTTAATAACATCCATATGGCTAGGAAATGGTCAGGGTTCATCAGATATTTGTTATATATTTCTTTGGAAGAAATTTCTGTTGACACATTTAACATTTTAAAATTTAGAAGAAGAATTAAAAATGGTGACGTGAACATCAGCATAAGATTAAGTAAAGTGACCGATTGTTTTGTGGGGACTTGGATATTTCTTTGCTCAAAATGCTTAATATGGATAGTTGTTTTAAATATACTCATTATTTCATAATATTATTATTAGGTTGCCTGAGTGACTCCATGTTTATGCCTTATTGCTCTGTATTTCAATTAATTTTGAATAAAATGAAAGTTTTGCAATGCGCGTATCGGCAAACTCAATGGGCATGCGGATTTGTTTTGCTTGTTTTCAGTGTATGCGCAGTCGGAAGTACGAACCCGTCTATTCTGTTACATAAGTTATATCAGACTAAGACTTAATGTTTACGAATTAATGTTGGTGACTGCGATTAAGTCAGACAGTGTGTATGTATCTAAACCACAGTCTAGGATATGGCAAGGAGCAGTGGAAAGAGGAACACAAATTATCCGTGATTGAAAGTTCCCCTGTTTAATCACCTAATACCCCAGTCACACGAGAGACAGCATATTTCCCCTGAGACGATGATATGACAATGTTGGTAGCGCTTAAGTCTCCTCAGGCGATCTTCATATGAAATCGATCCCAATCCTGGGATCATGAAGCTGAGGGTGCCATTATTCCGATAGTAAAATCTGTTTGTTTGCAGAAGTTGTCACATCCCCTATATAATCCCTTACTCAATATCGCTTTATAAACTGGAAAGCACAAGACTAAATTCCGTTTGACAGAAAACAACAAAAATGGATTTGTCAATTTTTGCACCGAACCATTCATTTACAACCAAATATAAATATATATATATATATATACACATATATATATATGGGTTCTGTTGAGTGGACATGCCTAGATTTAGGCAACAACATCCAGTCCAAACAAATGGAATCTGCGTCATCCTATTTCAAACTGAACCTGGGCATTTGGGCAATCGTTAATTAGTACAAAAAACCTGATTGTGAAACCACTCTTTATTTGGGTCCCAAACGATCACCCATACAATACCATTATAATGATTGTTTAAATCCTCCCTAAACTGAGCACCTCCCTAAATGGACCATTTAGAGTCGGTCCCATGGTCGGTGGATTTAGAGAGGTTTCACTGCAATGCATAATAGACCAGGAGTAAGTTCAATAGACCAGCTGCCATTCGCATTATCTAAGATAAACCATTGTATTTGACAAAATCCTTGCACAATACCAATATTTATGGTGGAAATTAGCAAAATGGTCTTGATTTTAAAAAAGAATTAAAATCTTATCACAGTGGGCGTTTTTGATGTTTTGCATGATAAAAAGAATTACGCCTGCCCTGCCTACAGCCTACAGCATACTTGCACTATTGAAATTACATTGCATTAATTTTAAACTCCGAAGGGGTGGTGGTTTGGGAAGATTGGTGATTAACATGCACTCGACACAACCAAATAACATTCAGTGACCACTAAGATAGTACCTAATAAACAACACCCAACTCCTTGTTTGAAACAACAACTAGTTCTATTTCCAACTCGATGCAGTAATCCATGTGGCCAAATGAACGAAAAGCCTCTAATAATATTACATCAAAGTAGCAGGTTTAACAAGTTGTTAAAGCTGCATAGTCCGATAAAAGCAGCAACTTTTCTCAAACCAAACCAATTATCTATATTTGGTTCTACATATGTAACTTAGACATTGTTGTGCTTATTAAGTGTGTTACTGCCTAGAACTTAGAAGGTCACACTGCGTCTATTTAATAGAACCTGTCACTGCTGAAGCCAACTGTGTCACAATGTTGACATGCACACCAACATTAACTACACGTTTGTGTACTTAATGTTGATACGCACGCCAACATTAAGTACACATTTTTGTACTTAATCTCAGAAGCTGGCCATTTAAAATAAAAATTACTTCAAAATAAAGTAAGGTTGATTACAACAATCAACATAATATATTGATCTAAAATTGTTTACAGAAACTGAAAGCCATCGAACAATGCAACTTTAAACAGAACATGTAGAAACTGACTGCAATCAGTTCCCACCCGAGCGTTTATTGCTCTATTTGTCAATTACTTTGCTTAGTTTCACTTCGGGTTTGTTCATCCAAATAATTACATCTCCATATGCCAAGTGTCCCCTTAATATACATCACTTCCCTACAATCAGGGGTCTCAGTGAAAACAATTTTAAATCCCTGAAAAACTGGGGGGGCATGCCCCTGCCCCCCCCCCTCCCCCCACCCCTTGCGGAATCTTTTAAAACCTATGATTAAAATGGTGCAATCTGGCACCTACTTGGACATATTTTGGCCTTGAAATTCCAACTTAATACTAACAAATAATTCAAAGTAAAAGTTTGTTCGTAGACAGGATTTTTGGGAGGCTGATTTGGAAACTCAGTTTTCACTGAAATCAGGGATCTCACTGAGAAATGAGATCCCGATTCAATGGAATATACAGTAAATCTTTATTTAGGATTCTCAAAAGAACTAATCTGGAATTAACTACAACTGAACCCAGAAATTAAATTGAGATTGCAATGTTGGTTAATGCAGATATCTTTGTTTCGTTTCTTATTATGATTTTCTTCTTTGACAAAAAAAAAAGTTCAAATAAGTAGCTAACACACATAAGCCCATATGTTGTCAATTAATTTAGAATTGTACTTGAGGGGACCTGGTCTTGGCCATAGCTGTAGCTGGTAGGTAACATTGAGATGGTACATATCATAGTGTATAACACCTGCTGTAACTTGACAGCTATGGTAGCCCTTCAATGTTGCTTGGTTGTTGGAATTTTAAGTCCTGACAACATATAAGGTCATATCAGGACGGGTCCCTTCAATGCAATGGAGGTGAGAACTTTGGGATGAGATGAGGTGTCCAAGGATTGAAGGTCCAGTTGTGTCTTTGTCCCTTCATGGGTTGCTCAATGCTCAAAACGTGATGAAACAATTGCTTCCATTGGAAGCTCCAGTCAAGGTTTAGGTCACTATGTTACTAATGGGGCTGTCACACTACGACGCTTCTCGCCGGCGACCCGTCAACGTGTGGTGTTTTTGGGCGATAATTAGTGAAATATCGAGACGCGCTGGGGGCGCGTTATGCGCGCGTCGGTACACGTCGGTACATTATCTTTGACGTTGATGGTCGGCGCGAAACGCCGGCGCGCGTTCCCTATCGCCCAAGGTTTTCAACATGTCAAAAACAACCCAACGACCGCCAGCGCGCGCAAATATATGGGTAAGGACGTTAGGCGCGTGTCGCGCTGCGTTGGACGCGCCGGAATAACGTTATGGGAACGCTAGGAAGACGGCGCACGCGCGGGAGGGTCGTTGCTCACGCGTTGCGCAAACTGGGCCGTTTTTGTTTTACGCCCTAGCAACATTTAAGGTTAAATGAAGACGTCGCGCCAAACTTTTTTTTTTTTTCCCCAGCGCGTCGACACACGTTGGCCGCGCGCGCATAACGCGCCGTGCTGACGCCGATCTTTTCCCCCAAACCGCCGAAAAGTTTGACGTTTCTCGACGCGCAAGATAGTACTTTCAACGCTGACGGGTCGCCGAGAGAAGCGTCGTAGTGTGACAGGCCCATTTGGTTGATCTTCAGGTAGTGCTCATTTCGTAATATCCACCATTAAATAGCGTACCGAATGACAAATAGTGAAAACAAAGATCAATAATAAGCCTGGATATTTTAGACAAGATACAAGATTTAGCCTAAAAATAAATCCAATTTAAAAGTGGAGTAAATTATCAGTAATGTCCTATACTGGATAGGTGTATATATATATATATATATATATATATACCTCCTACCCCACCCCACCCCTCGCAAACACATATCCCATTATTACCCAACTTGCAAATATTTGTGTTCTCTATATTTTGTGGGGCTTTTAAAACAAATGTAGTTAAATTTTCCCTCTCCGTTTTTTTCTACATTCGGCGAGATGTGCATGCCACTCCAGCCAGATGGCACTGTGGCTTCTGTTCCTTCCCAGCATGCAGTGCACTGCTTTCCTATAGTTGGCTCACAGAAGACTGGCTCTCCTTATAGTTCTACCAGGGGGCATGACACGCAGAATGTTTGTGGTGCCGTCGCCGGGGATTTTGTACAAAACAAAACATGGTTATACTGAGTGTCCAATCCAATTCAATGAAGCAATAAAATGCTCTATGTAATTCTCTTTTGCAATACATTGTGTTTGTCATTTTCCTTCGAACATCCAGATAAGGTGTGGGTATAAAATATATGTGTGTATATTACCTACATATAAGTAGACATACTATATATACACACATATTGCCGACCAAGTAGCTTGGAGATTCAATACTTTCACCTACATGTCATCATCATCATGCTGTCGGTCACGATGCGTCAAAGACTGCTTTCATTACTTGACTGCCGCTCTCCATTAACTCTCTGCTGTGAGAGTGATGTCCATGAGTCGGTCTTAATGTTCTACATGTAGGCATGTTATATATGTTTATGGATTAGTATACATAACCACAGATAGGTGGCGCCTCCGTATAAGCAGAAGTTATGCTGTAGGCCACTAGGATGAGTAGACTGCAATGAGGTGTCCTAGTTATCCACTACTTGGCGCCACCATAGTGACAGTTTGTTGATCTGGTACCACGAGAAGGGTTCACAGCGAGGAAAGGAGGAAAAACGGGTGACCACTGTCACATATCGAGCATCCCCTTGCAGGATGAGTTTCCCATTGTGTAAGTACTGATATTGTGTGATTTAAACAGAAATTGATGTAGATTAATTTCAAATATACTTCAAACACTTTAATCTGTGCAAATGATACATGAATGTGTGAACAAGAACACGACCCGGGGGATTTGGGTCACCGAGTTGCTACAATTTCAAAGCGAACACCTCGAGTGGAGTTGACAAAAGCATGTGCCGTGTGCAAAATGACCCGTCAGGTCCTATGTGTTGATTTAATGTTAACCCAGATTGTCAGCTTCTATCATCATAAAATACTTTAAATCCTATTTTGCTGTACTTATATCTGTTATTGAAAAACAATATTAAGTTTTAGATTAAGCTGCGGATAAATAATCTACCTCACTCAGTTCTGTGCCTGTTGGTGATTGGATGATTTGGTCATGTGTACACCACCATCTTCATTCATGAGACTATATATATGTAATAAAGAAGGGAGCCTAACTTTCCTACCTTTCACTCTATATCTACTTTCCTTCCTTGCCTGTAGTGATTTCCTATTAGCCAATCTACACCACTCAAACCGCCAGCCGTCGACTTTACAAGGAGAAGAGGAAAGTCCATTTCCGGCAAGATCAAACGGGCTCAAACGGGTTCAACCGTGGCTGGTTGTCCCTCTCCGTTCAGGGCTGAATATGCTTATGGGTACCATAGGAAGAGATGGTTGGTTAGTTATTAAACGGACCTGCTGAGATACGATCCATACTGCGACAAATGCTCTCCAAGCATACCTTTGCAGGTTTTCAGCTTATGTAACTGTATATGTGGGGGGGAAAGTGCTGAAATTGGTTGCTCCTGTTGTGTTGTACTTAGTCCAGCAGCACTGATAAGGCTTTTAGACGACCATATAGAGAAACATGTTAGAATTTGCAATCTAAAATGCTAAACATAAAGTTCAAATGTTTATTTCTCATAACTAGCTACTTTATTTGTGAATAATTGATTAAATCATGTAGATTAATAGACTTTAAAAGTTGAATTGAGAGCTTTATGTGGCTGCCATCTTGGTGGTTGCCATGGTTCCCTGTGTGTGGGGAACCCCTCTAGGTCATGTGATGAGGTAATCCCCCCTATGATGTTAGTCATACATCACATATCTCAACTCTCCTCCCACATGTTCAGTTGCATGAACTGAACAAAGTAAGCAAAGGTGTGTTTGGAGAGCTTTATACCCGGCGACTTTAAGAGCTTTGCGTTCTGGCTACATGTAAAGTCATATCAGGACGCTTAGCACTGTTACAAGTTGGCACCCGTCCTGACATGACCTTAGATGTTGACAGGACGTAACACTCCAACAACCAACCAACCTATATACAGGTATAGGGCGGAAACTCTTCCGTGTCGGCTGCTAGGCGGGCGGGTTTCGGGTTCGATCCACAAGGCATTGCCACTGTAGCAGGGTGTCTGGTCAGACATGCGCAGTGAGTCGGAATGGATGTGTGAGGGTCTCAGCACGCCAACTTGTATCAGTCAGAGTTAATCAAATAAATACTAAATCAAACTAAACAAGTATACCACAAACTCCATGTGTTTCTATAACTGACTTTATTGGGAATCAGTGTGGGGGCCATGTTTATGTAAGGACATTTAACAATATTGCCATCAAAACACAGCTTGGGTCATTCAGGTAATTCCTACCAGTTTGAGCAGCATTGAAAATACTTGAGACTCTCAGTTTACATCGACATTTTTTCTTTTTAAATCAATGATAAAAAATTAATCCACAAATGTTAGGCTAAAAGGGGACACAACAGAAAGTACGCCACGCACCTCATCACTTTCAGGCTAAACTCCCCCCCCCCCTCCTCTCTTCCCTCCCACATTTTCTAAGCCCATGCCATGTTTCCTGTGACTATGAGGGCAAAGAAACTAAATTATATCAAATAAATCTAGGTTAATTTAAACTGCTCAATCTAGTGTGGTATATCCACAATTGAGTTTGCAGTGTGCCCCTGTGTTTTTCTAATTACCTATGCTGACGTCACATGAAATAGGTCTATAGTTGTATTTCATGTGACCTAAGCCGAGGGAATTAGGTCAGTGCGCATGCAGCTTGGCTGGAGGACAACACAGCGTCACACTGCAAACTCAATGGCTATGAGCAATCTTCATACAGAAAAAGTGAAATATCTCTAAAACCACACCACCTAGAAACAAACCGCTTGAAACACATAGAGAAAACATATTCAACGAACAGATTATATTAAATTCATAAGGTTAGGGTTCTGCATTTCTATTAATTTTGAATAAAACTTTGAATAAAATAGAGATTTTGCACTGCGCGTACCGGCAAACTCAATGCATCGCCAATGGTCGTGAGCAATCTTCATACAGGAAATGTGAAATATTTCTAAAACCACACCACCTAGAAACAAACCGCCTGGTACACATATAGAAAACATATTCAATGAACAGATTATATTAAATTTATAATGTTTGCGGTCTGTATTTCTATTAATTTGGAATAAAATAGACGTTTTGCACTGCACGTACCAGCAAACTCAATGCATTGTCAATGGCCGTCAGCAATCTTCATTCAGTGAAATATCTCTAAAATCACACCACCTAGAAACAAACCGCTTGGAACACATATAGTAAACATATTCAACAAACAGTTATATTAAACTTATATGGTTAGGGTTCTGCATTTCTATTAATTTTGAATAAAATAAACTTTTTGCACTGTCCATACCGGCAAACTCAATGGCATTGTACCTTCGTTCTGCAGCCAAGCTGCATGTGCATACACAATGTTTATAAACATTGAAAGGGGTCTATACAGTTTGACCTGCATGTATCCTACATCGCTTTGCATAGATTTGATTCAGAGTGGTCGGAGAAAGTGGGCATGAAACCTTGCCACATGCATGGCTATATGGGCCACTTGGTACTCAGTTGGCTGGGAAGAGCCGCACAGACATTGGGGTGAGAGCAAAGGGTGCATGCTATGGGTTCAACTACAACAAGGAGGGTTGTACCAACAAGGACTGCAAATGGGAGCATATGTGCATCTCATGTAAAAGCAAAGACCATTCTATGGAGAACTGTCCAAATAAGCGTTATTGACATGACTGTACTGTGTTAGGTGTCGGTGAGGTAGATTGTCAGCTGGAAGAGCGCAGCATGTGCACAGATTTGAAAGGGACCATTGGTGATGTAATCGCAGCTGGCGGTTGTGTGGATGCCAGAAAAGTGCAGCAATTTGGCACTCTAATGAGTGATGCGCACAGCGGGAAGCCGGGGGAGCACACTGGGGAGGTGCACCACCTGGCCGACCATTGTGTGAGAACTTTGAGTGACATTGACTGTGTTGTTAGTGGGCATGAGTTAAGGTCCCAGATAACTTGTGTATTGAACATTTTGATCAAGTTTATGTTGGTGCTGGTGTTGACTATGTTAAAACTGTGCATAATACTGATGTTAATTGATGTTATTGATGTTGCTTGTTTGATAAACAATGTAGTAGTCACCCCGCCTGATATTATGTCGGATGTTGGTGGGGATGGCAAGACTTACTAAAATGATTGTTGGTGAGGTGGGGGAATGTCCGGGCTACTTAAGTGGTCGGGGCGCCCAGCCACGTTGTGATGAACCAGAGGAGGTGTGTGTCGCATGGGCGGGTATGCTGCCACATGTCGCCAAGCCGGGCTTGCTGGCCGGTTTTTGCTGAATGTTTCTGTAGGGGAGATGTCGACCCTGATTGGGAATATATACTACGGGGAGCTTGCTTTGGCTATAGAGTAATAGATGCTGATTGTGATAGCAATTACATGTGTGACAACTACTCATCCATCACCAGGCAGCCGATAGGTGAGGCGATGACAGCACAGCTGGAGGTAGAGATAGAACAACAGCATTTGACTGTGGTGGATGAGAAGTGTGCATGTACTCACACCCAGGGGAGTGTGCCAAAAGGGCATGATGATTTCCAAGCTATAGTGGACTGCTCAAGTCCGGAGAGGATTGCGTGAATGATCACACATGGTCCTGTCGTAATAAATTCAGCTACCATTCAGTGGAGTGTCACTGATTTTTTTCAGCAAAACGATGCGCTGGCAATTGTTGACATTAGCAATGTATACTGTGCAGTAAATACACAAACTCAGACTCCAGAGTGAGACAAGGATTAGCATGGGATGATGAATGATGATTAGCATGGGATGATGAATGGCTAGCAGGGTTTTTCGGGAAGAAAAAGAAGATGCATGTAGAGTTGGGGCACCACCGGGGAGATGCGGACGATAGCGGATGCGTAACAGATAACATTAACGTATTAGAGATGTGGCCGGTACTGCTGTGAGTCAGGAGATGGGGCCGTAGTTGGCGTGACTCCTTAGTAGTATTTGTAACAGACAACACTCAGGTGTGTGCAGTTTTATTCTTACTTAAAACCAAGATGAGGTGGTTATGTCAGATCTTCTGGGAATTGGTTACACACAATTTCATGATAAAATCAGTATGCATAAGCATGCACGACAATATCATATGTGACAGTCTGAGTAGATTGGACTGTTGTAACAACATTGCACGAATAAGGGACGCCGACGTGGCAATGAGCCTGTGTTGCCATGAAATCTTCCACTGTTGAGTTCCCATTGCAGACTGGGAGGCCTTGATCAGGAAGCGCGGAGTCTTTGAGTGGGCACACTACGCAGCCTCGACGCAGAAAACTAGGTCTGTCCAGGTGCGAGCATACATGGACTTCTGTGAGGCGTTTGAGGATCGGTTGGATCCATATCCATTTGGTGATGACCAGGTTTGCCTGTACATGACATTCCTGGCTAGGCGCTTGTGTTACTCATCCGTCAGAAATTACTTAAGCACGCTTTGCAACCACTTATAGGACCTAGAATGTCCTCCGATAAATTATGCATGCCATGAAATTTTAAAATGCATGGTTGGCATCCGCAGGATTAAAGGGGATGCGGTGAAGCAGGCAGCACCTCTGCTACCACCTGGCCTCCTGAGATTCATTTATACTTGAATAATGCGTTATACACCACATAAATGTAGTATACACTTACATATAAAGCCATACATATATATTATTTAATATTTCTGTCGGCCTCAAGTTAGGATAGTCTGAAATAAAGAAATGAACGGAATAGAATTTTCTGCAGCAGCCTCTTGTTGGAGCCAGCCTCGTTATGGGTCAGGAATTTTAACATGAATAATTAATAATTAAAAGTCCCGAATGAAAGCTCGCCCAACTGAACCCGTAACTTGTGTGTACAATGGGAAGCACTAGAGTAACGAGAGCGTGTTTGCATGAATATGCTATGCAAAATAAGGGACGATTAGGATTAGTGTGAGGAGGGTGCAACCGCAAGAATGAGACCCAGAAATCGAACAATCATACAACTCAAGTGAGGTCACATGACCACAGAAAACTGTTTTTCTCCCTTCATGGCAATTTTCAATAAATAAAAGAAGTGTATTTCAAACAGTAAACTTGTTTTCTGGCAGCAGAATATCAAAAAAGTGTAGATGGAGACAGACAAAAATTAAATTGACCCATTTGTGATCAAACCTATCCAAAACAAAACGACCGATCAAAAACTGTGTTAACATTTTACAAGTAGCTTCTGAAAAGTACACAATCGCCACTTTCTGAAACAAGTATGGTTAAATATTGTATGTATGAAGTAAATAAAACAGTAAACTCACCAACTAGGGTCTTTAACCAGACATTAGATGAATTAGATGAAGAGTAATCAGCATGTACTTGTTGGTCCATCCACGGCAAACTCGTCAATGGCTGCCATTCTAAGCTGCTCGCTGGCTGTCCGACTCAGTTTGAGTCGCGCAAGCAGCGTGACTTCTAGAAATTATCAGGTCGCATGCAGATCACCATAAAACAAATGTTGATGGTACTTTTGTCAACAAATGTTTGATCTTTCCGATGGTATACCTTTTTTAACGTTCTGAGCAAGATTTCATTGAAAAAAATGGTTCCAAACTTTTCATTCACTGTTTTCAATCAAATCTGCACCAAAATCCCGCCGTGTTTGGTATGCTAATGAAGCCCAGACTCAGCCCTGTCTCTCATTGGTGCTTATTTTAAGAATGGACGTACCCATGCCTCCTGACCCAGCCGTGAAAAACCGACTGCCGCGTATTTGCCGAGGGGCAATCTCTGGCAGCCTCTAAATATGAGTGCTCACACACTCATTAAAACGCTTATATCTTCATAATCATAATAAACACTTCGATACATATGCACTCATACAAAAAGACAAAAGAATACACTTTCAGTTCATATGTTTTTTATTTTTCAAAGTGTCTGATGAATGGATTTACAAAAGGTTGAAAACTATCAAAAGTAGGTCAAATTTCAGTGAGCGGACAGCTGACCCACCCACTTTGGAGTACCTAATAATAAATTATATAGTACATATATATATATACTATATAACCAAACCTTCTCTGAGTGTGCTTTTGTAATCAATAAAAATAGAAGTGTGGCAGGTTTACCTGAATAAAATGATTGCATATAATTCCTTTATAAAACATTAATTAAAATGAGTACCAATCACAATTATTCGTGAGTTTCTCAGCGATCTGGTCGTCCTTTCTGTACATCTAGAAGTCACCAATAACACCAGATTTATGATGGGGTTAAGTTCAATATTTTCCCCGTAAAAGGTTTTAGATAGTCATGCTTCCTAATTAAAGCAAAATACTTAATTTTATGCTAGGAATACAAGTTTATTATATCCAAATATAGTAATATAATGTATTTAAGGGGACATTTGATTGGTTTCTTTAAAGCTGCATAGTCCGATGAAAGCATCAAATTTTCAATCCCAGAGCACTGACGTAGATTTGATCCTCTGTTGGCACATTTAAATATTGGAATTCAGATCGGTTGAACATGTCCCTGTTGAAATGCACGGGGTTACAGAAGTGAAGCCGTACTCAGATTGGTTGAAGGTGTCCCTGCTGAAATGCACGGGGTCACAGAAGGGAAGCCATACTCAGATTGGTTGAACATGTCCCTGCTGAAATGCACGGGTCACAGAAGGGAAGCCATACTCAGATTGGTTGAACATGTCCCTGCTGAAATGCACGGGTCACAGAAGGGAAGCCGTACTCAGATTGGTTGAACATGTCCCTGCTGAAATGCACGGGGTCACAGAAGGGAAGCCATACTCAGATTGGTTGAACATGTCCCTGCTGAAATGCACGGGTCACAATTTCTAGGTGCACATTCAAATTAACTCGCCATGTTTTCTCCTCGGTTAGCCATTTGTACTGAAAGTTACAAACTAAGTAAGGTGCATTATACCGATTAACCTAATATAGTTGTCTTCAACAAATCAGAAACTCCAAAGCATCGGACTAGGCAACAATAATTGGCAACAACAAGAAAAGAAATGATAGCTTGCATGTTGCATTGTTTTTTAAATGGATAAGGCATATTCTCATAGGACTACCATGTCGAGAAACCTTTTTGAAAAACGATATATACACTTAAATAGGTCTAACTATCTACGTTTTTCTCTCAGTTGCAGAACTATCCAAAATCTCTGAAGAAAACTGCAGTTTGAGGCCTAATATTCTGCATAATTTACCCACGTGTAGAATGCCTTAGGGTAAGTGGCCAGTTTCACCACGCACCCCCTTGTGCCAACTGTAAAAGATGTTATTACACTTTGGTTTTAATTCAGTCGACATGGCCTCTTTCCTCGTGTGTGATCATCAAATATTTCAGGGTTTCTTTTTTTTGTTAATTTAACTAATGTAGCCTACTCTTCAACATCTTCATGTACATAACAGCGAATTAGTTTGTTATTTTTAATTGATACCTCACGAGCTATAATTGTCTAGTCCTGTTCTAACCACGAAGGACAACTGATTTTGTATTTATGAATACGGATTAACACCGTATTAAATTGATACATATATATATATATATATAAATATATATATAAATATATATATAATGGGTTATTCCCTAAAATTGGGTACCACATATTTGGTTTCCACATTGTCATTGCCTTTATTGATAGCAAGTCAGATAATTATTGTTGCCTCTCTGTATTAAATGTTAGCAATACTACATATATTTAATGTATCTCACAAAAGTTATCAAATGCATACTTGTTTGATTTTGTGCTAAAGTGAAAATGTGAAAATCTACACATTGACACAATACATTTACCCAAACTTTTGTTCAACTCTTTTTCAATTTGATTCAAAATTGTAAAGACTCAACCTTGTTTGCTTAACTCTAATCAATAAAATATTGTTTGACTTTGTTGTGCATGTTAAGATGATGTTCTCGATATGTTTTTTATGTTCATGTTACATGAGTAGTATTAACATATTTTCAATTTGCATGAGATCTAAATTAAATGGTGAAATGGTGTTTTTTTCAACTGTTTTTTTCAACTTGCAAACCTTCATAGGAACATGGATTCTACTATTATTTGGAATGGTTGTTTTCTTTGCTATTATTTGGAAGGTTTTCAATTTTGGTTTCCATGTCACACCTTAGTACCAATTCTCAGAGAATGACCCATTATATATATATATAACAAATATAACTAAAACGCTGTCCTAAAGTGGCTTCTAAACACATGGAGGGGAGAGGTGAGGAGGTGATATGCACCGAAGGAGGACAGAAGACGGGAGTGGAGAAAAGGCAGCAGGAAGAGAGCAGGAGGCGGAGTGGCTGGAGGCAGTGGCGGGCGCGGTTATAGGGGCTGAGTTGGGGGGGGAAGGGGGGGGGGGTTGACGTAACAACCCAATGGATGGACAGGTCCTCCTCCTCCGCCACGAATCAACCGCAATGCCAGCATCACGACCAATCAGTCTTCACTCCGCTTTCTCTTTCCTGTAGAATTTACAAAGCCGGCAACACAGCCACACCAGCCCAGTCAGCATCAAGACTGCGAACACAATGGTGATGCTCACAGAGCAGAGCAGGAATAACACCACATCAACACCGTAAAGTTCAAAGGTGTCGAGCTTCATGATGGGTATCGAGATCAGTGGGCCAGAGCCTCTATGGCGAATTACGTAGTCGACATAGAAGAGGAACGTCTGGTGCGCAGACATCGGCTGGTCGAACAAGAGGTTCGACATGGCGATGGCATTGGCCTTGTATGTTGAGTTTGTCATCACTTCGCGAATGGCATCCAACAGAAGCGCTGTCTTCAGGCTGCGGTAGTTCAGTCGCAGGCCCATTTTTGCACGGTGAACAAGCTTGTTGGCATTGTCATACTGGTCAGCGAATATTGGCACAGCAACCACAGGCACGGAATGCTGGAGCGTCTCGTAAGTACTATGGATGCCACAGTGGGTGATGAAGGCCCGGGTGAGTGGATGTGCAAGCAGGTCATTCTGTGGGATCCAGTCAAGCAGCAAGGTGTTCGCTCCAAGTGTGCTTGGTGGTGTGCCTGTAAAGCGCCAGATGACCCCTTGCTCAAGCTGAGCGAGTGCTTCGGCGATCACCTCAGCCATTTCCACTTCGACTTTATCAATGAGACTGCCAAAGGAAACAATTACCAAACCTTTCTGACCAGCACGCTTGATGAAGGCAGCGACATCTGGCGTTAGTGGTTTTGGTTCGTCTACATGCATTCCTCCGACAGATACAACTGTTGGAAGCAGCGGACGAGGGAAGTCTAGTGCCCATGATGCATGAGCAAGTGTCAGCTTCCCAGCGAATGCCTTCCGAACAGTGGGCAGCGATTCATTCATGCCATAGCGTACCTTAAGGCTGTCGAATGCGCTGAAATAATAGGGATCACAGAGAAGCCGGATCAGCAACAGACGTACTACATTCTCAGTGCGCTCCCAGAAGCTCATGTCATCTATGAAGTTTGTTGTGAACGTTGGGATAATCGTCACCAAGTTTGGGAAGAATGCCATATCAAAGCTGAAGCCGACACTACTGTAGACTATGGCAGGAATGTCATCGAAGTACTGCACGACAACGCGACTGCAGGAGTCTGCGATGTCGACCATGAGCAGGTCATACTGCTCCATGTTCACCTCCTGGAGGACATCCTTCGCCTTGAGCAACTGTTCGCACATATGGATTTGCTGCTCACTGAGCATTTGGATGAACTTGACCACCGAGGTGTTCGTCTGGGTTAGCATCAGCTCACGAAAGTGGCTATCGGTCAAACGGAGCCGAGCAGAATTCGGATGACTGGTGTCACAGCACGGATAGCTGTGCACCCGCATGTGCTTGATCTCCTTCATGAACTGACTGTCCTCATTGTTGATCAGCACTGACACATCATAGCCTTGCGCAATCAGAATCTTCCCAATCCGCTGAAAGTCCATGATGTGACTACTATAACCATGGCCGACAGGGAAGAGAAGAACTTTCTTTCTGCGGCCTCTCAACTTGTCATCCGAGCTTCCGTTCTCATGGTCCCCATATCCACTAGTGACCTCTGGTGGCAGAAGCAGGAGCCACATGAACAGCAACAGTCTGGTGAGTGCGAGGATATTGGGAGCTCGCAACCGACACCGAGTGAGCATCAGCGACATGTTGAGAGCCAAACGCGAGCTCACAAGTTCAAATCAAGCAGCCAGGTGAAAGCCCTTCCACCTGTACGAAGCAATACCCATGGAATGATGGATCACATTGGATATTATATACAGGTTATCCCATATTGCTTCTCTATCGGAGCTGTCTTGTAATATATTACAGTGAAGGATATCCACTTTACACTCACCGCATCTACCTGGCGCCATCTGCAAATGATTGCTGTGTTGCGGTAACCAGGTGCACTAAGCGATGCCTTTACAGTCCAAAGGCGAGTTGAGGTGGGTGGCCTGCTCTAGGTAGAACCCGCATCTGGTTGTTCCTTTACACACCAATCAACACCCGCATGTCGGCATGCCGGAGTGACATGCGCATTGCTACTCCACCACAACACCCACAAACACCAGGCATCTGTGTGTGTCATAAGCCCTAGGCGTCTCGTAAACTGGCCTATCCTAGCAGCTCCCAGAGAACGTTGTCCACGCCGCCGGTGGCGTCCCCTCGTGGCGTGTCCAAGTTGCAAGCCTCGGCCTCGTTAGTAATTTCGGTGGGCGTTCGCTACGCTGTCACGTGACGCTGCCGAAAGCCTAGCGGTGAGGTCACACACTGCACGGCCGCTTGAGCGCCGCCGGGGTCTGGTCGAGGTGCCGTGGGTTGGAAGAGCCGGTGGCAGTGTGGTGACTGGCGCATGGTGGGAGCGGACCGACAAACAATGCTGGCGTGAGAGGAAGAAAAGGGAAGAAAAAAGCAAATTAACCTCCATTATTGTAGTAATTAATAATTGCTGAGTTTGGTGGTTGTTATCTTTCTTTTTAACAATGCGGATGACAGTGTGAGAAAAGACAATTAAATCATGGAACATACTTAAAGCTGCATAGTCCGATGAAGCATCCAATTTTCAAAATCAAAACAATTATCTAGATTTGATTCTACATATCTACCTTACATACTGATGCACTTATTAAGTATTTAGTGCCACATAGAAGGGAAAACCAAGCCAATTTAATAGAACCTGTTACTGCAGAAGCCAGCCTATGGTATCAGAGTGTTGGCGTGCTTGCCAAAATTATTTTCACATGTTTGAATTTCAAATATCTCAAAAGGTGGCCATTTCAATTAAAAGTTACTTCAAACTAAAGTAAGGTTGTTGTTTGTTTGTTTGTTGTTGTTTTACGTCCTAGCAACATATAAGGTCAGATCAGGACGTAGTAATGATCAATTTAATATACTTATCTCAGAAAAATGTCAGAAACTCAAAACCATCGGACTATGCAACTTTAATAAGCAATAAGATAAGAAGTCTTGGAATACGGAAAGAGCATCGAACAAACATAGGTGTTTTAGAAGAAGTCAGGAAAGGTAAAAGCCTAGTTTCACAGGTTTATTTGTCAGGACATAAAATCTCCAACAAACAGCCAACCAACAGCATTCCGATGGAAGCATCGCATTTCCAAATAAACGCCAAATCGCTCACCTAGATTTGACTATACCTCTGCATAGTAAGGCATAGTTCGATGGTTTAAATTTCTGCATGTGTGTTAATAGAGTACATAAAACAGAACACTGAGCCAATTGAATGGGACATGTTACTGCAGAACCGTATGATGTCAACAATGTTGGTGTGTTTGCCAAAATTAATGTTGTATGTTTGCACTTCAAATATCTATTAACAAAATTAAAAGTCACTTCAAACTAAAGTAACGTAAATTTTAACGACCAATCTAACTAATTTGGGTATCTCATAAAATGACAGAAGCTCAAGACCATTGGACTATGAACGTTTAATTCCTGAACGAGTAGTGAATACAAACTAGTAACAATTGGTAATTGTGGATTGATCTAGACGCATCATCTTGGATATCTTACACAACGTATTTTCAGGAAGCAGAGCAGGCTGGTGATTGTTGGAGTTTTACATCCTAGAAACATCTGAGGTCACATCAGGACGGGTACCGACTTGTGACAGTGCGCACGCATGGCGACTTTATGGTGTTGCCCTACTGGGAGATCAGGGTGCCAGCACCATGACCTGATATCGCACTCAGTCACATTATCCTGACACTGAGCCAACCAGTCCAAGCTATCCTAATAATGCTGAGCGCCTGGCTAAGGAGTGACAAGTATCAATTTTTAACTCATTGGTTTGACTCGCCCAGGGTTCGAACCCATGGGGTTGGAATCCCAAGATCTATCAAATCTGGAGACGGATGGTCAACTCATTTTGCCATCCTGTCTGGTAGCAAAGCACGTAGCGCCAAATGGTATGTATATATACATATATATTGTATATATTTATATATATATATATACATATATACGAGTCAGCCTCACGAAAACGGGCCAATCGGTGGTCAATTGAAGATGTCAGCGTGCATTTCGCTGTTTCATATTAAATTATCCTAGAAACAAATAAGGTTGTTGTATTTTCTCAACCTTTACATTCAGGATAAATTTAAGGACTTTCCAACATCTCTGTCAATGCTAAACTATAATTATACCGATTGATGCCGACATCCAATGATCGACGCCGACAACTTTAACAGATTGTAAAATATTCCGTCTTTTTAGGTCTGGTTCATAAATAAATAATAGTTTAAATAAATTCTAAAATATCTCCTTTTCATAAAACGCATATGTGAAGCATTAAGAAAACTGTCTTAATCATATTTAAATGATCCAGTTATTTCTATAAAGTCATTATAATAATATTCCAATTATATAAGTACCACTATAAAACCTCTCTAATAATCCCTAATTCATTCTATCATGTCGGTAAATATATATGCATAATATTCAAACCAAGTTGTGAAACCATGGTAGATTATGTATATTAAGTGAAGTGATAATTAATATCAGATTATTCTAAGGTTCTACATCAAATATAAGCACTGGAGATAAGAACTCTGGAAAATGATTACTGTATTGGTATATTTACATGTATTACTGAATTGAAGTCTGTTGGTATTATATATTGTATGAAAGGAGGTAAATGCTGAAACTAAGGCCAGCATATACAGTTGCGGTGGTTTCTTCGCCCAGACAAATAGTGAAGAATGCCACAGAATGGGTATAATAATTAAGTCAAGAATTAAGTTCTGTGTGCCTGTTATGGTATGATTTACAGATGCCAGTCACTAAGGGAGTGTTAGCACACAGGTGACAATGCATGGGGGCTGTGTGTGAGTGTTTGCAGGACCTGCCAAAGCAAGGTGTCAGGCTGGAGGTGGGAGGTGGGAGGTGGAGTGTGTGTGTGTGTGTGTGTGTGTGTGTGGTGAGCCATCCCTGCCCCACCTGGTGGCAGTTTGCTGAACTAAAGATGATAAAATATGTAATTATCAGAGTAAGGCATGTAGAAACTCCTACTATTTTGGAGTTGTCCCAATCTAAGGGACTGGTGACCACGGATGTTATGTAAAGATAAATATGGTTGATAATCCCAGATAAGTGTAATTGGTGAACTTGATGGAAAAATATGTATCTGACTTGGGGTGGGTGGGTTGGCCCCCTCACCCCCTGGCTACCCCCACCACTGACTGGAGGTGTTCAGCCAATGAAATGCCATGTGACTGTCTCTGACTGAGGATACTCCCAGCAACTGTGTACCTGTATTTTGAATGTGTTCCATCTGAATAAAAGAGCTGGGCAGGGGGTGTGGCAGGCAGATGACCTGGAGATAGCACAGCAGGAGGAGCTAGCCACCCCTCCCTACTAGACTTTACCACACTTAATTTCTGTTGGGTTGATATTTCTTGGAAATGATATAGTAAGCAGATATAGTAAGCAGACACAGTAAGTGGATCATCGCTTGAGTAATATCATACATTAGTGCTTTCCGGCCTCCACACACAGAAGTTAGGGTTCTATTTCCTATAAAGATTCTAGCGTGTAAAATACCGCTAGTTAACAAGATGTCGGCATTGCAATTCTTAAAGTCTCGTGCATTTCTTTGTTTTATATAAAATTATCCTAGAAACAAATAAGGTTGTTGTATTTTCTCGACCTTTACATTCAGGATAAATTTACAGACTTTCCGACACCTCTGTCAATGCTAAATTATAATTATACTGATCGATGCCGACATCCATGCTTGAAGCTGACAACTTTTCCCCAATTGGCCTCTTTTCGTGATCCTGACCCATACATATATATATATATATAAATATGGACGGAGAAGGCAAGGCAAAACATCCCTCTGCCTCGTTGTCAGCCCAATGGGTTAGGAGCTGAGTTACTACCAACTCCACTAACTGATCGACTGATAAGTCAGAACACCAGAATAAGACCATAAGCAAACCGGGCGTGGTGGCCGAATCGGTAGAGCGTAGGAATCGTGTGTGGAAGGTCGGGAGTTTGGTTCCCGCTCGATTCAAACCAATGACCGTAAAATTGATATTTGTCGCTTCCTAGACATGCACTCGGCATTAATAGGATAGGGCAAGGACTGGTTAGCTCAGTGTCAGGATACTGATACTGTGACTGAGTGGGATATTGTGTCATGGTGCCGGCAGCCTGATTTCCCAGTGCTGCACTGTCACAAGTTGGCACCCGCCCTGATATGACCTTAAATGTTGCTAGAAAGTAAAACAACAATCAAACAGCAAACTGTAGTTCCTTACACAGCGCTATATCTATGACAGGGCTACTAAACAACCCACTAGAAAAAGTGTTGGATGGCTGGTTATGGACATAACCACATGATTTCGCAATATGCTAATTATATTGTTCAATTACTTATCTATCGCACCACACTGCGCTTGGGGTGAATCATTTATTAAATCATGCTGATTAATAGACCTTAATAGTTGAATTGAGAGATTTCAGTGACTGGCATCTTGAGCGGGATTTGGGGTTGTTTTCTTTGCATTCTCTCACATTTCATCAACTCTACTTCGATATAGATAAACACTGGATGCTGGAACCAGTCGCCCCACCTCTTTATTTTTGGTTAATTCATACCAAAGTGTTTTTAGTTAGTTTGCTGTTGTTTTACATCCAAGCAACATCCAACGTCATATCAGGACGGGTACCGACTTGTGACTTGGAAATCAGGCCACCGGCACCATGACCAGATATCCCACTCAGTCACATTATCCTGACACTGAGACAACCAATCCTTGCCCTCTCCTATTAATACCGAGTGCCAGGCTAGGAAGTGAAAAGTAACAATTTTGTTTTTGTTTGTGCTCAGATTGAGACATAAGCCGTGTTCACACGGGGAAAAAGTAAAGCAATTCAGCCAAGGCGAATACTAGGAGTCGAATTAGCGGCCCGTTCACAAAGGCAGTACTTGGGCCGGAAATCGATATCTGCGCATGAACAAGTCCAGTCTGTCCAGTGCCAGTTTTCGGTTAGGCGACGTCACCACGAGAGAGTGGGTTCGACCTAGATATGTATGTACTGAATCGTATTGGTTTGGAACGGTCAAAACTTCTGCTGGGCAGTGAAACCCTAAAAATAAATGACGAAAAAAATATCTGTGCCCAGCTAGCGGTTTCATAGACTAAATTATATAATATGCGCTTTTGATCGACCGGAAAGTGTGACCTCCTTAATCCGCCTCAGTGCGTCCACACGGGCAAAATAAATCGATTCACAGAAATCGACTCACATAATCGACCTGCACAAGTGGTTTACAGTATTGGGATCACAGAAATCGATTCAGCCCTAATTCGACTCAGACGCCCGTTCACACGCGTAATGTGCGTCGAACTAGGCAAGTCGATTTCTACGAATCGATTTACATTGCCCGTGTGAACACGGCTATAGTTGTCATTCACCTCTACTGTGCATAGAGGAGGTGAATACTGTATCTAAGCAAACTGATACAGTAGCAACCCAGTGCCAAGTAGCTTTCTTATATTTATGTCATTAAACAACAATCAGTGTTCTGTATAAAGCTAAGATTCCTTACACGCGGTATGCGATCTGCGAATGCGAATGCGAATGCGGCAAAAAATCGAAACGCCTTGAAGTCAATGGGCTGCAACCCTTACATACGGTATGCGAATGCGAATGCGAATGCGAATGCGAATGCGACAACTCGATCGGTCCCTGTAGCGATCGGTCCGGCATGCGGCATGCGACACGGGGTGCGAATAGATTAGCATCAGTCGCATTTGTCCATTGATATAAGGCTGGAGGAGGCGACTGATAATTACGGACAGCCGGGACAGGGTGGTGTGAATAGAAAAGCATCAGTCGCATTTGTCCATTGATATAAGGCTGGAGGAGGCGACTGATAATTACGGACAGCCAGGACAAGGTAGAGCGCGGACCTGTTAGGAAGCAGTCTCCAAGGCTTCTGAGTGGAAACATATGGTAGTGGTGGTGGTTCGGGTTGCTAAAAATGCTACCAGAGCCACAAAAATATGAATACTTATCTATAATTTGGTTATAATAAAGGTAGGAACCCCCACGAGTAGAAATAGCACACATAAAGACAAAATAATGGTTTTGTTGACCGAAAAGGACGGTCCTAACATGGGGTGTGAATAGAAAAGCATCAGTCGCATTTGTCCATTGATATAAGGCTGGAGGAGGCGACTGATAATTACGGACAGCCAGGACAAGGTAGAGCGCGGACCTGTTAGGAAGCAGTCTCCAAGGCTTCTGAGTGGAAACATATGGTAGTGGTGGTGGTTCGGGTTGCTAAAAATGCTACCAGAGCCACAAAAATATGAATACTTATCTATAATTTGGTTATAATAAAGGTAGGAACCCCCACGAGTAGAAATAGCACACATAAAGACAAAATAATGGTTTTGTTGACCGAAAAGGACGGTCCTAACATGGGGGTGAATAGAAAAGCATCAGTCGCATTTGTCCATTGATATAAGGCTGGAGGAGGCGACTGATAATTACGGACAGCCAGGACAAGGTAGAGCGCGGACCTGTTAGGAAGCAGTCTCCAAGGCTGCTGAGTGGAAACATATGGTAGTGGTGGTGGTTCGGGTTGCTAAAAATGCTACCAGAGCCACAAAAATATGAATACTTATCTATAATTTGGTTATAATAAAGGTAGGAACCCCCACGAGTAGAAATAGCACACATAAAGACAAAATAATGGTTTTGTTGACCGAAAAGGACGGTCCTAACATGGGGTGTGAATAGAAAAGCATCAGTCGCATTTGTCCATTGATATAAGGCTGGAGGAGGCGACTGATAATTACGGACAGCCAGGACAAGGTAGAGCGCGGACCTGTTAGGAAGCAGTCTCCAAGGCTGCTGAGTGGAAACATATGGTAGTGGTGGTGGTTCGGGTTGCTAAAAATGCTACCAGAGCCACAAAAATATGAATACTTATCTATAATTTGGTTATTATAAAGGTAGGAACCCCCACGAGTAGAAATAGCACACATAAAGACAAAATAATGGTTTTGTTGACCGAAAAGGACGGTCCTAACATGGCTCAGTTTAGGATGTTAGGACCGTCCCAATCGGGAGACTGACAGGAAAATGCTACCATATGCACATAAATATGAATACCAATGAATGTACACATGGGTGCACACTTTTATATGCTGCTTACCGCATGCCGCACGCCGCATGCCGTGTGTAAGGAATCTTCCCATTCGCATACCGCATGCCGCTTGCCGCATGCCGCATGCCGCTTACCGTGTGTAAGGAATCCTAGCTTAAGCGTTGAGTGAGGCGGCGTGCTTACCCATTAGCATATATCCGTCTACACGAAAATTAATTGGTCGTCAAAGAAAATAGAAACCACCAACATTATTGATTAGAAACCTTAAAACTTTGAAAAACTTCTGTAAAAAACTAAAGATGAGCTATCTCAATGCATACTAAATCGATTACCAGTAAAGAATATATATAATACCCCTATTAACATACATGCAAAATAACTACTGATACTGCATGTAAGTACATGAATCCATGACACAATATCCATATAATATTCCTATCATTACTTTGTTTTTTACTAACTGTGAAGAGACGCATCAGTATCTCATCATAATCATTAGTTAAAAATGTAGCTTAAGTTTAATAATTTGTTATTGTCATCACTTGTTCGTTCACATCATGGAGACCAGCTAGATAAGCATCGCTTTTCTGGGATCCTTTCTGTCTGTAAGGAATTTGTATGCATTTATTGTATCACCTCAGTTTATTGTAAACATACCTTGCAGAGAGTTAAAATAAAAGAATTGATTCTCCTCTCACCCACCACGCCTAAGAAGCAGCAGAGCGTAAGTTCTCGTGCGTCACACCAGATGTCGCATGAAGGTCATCGTGTACCGAATGACCCCGTGGTTGTTATTCCACCCCCCACCCCGCCCCCACCGGGCGGAGCTAACGCGATATTCTCGGGGGGCGTTGTACTAAATCGCACACACAGTACATATTTTCAGCGGAGGCAGCGGCAGAACCGGTAGAGCGCACGCTGACTTCCGGTGTGAAAGGTGGGAGAGGTCGAACCCCGGTTGAGTGAAACCAATGACTTACAGAATTGATACTTTGTCGCTACCTAGCCTGGCACTTGGCATTAAAAGGATAGGACAAGGACTGGTTAGCTCAGTAGCAGGATAATGTGACTGAGTGGGAAATTGGGTCATGGTGCAGGTGGCCTGGTCTCCATATGTGGCAGCACTATAAAGTCATCATGAGTGTGCACTGCCACAAGTCGGTACCTATTCTGATATGACCTTAGGTGCTGCTAGGACATAAATTCCCAACAAAGAAGCAGCACATAATTTCCAGCGCATGAGCACTTGACAACGTTATCACTGGAATTTGGAGCAGATGGCAATTAATTAGGATAAGCGCGCTTGTGTGTTTGTGGTTGTGTGCGTGCATACTGGGTATGCAGGTATTGCAATACCTCAGAGAGTTTGATGCCCCTGCCCTGCAGAGTTGTAAACCACTGCCTTGTGGTACAGGTACTTGACAGAACCGAAGGCTAAGGGAGCAAACCCTAAACACTGTGGCAGCATTAAGGGCGGTTGATGTATGGAACTCCCAACATCTCCCGACCAGCCACTGCAGGGAGAAATAGTTTTGCGCCTGTCTGGACATGTCCTTCCGTGGTGTGAAACCTCTATTTGCTCCCCGAGAGAGTGCCGCTGGTAACTTGCAATAGCCAGCAGCACTTGAACACTTTTGCAGGCAGCTTTCATGAAATGTACAACCGCACAAGCGGCAGTCAAGTAATGAAAGCAGTCTTTATTGCATCGCGACTGACAGCATCATGATGATGATGATGATGGTGTGCATGAGTGTGTGTGTACGCCTGTATGCCTGCATGGTCGATATTGTAGCTGCTGTGGTCGGATTGGATTGGAGGAAGAAAACAGTCGTATCGATTGGTCAGTTCTTATTTTGGTTAGCTTTCCAACAAATTGTTTTGTTACTAGGGTTAGCTCAATACACTAGCATTGACCGGGAACCTGGAGCGACCCATAGCTCAGGCAGTAGAGTGTCCACCTGTGAAGGTGTGGGTCATCCGATCATTCCTGCTCAGTGGACACATTTGCAGTTTGGGCTATTTTCTGTTCAAACCAGTGGTCCACAACTGATTCATCAAAGGATGTGGTATGTGCTCTCATGTCTGTGGGAAAGTGCTTATAAAAGACCTCTTACTGCTTGTCACAAAGCATAGCCGGTTTCCTCCAAAGAAATATGTCAGAATGACCAATACGTTTGACATCCAATAGCCGATGATAAAAATCAATGTGTTCTAGAGGCGTCGTTAAATAAAACAAACTTTCTGACCGGGAACCAGTTGAATGCAGCATTGTACGGCTGCGCAGTGAATGCACATACATTTAGGAACACCAGCTGAATCAGGGTCTGACACCCTCCGGAGAGCCATCAAGAACATCTGGGTGATCTAGTTATCAGGTTATGTCCTCCTGTGTATTATGACACATTCCACCCGCATCCCACGTAGGTGTAATGTGAACGTACACCTTCTATATTTGGCATAGCAACATAACCGTGGCAGGGTTGTCGCAAATGTGGTTGTGCAATTGTGTAAATGTGCAGAGGCGAGTGGTGGCACCACCATCGGAGATGAGGTTGAGTAGGGTGGAGCAGTAGATGACTAGCCAGAGTCTCCACCACCCAATTACTGGTGGGTGGATGTGTGGAGCGAGTATGGAATTCCGGGTTATTATACCCATATAATTATTATCAATCAATCAATAGTTCCATCCTCTAGTCGAGGGTTGGATGTAATGGTTCTCCACTTGTCCCGATGGTGTGCTGTTCTGATCAATCAATCAATAGTTCCATCCTCTAGTCGAGGGTTGGATGCAATGGTTCTCCACTTGTCCCGATGTTGTGCTGTTCTGATAGACTGTGAATAATTCAAGCCTGTCCACTGTGAAATATTTGTAAACCATGATGTTCTTGGTCTCCCTCTCCCTCTGCTGCCATTCACCTTCCCTTCCAACAATGTACGGTATATTGAACTCTGACGAATGATGTGGCCAAAATAAATAAGTTTCTTTGTCTGTATAGTGGCAAACAAGCTTTTCTTATTTTTAATTTTTCTGAGAACTTCTTTGTTGGTGATCTTCTTTGTCCATGATATTTTCATCATCCTTCGATAAGTCCACATCTCAAATGCTGCTAAACGTTTGTACATTTTCTTAGAGATTGTCCATGTCTCTGCCCCATACATTAGAGTAGACCACACATAACACTGAAGAATACGCTTCCTTGTTTGTATTAATATCTTACTTGATGTTAACACTCTATACATTTTGGAGAATGTTGTTCGGGCTATTGTTATCCTTCTTTTAATTTCTTCCTCACATCTCCCATCATTTGTAATCTTTTGTCCGAGATATATGAATTCGGATACTTGTTCTATGTTTGTGCCATCTATGATTATATTGACGTTTGGTTTATCTGTCTTTTTACTTATAACCATTGTTTTGGTCTTCCTGGCATTCATCTTCATGTTGAATAGTATTCCAGCTTTATTGATTCTATTCACTATATCTTGTAGGTTTTTCTCACTGTCTGCTAGTATTACACTGTCATCGGCATATCTAAGATTGTTGACGTTCATGCCACCTATTGTCACTCCCTTGCAATCTTCAATGTGTCTGAAAATCATCTCTGTGTACAGGTTAAATAGACATGGTGACAATACACACCCCTGTCGAACTCCTCGTTTAATCATAACTTCATCCGATAGGCCCTGCTCCATTTTTATAAATGCACGTTGTGTCCAGTATAAGTTCACAATTAGTTTAATGTCTTTGCCATTGACACCAATATCTTGTAAACATTTGATTAACAGTTCATGATTGACTCGGTCGAAGGCCTTCTCATAGTCAATAAAGCAGGCATAAACATCCTGGTTCACTTCACAATAACGTTCACAAATCATTCTCATATTGAAAATCCCTTCACGTGTACCTCTTCCAGATATAAACCCACTTTGTACGTTACTGATTTGTTCTTCAATTTTCTGTCTGTTTCTCAGTAAAATTATTTTCAGGATCATCTTCAACATATGACTCATCAGGCTTAGTGTTCTGTACTCAGTACACAATGTTGGTTTTAGCTTCTTTGGGAGTCGTACAAATATGGATTCATTCATATTCAATGGTATAAATCCAGTCTCATAGATGTCAGTTACTAGCTTATGAATGATTTGAATCCCCACTTCATCTAGTCCTTTTATCATTTCTGATGTTACCTGGTCACTTCCAGGAGCCTTACCTGCCTTTAGATCATTGATAGCCTTCTCAACCTCTGATACTAATATAATATTCCCATCTTCTTTCTCAATTGTGGGTGGGTTCCCTCTGTCATCATTGTATAGTTCGTTTACATATTCTTCCCATCTGGACTTTATTTCATCTTCTTCAAAGAGCATTTTGCCGTCTTTGTTCTTGATACATTTACTGCTTCTCTGTCTGTATCCTTGACCTGTTATCTCTTTCACTTTCTTGTGCATCTCTCTTGAACGATGTTGAGACTCAAGTTGTTCCACTACTTCACACTTCTTATTCCACCATTCATCTTTAGCTTTTTTGCATTCATCTTCTATTTCATTCTTCAGGTGTTTGTATTTAGGTGGATCAGTGGTTTTCACTTTCTTCCTTTCTGCCATCTTTTCTAGTATGGTTTGCGTCATCCATGATTGCTTTGTCTCTCGTTTTTTATTTGGTAACACCTCCTCTGCTGACTTGACCATGCTTTCTCTGAGAGCTTCCCATTCCATTTCAATGTTGTTATACTCTCTCTGAGGAGTTTCTTCATTCATCAGTACACTGAATTTGTTATGAACAGAGACATTATACTTAGTTCTGTATTTTGCATCTTTTAACATGTTCATATCCATTTGAATGTTGTTTTTAATTTTGTTCTGCTGTTTCAATTTCACTACCATACTGATTACTACTGGATTATGATCCGAACATATGTCAGCACCTGGATATGTCCTTGCCTGTTTGATACAATTTCGATATCGTTGGTTGACAAGAATGGCTGTTCTGATAGACTGTGAATAATTCAAGCCTGTCCACTGTGAAATATTTGTAAACCATGATGTTCTTGGTCTCCTTCTCCCTCTGCTGCCATTCACCTTCCCTTCCAACAAAGTATGGTATATTGAACTCTGACGAATGATGTGGCCAAAATAAATCAGTTTCTTTGTCTGTATAGTGGCAAACAAGCTTTTCTTATTTTTAATTTTTATGAGAACTTCTTTGTTGGTGATCTTCTTTGTCCATGATATTTTCATCATCCTTCGATAAGTTCACATCTCAAATGCTGCTAAACGTTTGTACATTTTCTTAGAGATTGTCCATGTCTCAGCCCCATACATTAGAGTAGACCACACATAACACTGAAGAATACGCTTCCGTGTTTGTATTAATATCTTACTTGATGTTAACACTATACATTTTGGAGAATGTTGTTCGGACTATAATTCTTATACAGCATATATATGAAGATCTCTTTTCCAAAAAGCGATAAGCGCCAATCCAAAAAATATTGTAATGCCAATGCCAAGTTTCTAGATTGTGTTTTGGAAAAGAGCTCTTCACATATATAAGGACATGAAGAGATATTTATATATATAAAGAGATATTTTCCAAAACACGATCTATGAACTTGGTATCAATTGGCATTGCAAACCCATTTTTTTTGGATTGGCGCTTATAGCATTTTGGAAAAGAGCTCTTCATTAAGGTTGCATTGTCCGATGGCGTTTGAATTTGTGTCTTTTTTTTTTAGATAAATATATCAAATTGATCGTTATGATAAATATATCAAATTGATCGTTATGAGCTATTAATCATTAGTCCGGATATATTTTGATGAAAAATGACTAGTTTTGAAGCAATTTGAGCTGAACGAACACTAAATAATTTTGACAAGCTTGGAAAAAGTCCTGTGGCTATGACCCAGATGGTCAGCTCACTGTGACCACATGATGTGAGATGACCTACTGATGGTGGAACCTGACAGTGCTGTAGGTAGGTATTTCTGTTTGGTGTGTGAACATTCTGGGAATGGATTGGTGCCATAGGCCCATGGCACTAGGGTTTTTAACAAAATATTATTTTGTAGAAAGGTTAATTTGTTTTATATCTATCGAATTGACCAAGTAGCATGAAATATCCAACATTGACATCGTCCCAATGGCAGAAATTTCAAGACATCAAACTATGCAACCAACCACCAAACTACACATTTTATGATTCAGCTGGGCCTGAGCATTAATGGTTTGACGGGATCCGTCACAATTGCGCAGGTTTCTGGGTTTAATGCTATGATTGCAGCAGCCATTCTGGTCATGCCTCTGCATTATTGTTTGGATGGGATCCATCGCAAATGCGCCGTTCCACAGCGTATGCATCGGAGGATAGCTTGGGGCCATAGCAGCATATCATTTTCTACTCTCACTTATGACAAACTGCACCCTCTGTGATCCCAAGCCCCCTGCCGGCGCATATGGTGCAAAGCAGCTGCTGCCGTTATAGCGTTAAGCCCAGAATCCGCCACACTTGCGAACAATAAATATATCAAATTGACATGAAGAGAATGTCTCATAGTCAATAAACAATAACGCAAACAATAACGCATGACCAGAACAGTTGCTGCCATCATAGGATTAAATTCATGGGTTATTCCGTATATGCTGTCCCAAATCATTAGCCAATGCACCATTATCTAAGTTGGAAATAAAGGATCAAATGTAAGTAGCTGTTTTAATTTTGACAAAATTATATTTCATCGGACCATACAACTTTAACATATCTAGCACACCGGCACAGTTATAGCAGATCAGTCATCGTTATATTATAGGCTAGTAATTCTGAACACCATCCATTGAGAAGTATAAAATTTGAAACTCTTCAGTTTGACTCAAATGGGATCGACCCCAAGACCTGGGGGTGAATAGATTGGTACTCTGATAAGGAGGTGTGGCTTACAAGTATATACAGGCATGTACATGCGCATGAACCTGACGACAAATTCCTCATTGTAGGTCAAATGCAAAATAAAAACAAAATGTTATTCTGAACAATCCTGCATCAAAGTTGAGGAGCTGATCTTTACGCCGTGCATAATCAGCTTTTTAAACTAATTTGTACAGATGACATGGTGCATTAGAAAAATAATTGAACATAATTTTCCAGAGCATACACAATGAGCTGGTATCCATATTAGTTCTTGGGGCTACCATCAGAGGGCAGGTTGGTGGTTGAAATTGTATTTAAAGTTGCACAGTCCGATGATCTCGAGTTTCTGTCATTTTCTGAGATAAATATATTAGGGTGATGATTACAATGTACCTTACTTTAGTTTGAAGTAACCTAGATTTAAAATGATTAATGTCTGAGATATTTGAACGGTAACCACACACAATCCATTTGGTGTGCTGGTCAAAACTGTGACCCCATAAGCTTAAACAGTAACAGGTACTCTTAAATTGACCTAGTAAAGTCATACTTGTCGCTACCAAGACTATTACTACGATAGGGCAAGGACCAATTGTTTGCAATTGAAATTCCCCTGCTTAATCAACTACTGAACCAACAAAAACAAAACAGATGTATCAACTATGATGATAGAGGTTTACCAGCTACTAAGTCTGCAGTGTTTAAATCACCAAACAACCCTTTACTTGAAACAGTATGCACTACCAAGTCTGCAGTGTTTAAATCACCAAACAACCCTTTACTTGAAACAATATGCACTACTAAGTCTGCAGTGTTTAAATCACCAAACAACCCTTTACTTGAAGCAATATGCACTACTAAGTCTGCAGTGTTTAAATCACCAAACAACCCTTTACTTGAAGCAATATGCACTACTAAGTCTGCAGTGTTTAAATCACCAAACAACCCTTTACTTGGAGCAATATGCACTACTAAGTCTGCAGTGTTTAAATCACCAAACAACCCTTTACTTGAAGCAATATGCACTACTAAGTCTGCAGTGTTTAAATCACCAAACAACCCTTTACTTGAAGCAATATGCACTACTAAGTCTGCAGTGTTTAAATCACCAAACAACCCTTTACTTGAAGCAATATGCACTACTAAGTCTGCAGTGTTTAAATCACCAAACAACCCTTTACTTGGAGCAATATGCACTACTAAGTCTGCAATGTTTAAATCACCAAACAACCCTTTACTTGAAGCAATATGCACTACTAAGTCTGCAGTGTTTAAATCACCAAACAACGCTTTACTTGAAGCAATATGCACTACTAAGTCTGCAAGTTAAATCACCAAACAACCCTTTACTTGAAACAATATGCACTACTAAGTCTGCAGTGTTTAAATCACCAAACAACCCTTTACTTGAAGCAATATGCACTACTAAGTCTGCAGTGTTTAAATCACCAAACAACCCTTTACTTGAAGCAATATGCACTACTAAGTCTGCAGTGTTTAAATCACCAAACAACCCTTTACTTGAAGCAATATGCACTACTAAGTCTGCAGTGTTTAAATCACCAAACAACCCTTTACTTGAAGCAATATGCACTACTAAGTCTGCAGTGTTTAAATCACCAAACAACCCTTTACTTGAAGCAATATGCACTACTAAGTCTGCAGTGTTTAAATCACCAAACAACCCTTTACTTGAAGCAATATGCACTACTAAGTCTGCAGTGTTAAATCACCAAACAACCCTTTACTTGAAGCAATAGCACTACTAAGTCTGCAGTGTTTAAATCACCAAACAACCCTTACTTGAAGCAATAGCACTACTAAGTCTGCAATGTTAAATCACCAAACAACCCTTTACTTGAAGCAATATGCACTATAAGTCTGCAGTGTTTAAATCACCAAACAACCCTTTACTTGGAGCAATATGCACTACTAAGTCTGCGTGTTTAAATCACCAACAACCTTTACTTGAAGCAATATGCACTACAAGTGCGTGTTTAAATCACCAAACAACCCTTACTTGAGCAATATGCACTACTAAGTCTGCAGTGTTAAATCACAAACAACCCTTTACTGACAATATGCACTACTAAGTCTGCAGTGTTTAAATCACCAAACAACCCTTTACTTGAAGCAATATGCACTACTAAGTCTGCAGTGTTTAAATCACCAAACAACCCTTTACTTGAAGCAATATGCACTACTAAGTCTGCAGTGTTTAAATCACCAAACAACCCTTTACTTGAAGCAATATGCACTACTAAGTCTGCAGTGTTTAAATCACCAAACAACCCTTTACTTGGAGCAATATGCACTACTAAGTCTGCAGTGTTTAAATCACCAAACAACCCTTTACTTGAAGCAATATGCACTACTAAGTCTGCAGTGTTTAAATCACCAAACAACCCTTTACTTGAAGCAATATGCACTACTAAGTCTGCAGTGTTTAAATCACCAAACAACCCTTTACTTGAAGCAATATGCACTACTAAGTCTGCAGTGTTTAAATCACCAAACAACCCTTTACTTGGAGCAATATGCACTACTAAGTCTGCAGTGTTTAAATCACCAAACAACCCTTTACTTGAAGCAATATGCACTACTAAGTCTGCAGTGTTTAAATCACCAAACAACCCTTTACTTGAAGCAATATGCACTACTAAGTCTGCAATGTTTAAATCACCAAACAACCCTTTACTTGGAGCAATATGCACTACTAAGTCTGCAGTGTTTAAATCACCAAACAACCCTTTACTTGAAGCAATATGCACTACTAAGTCTGCAATGTTTAAATCACCAAACAACCCTTTACTTGAAGCAATACGCACTACTAAGTCTGCAGTGTTTAAATCACCAAACAACGCTTTACTTGAAGCAATATGCACTACTAAGTCTGCAGTGTTTAAATCACCAAACAACCCTTTACTTGAAACAATATGCACTACTAAGTCTGCAGTGTTTAAATCACCAAACAACCCTTTACTTGAAGGAATATGTTCACCACCTACTAAGTATGCAGTGTTTAAATCACCAAACAACCCTTTACTTGAAACAATATGCTCTATTTGAAGCAATATGCTCTATACAGCAATCCATAACACACCTTCCTTCCACAACTACACAATACACATTACAGAGTTGTATTTATCTTTTTTTGTATATGTTCTAATCACAGCAAACTAGTTCCACTTATGTACATATCGCAATTCATTTTCCACCAAGAGTTTGTTGTTTTACATCCTAGCAACATCTAAGATCATATCATGACCCATACCGACTTGTGACAGTGCACACTCATGGCGACTTTATTGTGCTGCCCCACTGGAAGACCAGGCCACCAGCACCATTACCTGATATCCCACTCAGTCACATTATCCTGACACTGAGCCAATCAGTCCTTGCCCTATCCTAATAATGCCCAGGGCAAGGCTAGGAAGTGACAAGTATCAATTTGCTTTTGTTTATATTGCTGTACCAGCAAGAACAGCCATATTCATGGTGATCATGCATTAGATGTGAAGTGAAATGTTGACACCCATGAAATTGGGTTGGTGTTAATCCTTATCACTTCACCTTTCAGATTTAACTACTAAGTCTGAACTGATTAGGAAGGTGGGGATCTGACAGAAAAACACAACAAGAAGTCGGGAACCAAGCCTCGTGTCCGGCGTCATTGATTCGCGGGACGAGCGGGGGTTGCAAACATGGTTATTTTCATTTTACAGCCGTGAACCGTTGTAGTCGTGCCTACTTTTCCTTTTTTAGACAAATATCAGTTTCTGTTGTTTGTCTGAGGGGGCTGTGAAGTGGGCAAGACTATACTCGATCTGTGACCATTGCATTTGGAAATGCGGGGTGCTCGCCAAGACAGACCCGCATTGGCCATCAAATGCGGGGCCGGGTTCACTGCTGTAACTTGTTGCTAGGAGACGCAGTTTGCAAGTTTCCTAGCAACGTAAGGATGTTGAGCGCTCAGGCTCCGACCCATCGAACGTGTTTCTACGTGCTCTGATGTTTTAGATGAGATTTCGGCTTTAATTGTTGGAATTCCAAACTGTTTTTAACTTAACAAAATGGGAGGGGATGTATTTATTCGTATTGATCGTTATTGAAGAACTTATATTGTACCAGTAGGAACAGAAATAAAGCTGTGAGCTCTACAAAGTGATTGGAACGTTCCTTGCATTCTTTACTATTCTCCAGTCCCTAAGTATATTAACCGCTATGGTCAACTTGATATTGATATTCGATTATTCACCATAATTAAGGGCCTTCTGCCCAGCGGGCTGTATGAAGCCGATCACACTCCCCTCCGAGGACATAGTAACCACCTTCTTAATAAAAGCATGAATTACAGTAATAACATCTAACTGAGTAAAACGCTATCTAGGCTGTTAATATTATAAGTGACAGCAGCAGCACTACATGGAGTGTCTGCTTTGCTCTGGATTACTTAAAGTATTACATAACAAGCTTCATGGTGGGGAGGAGAGCCAGTGAATTAAGGGAATAATTAATTAGGATAGGGCAAGGACTGGTTGGCTCAGTGTCAGGATAATATGACTGAGTGGAATATCAGGTCATGGCGCTGATGAGCGGGACATAGCTCAAGAGGTAGAGTGTCCATCTGTAAAGGTGTGGGTCATCCGATCGATCCTGCTCAGTTTGCAGTTTGGGGTATTTTCCATTCCAACCAGTGGTCCACAAGTCACAACTGGTTCCACCGTGAATGTGGCCTGTGCTGCCGACACGGCGTAAAGAAACCACCAATCAATCAAACAACGGTTCATGAAAGGCTATGGTATGTGCTGTCCTGTGTGTGTGAAAGTGCATATAAAATACCCTTTCCTGCTTATCGGAAAGAGTAACCTCTGTGGCAGCAGCGGGTTTCCTCCAAAGAAATATGTCTAAATGACCATATGTTTGACATCCAATAGCGGATGATAAAAATCAATGTGCTCTAGAGGCGCGTTAAATTAAACAACTTTACTTTTGTCATGGCCATGATATGATGGTGCTGATGGCCTGGTCTCCAGTGGGACAGCACTATAAATTCTCCAATTCGCACATTGTCACAAGTCGGTACTCATTGTGATATGACCGTAACTGTTGCCAGGACGTAAAACTCCAACAACCACCCCACTTGACATATGTGCATGTGTACCCAGGGCTGGCCAGTCAGCGCGCGCAAAGAGGCACGCACTCCGCACCCGCACCGTGAACTCTGACCCCTGACCCCTGAAGCCAGCGACCCCACCCCCACCCCTCCACCCAAGTACTTGGAACAGTGATAACCACACACACTTACTTACCTCTGAGGTCGGCCCACACTGATATAACACACACCGATATAACGCACACCGATATAACGCACACAGATATAACACACACCGATATAACACACTGATATAAGACACACCGATAGAACACACACCGATATAACACACCCCAATATAGCATGCACCGATATAACACACACTGATATAACACACGCTGATATAACAGACACCGATATAACACACACTGATATAACACACACTGATATAACACACACCGATATAACACACCCTGATATAACATACACCGATATAACACACACCGATATAACACACACCGATATAACACACACCGATATAACACACACTGATATATAACACACACCGATATATAACACACACCGATATAACACACACAGATATAACACACACCGATATAACACACACCGATATAACACACACTTATATAACACACACTGATATAACACACACTGATATAACACACACCGATATAACACACCAATATAACCCACACAGATATAACCCACACCGATATAACACACACTGATATAACACACACCGATATAACACACACCGATATAACACACACCGATATAACACATACCGATATAACACACACAGATATAACACACACTGATATAACACACTTATATAACACACACTTATATAACACACACTGATATAACACACACCGATATAACACACACCGATATAACACACACCGATATAACACACACCGATATAACACACACAGATATAGCACACACCAATATAACACACACCGATATAACACACTGATATAACACACACCGATATAACACACACCAATATAACACACCCTGATATAACACACACTTATATAACATACACTGATATAACACACACTTATATAACACCCCTGATATAACACACACTGATATAACACACACTGATATAACACCCCTGATATAACACACACTGATATAGCACACCCTGATATAACACACACTGATATAACACACCCTGATATAACACACACTGATATAACACACACTGATATAACACCCCTGATATAACACACACTGATATAACACACACCGATATAACACACACTGATATAACACACACTGATATAACACCCCTGATATAACACACACTGATATAACACCCATTGGCACTGATATAACACACACTGATATAACACACAACCATATAACACCCCTGATATAACACACACTGATATAACACCCCTGATATAACACACACTGATATAACACCCACTGATATAACACACACTGATATAACACCCACTGATATAACACACACTGATATAACACACACTGATATAACACCCACTGATATAACACACACTGATATAACACACACTGATATAACACCCACTGATATAACACACACTGATATAACACACACTGATAACACACACTGATATAACACCCACTGATATAACACACACTGATATAACACACAACCATATAACACCCCTGATATAACACACACTGATATAACACCCACTGATATAACACACACTGATATAACACCCACTGATATAACACACACTGATATAACACACACTGATATAACACCCACTGATATAACACACACTGATATAACACACAACCATATAACACCCCTGATATAACACACACTGATATAACACCCACTGATATAACACACACTGATATAACACACATTGATATAACACATTGATACCGGGCGACTCCCAACTCCGGCTAGTAAACACATTCAGCCCCACCATGAACAGGGGAGGGGGGGGGGGGGGGGGGGGCAGGTGATGGTGTGTGGTGGATGGTACAGGGTAGATTAGACTCTAGAGGGGTGATGAGCAGGTAGGGGCCACGACTTGGATTTCAAAACGTCTTGCTTTCGCACCAAGACATTTTACATATAGAAACAAATAGGGGTGAGCTGTCACAGTCTGCAACTACATTGATATTGAGGATGGAACCTAACAAAATACATAATTAAAATGGCTATAAGTAGCTCTTCAAAGTTTCTATGAAGAAAATGGTCCTGCATATAGTATGTTCATAATATTCAATTAAAACTACATTAAAATAAAGAGATAATCTTATTTTGCCTAAAACATTGTATATACGTGTATATATCTGTATATATGGATATCTATATGTGCATATATATATGTATATATGTATGGATGTATGGATATACTGGTACTGGTAGTACCCCTATCCTCAAACTTAAAAACAAGGTCTGGCAGCAGTCATGGCTCAATGACCATGACCCACATCCCCCCTAAATTTTTCAGTTGGACAGTTTACAGATGCATCCCGACCCTAGCTTCTTTGTGTTGGTGTAACCCTGCCAGCCATATAGATCAGGGTAGAGGTAGTCATGCACGGTTGCTCCACCTGAGACCTCCCCCCCCCCCCCCACACACACACAAAGTAAGACAATAGCCACACAGCAACACTGGTCTGCAATCCAAACCCCCACCAGCCCACCTCTAGCCACACCATGCTGGCCAATGATAATGTGGTGATATTTATTTAAATTGCATTTATATTTAAATTGATTTATTTATTATCCTTAGTTTTTCTTTTTTTTTCAGATTATTTCTATCCATATTGTTTGCAAATTATTCACAGGCTGTCAGGACCTCCCAGCATTCTGCCACCAATTGGACCAGTGTGGGATTAGCAGTTCCTCCATAGCTCAGATGGCAGAGTGTTGGACTCAAGATCAGAGGGTAACTGGTTCAAATCTTCACTAGTAAAAATGACTAATTCCAGAATACAAACAACACAATGTTTTAGGCAAAATAAGATTATCTCTTTCTTATAATGTAGTTTTAATTAAATATTATGAACATACTATACACAGGAGCATTTTCGTCATAGAAACTTTGAAGAGCTACTTATACCCATTTCAATGATCTATTTTGTTAGGTTCCAACCTCAATATTAGAGTAGTTGCAGACTGTGACAGCTCACCCCTATTTGTTTCTATATGTAAACTGTCTTGGTTTTTCAATACGTCTTGAGAAAGCTAGACGTTTTGAATTCCGAGTCGTGGCCCCTACCTGACGAGGAGGGGAAGAAGGGGTGGGGGAGAAGGAGAAGGAGGGGGAGAAGGAGAAGGGGTGGGGGAGAAAGGGTGGGGGAGAAGAAGGGGTGGGGGAGGAGACGGAGGGGGGAATGGGAGAAGAAGAAGGGGGGAAGGGGAGGAGGATGGAGGGTGGGGAGGAGGAGGGGAAGGGAGGGAGGGAGGGAGGGAGGCGGAGAATGGGAAGGGGCGAGAGGAGGAGGACGAAGGAGGACGAAGGAGGACGAAGGAGGGGGAAGGAGGAGAGGACGGGAAGGATGGGAGGGGAGGGAAGGGGAGGAGGAGGGGGAAGGAAACAAATATGTGTTTTACGTCCTAGCAACATATATATGATATTACGTCATGACTATGTCAGTGTGTGTGTGAGTGTGCATCAGACTCAGTAAGTATGTTATATTATTTGTGGCCTGGGTTATTTTACTGTCAGTCACACAGGTGCACACGCACCCCCCACACACACTCACCCCCCCCCCCCCACACACACACACGTCCCCCCACAAACACACGCACCCCCCTCCCCCTCCCACCCACACTTTCTCTCCTTCTCTCACTCATCAGCCACAATTTACAGTCAGTCAGTCACACAGCCTCACAGGTACACACGCACTCAACCCCCCATCCCCGCCTCCCTCTCTCTCCCCCTCTCTAAGTCTCTCTCTCACGATCACTCTCTCACTCGCCAAGCAACCTATAGAGATGTGGTAGTTATAGTTAGTTATGTTAGTTACCCAGCTCGGCCTGGTCCTGCACCCGGGCGACCACTCACCTCCACGTACCGCCTCCAGCCTCCTGCCTCCTCCAGTGAGTGTGTGAGAGGTCAGCTCATACTCCCCTCATAACATCCAAGACGTCAGTCACCCTGCTGGTCCGCGGCCTGTCTGTAACCCGCCACAACCAGCGGACACCAGCGCCTACAGACACGCCGAACCGGCGCGCCCTCACGTGACGGCAACATGACCTACTTCTCAACGTAGGTTGGGGGAGGGGGAGGGAGGGAGGGGGCGTAGCTGTCACCTGGGCCTTATTTTGGTCGCTTGGTTCGGTTGCATTTGTAACCTGCGGGGAGGAGGAGCCGAGGTAGGGGTTTTGGGGGGGGGGGGGGGGGGGGGGGGGGACTCGCATAGTACCAAGAGCTCTATCAATGATGGTCCCCTCCCCGTAAAGTTGACACTTATATAAATATGTATGCATGCACACATTATACATATATCACATATACACACATGCAGATAAGTACATATGCATATATACAAACATGCATGTATACACATATACACCAGTATACACATATACATATAACAAGGAAACTTTATTTTATTTAACGATGCCTTCATCATCTGCTGTTTTTTTGTGTGTTTTTTTTGTGACAAGTTTTTTATTCTGCCCATAACGTATAAGCTCCCGTGAGGGTGCTTGTTTTCAACGCTGGACAGCTGTGGTACTGGATTGGTCTGGTCCCGCACTCAGGAGTCTTTACCTGATTTTTCTCGGGCCAACCTTTGCGGTTTTGGGTGTTAGTAGTTTCTATATTAGTTTTTTTTTTAATTTTCAAGTTTTTTCCTAACCTGTATATGATAACTTAGCCTACTATGTACATCTACGCAGATGACATACAGGCCTGTGGGAGAGGATCCCATCCCATTGTGGTTTGTTACAGCATCCTTTCACCCATGCCCTGTCCTTAGATAGTACACCAGTGTGCCAGAACTCCCCTGGACCCTTCAGGACTGCGACTAGGTGGGATGGCTGTGTTGTATGGTTAGCCATTTCGTATTTCAGGGTGATTCGGATGCATGACCGTGGCCTGCCTGGTTCTGCTTTGGTTTGTGCCAGTACACATACCCAGACGGACTGCGCCCTATGGTGATAGTCATTTCGAATTCCTTAGTACTTAGTAGGGCTAGTTTCCGTATTTGTAATATCTACCATCTTTTCTGGCCGGTCTTTTGCTTTTTGTTGGATGTCAAACATATGGTAATTCTGACATATTTCTTTCGAGGAAACCTGCTGCTGGCACCATCACAGTGCACATTAGATTAAGACTTCCCACCATAGTGCACATTAGATTAAGGCTTCCCACCACAGTGCACATTAGATTAAGACTTCCCATCACAGTGCACATTAGATTACGACTTCCCATCACAGTTCACATTAGAGTAAGACTTCCCACCACAGTGCACATTATATTAAGACTTCCCATCACAGTGCACATTAGATTAAGACTTCCCATCACAGTTCACATTAGAGTAAGACTTCCCACCACAGTGCACATTCGATTAAGACTTCCCATCACAGTGCACATTAGATTAAGACTTCCCATCACAGTGCACATTAGATTAAGACTTCCCATCGCAGTACATATTAGATTAAGACTTCCCACCACAGTGCACATTAGATTAAGACTTCCCACCACAGTCCACATTAGATTAAGATTTCCCACCACAGTGCACATTAGATTAATAGTTCCCATCACTTTGCACATTAGATTAAGACTTCCCATCACAGTGCACATTAGATTAAGACTTCCCATCGCAGTACATATTGGATTAAGACTTCCCACCACAGTGCACATTAGATTAAGACTTCCCACCACAGTGCACATCAGATTAATACTTCCCATCACAGTGCACATTAGATTAAGACTTCCCATCGCAGTACATATTAGGTTAAGACTTCCCACCACAGTGCACATTAGATTAAGACTTCCCACCACAGTGCAAGTAGAGTAGAGCCTCTCATCACGGTGCACAGTACAAGAAGTATGGTGGTCTTTACATGAATCACATATGGGTATGGATATCCGACACTTTCTCACAACCTGAAATCAAGATTTGTACAAATTTGTTTTCATTCACTTCCTCATCCTCCAGCCCCTGATACAGATCAATCAATCAATAGTTCCGTCCTCTAGTCGAGGGTTGGATGCAATGGTTCTCCACTTGTCCCGATGGTGTGCTGTTCTGATAGACTGTGAATAATTCAAGCCTGTCCACTGTGAAATATTTGTAAACCATGATGTTCTTGGTCTCCCTCTCCCTCTGCTGCCATTCACCTTCCCTTCCAATAATGTATGGTATATTGAACTCTGACGAATGATGTGGCCAAAATAAATAAGTTTCTTTGTCTGTATAGTGACAAACAAGTGTGTCTTATTTTTAATTTTTCTGAGAACTTCTTTGTTGGTGATCTTTGTCCATGATATTTTCATCATCCTTCGATCAGATATACTTGTTTTATTTTGGAGGATGTTGGGAAATACTTCACCCCAGTGTAAAAATATACCGATTTTCGGTTCAGAATTATATATTGGCACAGAGCATTATTATTCTTGGGCGACGGAGTGGGGGATGAGGTTATGTAATCTAAAGGCAATGGTGCCCCACTCACATTATGAAATGATATAAGCTATGTGAAATATATGGTCATACATGATGCCTAAGATTATGAGGAAATGTTCCTATATAAGAGACAGTTCATATTTGGGGAAATGTTTCCTCTATGCACCCATAAAGGGTGCAAGTGGAGGGAAAAGGACATTTTTATATATATATATATATATCTGTAACTGTCTGCAACTACCTGTCACTACAAGACCGATGGGAAGCACACCAGCCATTCTACATTCCTTAGGGCCACACCCTGCAGGCTGGGTTGCGTGACAGCTCCCCATAGTAGGGCGTCGCACTGACCAGTCTGTAGGGGTGTCTGATTGGCTGGCTGTAGAAGATCCAGTCACCTGCGCTCCTTTAGACCACCTGACCACACTAGCCTCACTTTGATATTAATTACTCAAGAAACTGTTCCAGACACGCTGGACAGATGACTCTACTCCTGACTCTTGAGTGAGACACACCTCATTTAACTTTTTCTATATGAAGATTGCTCATAGTCATTGAGTTTGCAGTGTGATAATGTGTCGTCATGCAGCCAAAATGTGCACGCACTGACCTAGATACAAATGCTGACGTCATATGAAATAGGTCTATTGACCAATTTCATATGATGTCAGCACGTGTATTTAGGTCAGTGCACGCGCTGCTTGGTTGCAGGACAACATCCTGTCACACTGCAAACTCAATGGCTATGAGCAATCTTCATATAGAAAAGGTGAAATATTTCTAAAACCACACCACTTAACCGATTGGAAGAGATATAGAAAACATGTTCAAAGAAGAGATTATATTAAATTTATAAGGTTAGGGCTCTGCATTTCTATTAATTTTGAATAAAATCGACATGTTTCACTGTGCGTATCGGCAAACTCAATGTATTGTCAATGGCCGTGAGCAATCTTCATACAGAAAAAGTTAAATATCTCTAAAACCACACCACCTAGAAACAAACTGGTTGGAATACACATAGAAAACATGTTTACCAAAAGGATTATATTAAATTGATACGGTTAGGGTTCTGGATTTCTATTAATTTTGAATAAAACTTACGTTTTGAACTGCGTGTACCGGCAAACTGCGAAAATAGTTTTTGAGGTCATGACACTCAGAATATCCCAACCTGGATTACATATAGAAAACACATTAAAAAAAGAGATTATATTAAATTTATATGGTTAGGGTTCTGCATTTCTATTAAGGTTGAATAAAATTGACGTGTTGCACTGCGCGTATCGGCAAACTCAATGAATTGTCACCAGCCATGAGCAATCTTCATACAGTAAAAGTTAAATATCTCTAAAACCACACCACCTAGAAACAAACTGGTTGGAATACACATAGAAAACATGTGTAACACAAGATTGTGTCATGGGGGTGATGAAAATGGGAAACACTGCGCCTAGAGCGGGACTCGAACCCACATCTCTTTGCATTCCGGGCCAGGGTGCTAACCATTACACCACCTAGGCTCCCTGATATCAATACACTCCCCACGCCTACCTGTCTATGTGGTTACTTGCCTGAGAGGTCAGTGCAGACCACTACACTCGTCCCCCTGGAATTGTAAGTCTTGTAATGCTTACATTTACATACATACAGGCAATGCACTAACACATCATACACAGGGTAGGTTCAACAACCATACAGCGCAAAGCTTGTACAGGATCCTGATCACGGCAACCAGTGTCATGGGGGTGATGAAAATGGGAAATATTGTGCCTAGAGCGGGACTCGAACCCACATCTCTTTGCATTCCGGGCCAGTGTGCTAACCATTACACCACCTAGGCTCCCTGATATCAATACACTCCCCACGCCTACCTGTCTATGTGGTTACTTGCCTGAGAGGTCAGTGCAGACCACTACAATTGTATTAAATTAATAAGGTTAGTGTTCTTGATTTCTATTAATTTTGACTAAAACTGACGTTTTGCACTGCGCGTCCCGGCAAACTCAATGCATTGTCAATGGCCGTGAGCAATCTTCTTACAGAAAAGATTTAATATCTCTAAAACCACACGACCTAGAAACAAACCGCTTGGAACATATATAGAAAACATGCTTAACAAATAGATTATATTAAATTTATAAGGTTATGGTTCTGGATTTCTATTAATTTTGACTAAAACTGACGTTTTGTACTGCGCGTACCAGCAAACTCAGTGGCAGTGTGCCTTCATTCTGCAGCTGAGCTGCGCGCGCATACACGATGTTTGTAAACATTGCAATAGGTCTATACTAGGACCCTACTTGGCCTGTTGGCGATATTAGCATAGCACAAACATTGTATTACAAGGAACCAGTTTGACCCTCCATTACAAGGAGCCTTGATTGTCGGACTGGGCCCCGCAGGACGTGTCATCATGATGAATTTACAACTGCAGCTCAAACCTCCAGGTGGCGCCACCTACTTCCAAGGTTCACGGATACCACGGCGTTTCACGTCGGTCTACAAATAAACCTGAGACAAGACAAAAGTATATTGATTTGATTGTTATAATATACCTTACTTTAGTTTGAAGTAACTTTTATTTTAAAAGGTTAACTTTTGGGATTTTTTAATGCAAACACATGAAATTAGTTTTGGCCTGTACACCAAAACTCTGACACCATAGGCTTCTGCACTAACATATTCCATTAAATTGTCTCAGTATTCCCTTCCATGTGGTAACAAATGTTTAATAAGTGCACCACTATCTAAGTTAGATATTGTCGTGGGGGTGATGAAAATGGGAAATATTGTGCCTAGAGTGGGACTCGAACCCACATCTCTTTGCATTCCGGGCCAGTGTGCTAACCATTACACCACCTAGGCTCCCTGATATCAATACACTCCCCACGCCTACCTGTCTATGTGGCTACTTGCCTGAGAGGTCAGTGCAGACCACTACACTCGTCCCCCTGGAATTGTAAGTCTTGTAATGCTTACAATTACATACATACAGGCAATGCACTAACACATACATACACAGGGTAGGTTCAACAACCATACAGCGCAAAGCTTGTACAGGATCCTGGTCACGGCACAGTGTCGTGGGGGTGATGAAAATGGGAAATATTGCGCCTAGAGCGGGACTCGAACCCACATCTCTTTGCATTCCGGGCCAGTGTGCTAACCATTACACCACCTAGGCTCCCTGATATCAACACACTCCCCACGCCTACCTGTCTATGTGGTTACTTGCCTGAGAGGTCAGTGCAGACCACTACACTATGTAGGGCCAAATCTAGATAATTGCTTTCCTTTTGAAAAATTAATGTTTGACTATGAAGTATTCTTCAGGGTTGAAAGCTACAGATGGCCATATTATCCAAGATATCTGGATATTTTCATGAAAACTTCACATTTTCAAAACAAAAGCAACTTAACTAGATTTAATTGTATATAACAATCTAAGATACTGGTGCAGTTAGTAAGTATTTATTGTTCCAAAGACGGGGATACTAAGTTAATTTAAGAGAACCTGTTCCTGCTGAACCATATGGTGTCAGATTGTTGACATGCTTGCCAAGATTAATTTGGCATATTTTCACTTCAAATATCTGCAAAGTCAGCGATCTACAATAAAAGCTACTTCAAACCAAAGTGAAATAGATCACACCAATCAATCTAATGCACTTATCTAAATAATGATTGGCAGAAACTCAAAAGTATTGGGCCTGTAACTTTAAAGCTGCTTAGTCTGGTGAAGTACCCCATTTTTAAAACTCAAACCCTGTCTGAATTTGAATCTCCATATCTAACTTAAATACTGGTGCAATTATTAAACACATAGAGGGGAATCCTAACTCAATTTAATAGAACCTATTTCTGATGAAGGCTATATGGTGTCAAAGTGTTGACGCAATTAATTGTGCATGATTACATTAAGAGTTCAGGTACAAAACCCCGTAAGCGCCAATCCAAACATTGAAACACACATTGGAATCAAACTATCAAAAAGTATAAAAGAATTTACATTCCTACTTTTTTGTTCATTGCTCGGCAATCATGTGATTATAAGAAAAGTGGAATTAATGGGAATTAAGATTATTTTCAGGTAAAAATCATTTATTTAAACTACAGTTTTGGTTTGGCGTTTACGGGGATTTGCGGCTGTACTCTTCACTTCAAATATGCCCAACTTTAACCAGTTAACCATCTCAAATATAAGTTACTTCAAACTAAAGCAAGGTAGGTTATAGCGATCAACCTAATCCACTTATCTACAAATATTACCGAAACTCAAAACCATCAGACCATCAATCAATCAATAGTTCCATCCTCTAGTCGAGGGTTGGATGCAATGGTTCTCCACTTGTCCCGATGGTGTGCTGTTCTGATAGACTGTGAATAATTCAAGCCTGTCCACTGTGAAATATGGACCATGCAACATTAATACACAAGGGCCTTGCCCCACCAGCCATGTTGGCGTAGTGAGGCCCGCTATGTCTACATGATCTACTGCCATCTGACCACATTTGTTTGTTGCTTCATTATCTACATGATCTACTGCCATCTGACCACATTTGTTTGTTGCTTCATTATCTACATGATATACTGTCATCTGACCACATTTGTTTGTTGCTTCATTATCTACATGATCTACTGTCATCTGACCACATTTGTTTGTTGCTTCATTATCTACATGATCTACTGTCATCTGACCACATTTGTTTGTTGCTTCATTATCTACATGATATACTGTCATCTGACCACATTTGTTTGTTGCTTCATTATCTACATGATCTACTGTCATCTGACCACATTTGTTTGTTGCTTCATTATCTACATGATCTACTGTCATCTGACCACATTTGTTTGTTGCTTCATTATCTACATGATATACTGTCATCTGACCACATTTGTTTGTTGCTTCATTTATCTACATGATATACTGTCATCTGACCACATTTGTTTGTTGCTTCATTATCTACATGATCTACTGTCATCTGACCACATTTGTTTGTTGCTTCATTATCTACATGATCTACTGTCATCTGACCACATTTGTTTGTTGCTTCATTATCTACATGACTACTCATCTGACCACATTTGTTTGTTGTTCATTATCTACATGATTCTGCTATCTGACACATTTGTTTGTTGCTTCATTATCTACATGATATACTGTCATCTGACCACATTTGTTTGTTGCTTCATTATCTACATGATATACTGTCATCTGACCACATTTGTTTGTTGCTTCAGTTCTACATGATTACATCTGACCACGTTTGTTGCTTCATTATCTACATGATCTACTGTCATCTGACCACATTTGTTTGTTGCTTCATTATCTACATGATCTACTGTCATCTGACCACATTTGTTTGTTGCTTCATTATCTACATGATCTACTGTCATCTGACCACATTTGTTTGTTGGTTCATTATCTACATGATATACTGTCATCTGACCACATTTGTTTGTTGCTTCATTATCTACATGATATACTGTCATCTGACCACATTTGTTTGTTGCTTCATTATCAACATGATCTACTGCCATCTGACCACATTTGTTTGTTGCTTCATTAGTTGATTAAGAGTTGGAAATTTCAATCGCAGACGATTGGTATTCCTAATAATGCCGAGTCCCTGGCTAGGAAGTGACAAGTAACACTTTTTAAGTCATTGGTTTGACCTAACCAATGACTATCACAATCATCACTCAAAATTCCCAAATCTACTTGGTTCTGTAACCACAATCCAAATTGTTCACGTAAAGCATCCTCCTTTAATCGTGTTCTAGGCATTGTGAATGTGTAGTGTGTATTGTGTAGTACAAGTGTATTTAAATACAATATATTTAATAATATATTAACCCACCACAAGTCAAATATATTTAAATACGATATATCAACCTACCACAAGTCAAATGTATTCAAATACGATATATCAACCTACCACAAGTTAAATGTTTTTACATACAATACACAATATATCAACTTACCACAAGTCAAATATATTTTAATACAACATGTTAACCTACCAGAAGTTAAGTATTTTTTCACGCTATTGAAATCCTCCTTGTAGCGGTTCAATGGAAAATTTAGTGTGTTGCGTAAAGCGCGGTAGAAACAAAGTCAAGAATTGTATCCAACCGATAGAATTTACCTGTAACGTAGCAGAAAAGTGAAAAGTCTCTCCGTATGTATTAATACGCTCCTATTTACTCCAAGGTTAAAGAAAATTACCGAAAGTAGTCCGAAAATGAAAACAATTCTTGCGGCGACACGAGGCTTCAGACAGACGATAAAACTGTAATATTACAGTAATATCAACGTCCAAGACTAATGTAACCCTTAAGAAAAGACACTTTCGTCGGAAATTCGTCGACAAAGTAATTTACTTCAATTTAATCCTTGCAAAAAGTAAAAAGAATAGAGAATCAAATAGAAGAAAACAACTTATCCACTCCAACCAACCCACCAGTCGCAGTCTATGTCAAGTCCTTAAATCTCTCAACCTCAAGAAATTTAGAATTTAGAATAGCATATCAAATTAAATGAAATAAAAATACTACAAATATAATATAGTTTCTATTAAATAATTCTAGTACTACTCCTAACGTCAAAAATGAAACTACACGTGTATTGAAGTCACACCACGTGCGTTCAAATGATCCACGTGCGTTCAAAAATAACAGTAGTCAGCTAACAATTAAATAACGAAATATAAATGTGTAGTATCATAAAACAAATAAAAAGAAAATGCTACTGAAACATACCGAAACTATTCAACAAACTCTGTATAGTCAGTACTAACCAATCTCGGTAGTTTCTCAAGTCGTGGTCGCCATTTTGTAAACGTGCCGGCTGGTGGTGTGGGTGGTGTGAACAGGTCAAGTGAAAACACTACAGGTAATAAAGGAAAACAGGGTAAGAAGGAAAAGTAAGAGAGTGAGACTCTCTGGTTTATTGCTTATATAGGTTCTCAAGATTCAAGATGGCCGTTGTCACATGATCCTATTAATCAATCACAGTACAATGCAGTGGTCACATGACTCACTCCTCCAATCAGAGTACAATGTAGTGGTCAATGATCATAACAATACCATGTGGGGGGGGAGGGGGCATGTGAGGTGACTCTTCCAAAGACTGTTCTAGTCAAACTCGGAAGTGACACTCCCTCTCAAGATATTCAATATACAAGTTCTATACCTAATGAATAATAGTTTACCATTCCACACATCCTCTATATGTCTTTGGGTTTTTATAATTTAACATTTATCATTATATAGACAGTTTGTAATTTATTATAGTAACTTCACCTCGGTTCACATGTATTATATCGGACAATTTTACACAGGGTTCGAATCCGTAGGGTCGAATCCCTAGCCTTACCAAAACGGGAGACGGACGCTCAACTCATTCTGCCATCCCGTCTGGTTTTTTATGTATGTGCATATCAAAATTAATTAGATTAGATTAGAGTGTTTGAGCTGCATGCTCAGGCCAAGTCGGAGACTCCACCATCACGGCCCACCACATGTGGTGAGGACGCTCTGTTCAGTTTTGTCATGTGCAGTAATGAGTTTGAATCTGCTGGCGTTAGCTGGGTGTATCTTGGTGAGGTTCATTTGGTATGGCGGTTATCAATGTAGACCATGTTGTATTGCTGTTATTGATGTAAGCTCCTATTGTACTGAAGATTAATTTGGCATGTTTTCATATAACATATTTCGAATGCAAACCCTTGTAATAAAAGCTCCCTTAAAATAAGGTGAAGTAGATTATCACGACCTGCCTAATATATTTATCTAAAATATTTTACAGAAACTTAAAACTATCGGACTTTGCAATTTTAAATGATGTACTCCCTAAATATTATTTTTGAACAGTTTTTAGACGAATATAGGTAATGGATATAGAATAGGAATATCTTGTTAACATAACCCGGAGATTCATATCAGGGAAGACACTTTTTATGCGATCTGAATGTTTCATTAAAAAATAAAGCCCACAAAAAGTGGTTGGTTGTTGGACCAGATATCCCACTCAGGCATATTATCCTGACATAGCAAACCAGTCCTTACCTATCCTACTAGTGCCCAGAACAAGGCAATGTACTGACAGGTATCAGTTTGATAAATCGCTTGTTTGACTCGGCCGGGGTTCTGACGCTCGGCATTTCAAGGACTGACCTATTCAGTATTACTAATAGACCTATTTCATATGACGTCAGAATGGGTATCTAGGTCAGTGCACACCCCTTTTGGCTGCAGTACGACACACTGTCACACTGCAAACATAATGGCTATGAGCAATCTTCATAGAGAAAAGGTGAAATATCTCTAAAACTACACCACCTAGAAACAAACCGCCTGGTACACATATAGAAAACATATTCAACAAATAGATTATATTAAATTGATAAAGTTAGGGTTCTGCATTTCTATTAATTTTGAATAAAATAAACGTTTTGCACTGCTCGTACCGGCAAACTCAAGGCATTGTAAATGGCAGTAAGCAATCTTCCAACAGAAAAAGTGAAATATCTCTAAAACTACACCACCTAGAAACAAACCGCCTGGTACACATATAGAAAACATATTCAATGAATAGATTATATTAAATTTATAAGGTTAGGGTTCTGCATTTCTATTAATTTTGAATAAAATAGACGTTTCGGAATGTGCATACCGGCAAACTCAATGCATTGTCAATGGTCATGAGCAATCGTCCTACAGAAAAAGTGAAATATCTCTAAAACCACACCAAATAGAAACCCCCTTGGAACACATATAGAAAACATGTTTGCCAAAAATATTATATTAAATTTATACGGTTAGGGTTCTGGATTTCAATTAATTTTGACTAAAACTAACTTTTTGCACTGCGCGTACCGGCACACTCAATGGCAGTGTGCCTTCGTTCTGCAGCCAAGCTGCGCGCACATATACGATGTTAGTAAACATTGAAATAGGTCTATACTTGTGACTGACTGGGAATAACAGGCAAAGTTGGGGCAAGGCCAGTGTAGTTTCGAAACTATCCACCAGATGTCCCCACTAGCCACAGCTAACTTTGCAAGGACCCGTGTGTGAATACACTGACTCCTCGACACACATTGCTGTTTGTTGGGGCAATATCTAAGGTCATATCAGGATGGGCACTGACTTATGACAGTCTGCACTCAAGGCAACTTCATAGTGCTGCCCCACTGGGAGACCAGGCCACTGGCACCATGACCCAATTTCCCACTCAGTCACATTATCCTGATACTGAGCTGACCAGGCTAGGAAACGACAAGTATTAATTTTAAAGTCACTGGTTTGACTCGACCGGGGACGGAACTCCCGACCTTCCGCATGCGAGGCCCACGCTCTACCGATTAGGCCAGCGTGCCCAGTGAAGATACGGAAAGCATTCATGTAAGTCCCTGCTTTGCATTCATGCAGACATCGTGTAAATAACTGCACTACATACGGCTAGAAGATCAATGTACCAGACCTGAAACCTGCGAAAAGTGCATATTCTGATGAATAAATCTTTACGTACGAGAAGAACTGCATATTTGACAGACTATTTGAGTAGACGGGATGGCCACATGTGTAATGCCAAGTACACACCTACCGTATAGGATTCGCTCACTAAAACTCGCGACTCGACCCAACCCGCTTAAAACTGAAAACGGGCCGATTCATTTTTCGAATCGCGAATCGCAATCGTAATCGGCCCGTTTTAGCCCTAAAACTGAGTTTTTAGTCGCGAATAGCAATCGCTAGGTGTGCGCGGGGAGCGCACACCTAGCAATTTTTGTGTGCGAAACGGGCAGTTTTAGATCGTAAACGGTAGGTGGGTGCGGATAAACGTAGGTGTGTACCTGGCATAAGAGCACTGGCTGGCTTAACATGTGGGAGGGTCGTGGGTTCAAATCCCAGCCAAATCAATGACTTACACAATTGATACTTGTCGCTTCCTAGCCTTGTACTCGACATTATTAGGATAGGACAAGGAATGGTAGGCACAGTATTAGGATAATGGGACTGAGTGGGATTATGGTGCCAGCAAAATGGTTTTCCAAAGGGGCAGCACTATAAAGTCCCCATGAGTGCGCACAATCACAAGTCGGGACCGGTCTGTATATGACCTTAAATATTGCTGGCACATAAAATGCCAACAAATAAACAAGCTGGGCTATCTTTACTACTACTAGCCTGTATTTGCAATATGAAGGACTGCATGGCGGTCACCATTGTTAGCGTAATACTAATAGAGATTAAAGAAGGAATCCATTTGAGCACACAATACTTCAATCAGCTAATTCGGCACCACACGGGGTGGCCGAATGAGTTGAGCGTCCGTCTCCTGTTTTGGGAGATCGGGGGATCCGAACCCATGGGTTTGTGGGTTTGAACCCTGGTCGAGTCAAACCAATGACTTAAAAATTGATATTTGTCGCTTCTTGGCCAGGCGCTCGGCATTATTAGGATAGGGCAAGGACTGGTTAGCTCAGTGTCAGGATAATGAGACTGAGTGAGATATCAGATCATGGTGCTGGTGGCATGGTCTCCCAGTGGGCAGCACTATAAAGTCGCCATGACTGCGCACTGTCACAAGCCGGTAGCCGTTCTGATATGACCTTAGATGTTGCTAGGACGTAAAACAACAACAAGCAAACAAATAACCAACAACAATCAGCTAACCCTAAAAAGAAGAAAAGAAATCCATTGAAGAGCATGGCCTGGAAATGCCATTAATCAGGCGTGCTTTGTACAGGCCAAAGACCCTATAATACTAAGACTGCTCACTCCCTATCTGTCCCATTGTAATGTAAATTTCGCAGTGCCACCTTGTGATGGGTTTGATCAGCCCGGCTGCTGGTTGGTGTTTCACATGTAAACACATACAATTATATTGTACATGAGATAGGTAAGTATGAATACACATCAATATGAAATTGTTATGAACAAATACCCATCATCATCAGCATCACCCCCAGCATCACCATCATCACACATCTTTCACATGCATATAGCACCTGTTTAACCAAGAGAACATCCAGCACACCAAGTGGTGGGTTTGATCATGTTGATTACACAGTACAGGCTGAGTGAGCCGTCTTAGTATTATAGGGTCTTTGTACAGGCGTAGCAGCAGTTCTAGAATAGTGCCGCCTTCTAATGAAAGAACACAATATGTTTGTTGAAATGGTCGCTAAATAGTTGGTTCAAGGGGGCCGGTGTTGGCATCGTGTGGTTGACTTTGGTGATTAACGGGGCGCCCCCTGGTGGGACGCTTACGGGGCACATCGGGGTGTCACCACTGATATGGGGGTGGGCAGGGAGGCGCGGAAGGTGGGGGACGGAGGGGGTGGGGAGGGGTGGGGAGAGGGTGAGGGAGGGTGGGGGAGGGTGGGGGAGGGTGGGGGAGGGTGGGGAGTTTGGGGGGGGGGGAGTGGTGGGTCGGAGTGAGTGGGACTGAAAAGGTGGTTCATTTTTCAAATTAAAAAACAACTAATTCTTGTGTGTCCTTTTCTTCACAAGTTCTATTAGTATTAGTACTATTACTGTATGAGTATTATTTCTTTTCTGACCTGAGCCCCATCACCCTCCATACTCTCCAGGAACAACTTGATTCACACACACCCGATGACTGACTGAGTTGAGCAGGTCATGGACTTTGAACGCTGGCCATGTTTGAAAAATGACTTTAAAGCTGCCTCGCTACCTGTCCTGGGACTTGACATTACTAGGATAGGGCAAGAGGCGGTGGACTGGGGGGAAAGTTGTTTTATTTAACGACGCCTCTAGAGCACATTGATTTTAATCATCGACTATTGGACGGCAAACATGTCGTCATTCTGACATATTTCTTTAGAGGAAACCCGCTTCCGCCACATAGCCTACTCTTCTCAATAAGTGCCAAGGGGTCTTGTATATGCACTTTCCCACAGACAGGAAGCACATACTATAGAGTTTGATGAACCAGTTGTGGATCACTGGTTGGAACGAAATGATAGGATGACTGACACCTTCATAGGTGGACACTCTACCGCCTGAGCTACATCCCGCTCCTCTTGTGGACTGAGGACAACCAAAATTATCTACAGTTGAAATTGTCCCTGTTTACTCAGCAAATGTAAGGAAATCATTCTTTCGATGCAGAGCGAATCGAGATTTCTAAAATTATAATATATTTCAAATGCATGAAGGAAAAAAATCTCACAAGCTGCATCATTTCAATCTTATATAACCCATCACATACCCTGGAGAATGCTTTATATCGCTTCATTATTCTTACTCTTAGTTTTGTAACTCTCCTTACTGGACGGATGGCTGAATGAGTTCAGCAAGTAAACGTGTACCTAACTAGCCTGACATTAAAGCTGCAGAGTCGATGAAAACATAAAATTTTCAAAACCAAAACAATTATCTAGATTTGATTCTACATATCTAGCTTAGATGGTGGTGCACTTATTAAACAATTGTCGTCACACATACTGAGTCAATTAATATAACCTGTTACTGCAGAAGCCTCTGGTGATAGAGTTTTGGCAAGCTTGCCAAAATTAATTTAGCGTGTTTCCATTTAAAATATCTCAAAAGTTTGCGATTTAAAATAAAAGTTACTTCTAACTAAAGTAAGGTAGATTATAATGAACAACCTAATATGTTTATCTCAGAAAATGAGAGAAACTCAAAACCATCGGACTATGCAACTTTAAGTGACATTCGGAGAGGAGGACCAGTGGAATGAAGACCAATTGTGGACAATTGAAATTGTTCCTACTTAAAGTTAAAGCTGCATAGTTCGATGAAGCGTCAATCTTTCAAAACCAAATCAATTATCTACATTTGATTCTACATATCTAATTTAGATACTGGTGCACATATTAAACATTTGTCACCACATAGTTTGTTTGTT
>CM059191.1:6991552-7064549 GCA_030323885.1 Branchipolynoe longqiensis
CGAGCTTGTGACCCAAGCTGAGCCCTTATTGCTTATTCCATGTGTAACCTAGACGGCTGGATTAGGAGCTGGGTGTGAGGGATGTGGAGCAGGTCATTCACACTGAGCACATCAGCCAATGTCTCACCCCTCTCAACCCTCTCACCCTCTCACCCTCTCACCCCTCTCACCCTCTCACCCTCTCAACTCTCACCCTCTCACCCTCTCAACTCTCACCCTCTCACCCTCTCAACTCTCACCCTCTCACCTCTCACCCCTCTCAGCCCTCTCACCTCTCTCACTCTCTCACCTCCCACCCTCTCACCTCTCACCCCTCCCAGCCCTCTCACTCTCTCACTCTCTCACTCTCTCACCCTATCACCCTCTCACCCCTCTAACCCTCTCACCCCTCTCACCCTCTCACCCTCTCACCTCTCACCCTCTCACCCTCTCACCCTTCAACCTCTCACCCCTTCTCACCCTCTCACCCTCTCATCCTCTCACCCTCTCACCCTTCACCTTCACCCTCTTATCTCACCCTCTCACCCTCTCACCCTCTCACCCTCTCAACCTCTCACCCTCTCACCCTCTCACCCTCTCACCCACTCACCCACTATCAGTGAACCAAGACACACACAACTGGAATTTATTTACATAATTGATCGAGACCCCGACTCAACCAACTCAACCATAAAGAACTCCTCCACTCAATCACCACCCATAAATATGAAATAATAATAATAACACGATGATATGTTTAATGTGTGATGGACAATTTATTAAGCGAAGATAATAAAATAAATATAATATAGCAAAATAATTAGAATATAAGAAAGTAAAATAATATAATAAAATGATTAAATTATAAGAAAATAATTACAATTTAAGAAAATAATATAATATAAAATGATTGTTATATAAGGAGCTAATTATAATATAATGAAATGATCGTAATATAATAAAATAATTATATATTCTTGGTATTATGGCTTTATCTGTGTAATATTCATGTAATGTCAATAGGTTCGTTCGTTGTTGGAGTCTTACGTCCTGGCAACATCAACACCCCGTCCTGATATGACCTTAGATGTTGCTAGGACGTAAAACAACAAACAAACAAATAAACAAACAAACAAACAAACAATCTAAGGTCACATCAGGACGGGTACCGACTTGTGACAGTGTGCACTCATGGCAACTTTATAGTGCTGCTCCACTGGCAAATCCGGCTACCAGCACCACTATCCTGACACTGAGCTAACCAGTCATTGCCCTATCCTGTTAATGCTAAGCGCCAGGCTAGGAAGCAACAAGTATCAATTTTATAAGTCATTGGTTTGACTCGACCGTGAACCAAACTCCCGATCTCGACATGCGAGGGACCAGACGGGATGGCCGAATGAGTTAGAGCGTCCGTCTCCCGTGCTGGTAGATCGTGGGTTCGAGTCCCGGTCGAGTCAAACCAATGACTTTAAAATTAATACTTGTCGCTTCCTAGCCAGGCGCTTGGCATTATTAGGATAGGGCAAGGACTGGTGTGCTCAGTGTCAGGATAATGTGACTGAGTGGGATATCAGGTCATGGTGCCAGCGGCCTGGTTTCCCAGTGGGACAGCACTATAAAGTCGCCATGAGCGCGCACTGTCACAAGTCGGTACCCGTCCTGATATGACCTAGATGTTGCTAGGACGTAAAACAACAATACACACACACCACATGCAAGGCCCGCGTTCTACAGATTCGGCCACCGCGCCCGGTCAGGTGTACAGGTGTTAGATATGTGGGGGGAGGGTCTACAGGTGTTAGATGTGTGGCGGGAGGGTGTACAGGTGTTAGATATGTGGGGGGAGAGTCTACAGGTGTTAGATATGTGTGAGGAGGGTCTACAGGTGTTAGATATGTGGGGGGAGGGTCTACAGGTGTTAGATATGTGGGGGGAGGGTCTACAGGTGTTAGATATGTGGGGGGAGGGTCTACAGGTGTTAGATATGTGGGGGGTCTCGTGTCACAGTCTCCCTGTTAATGTGTGAGAGGTGATACAGGTGTTAGATATGTGTGAGGAGGGGGTCTACAGTGTATGTTAGTATGGTGGGGTGAGGTCTCCAGGTGTTAGATGTGGGGGACGGGTCTACAGTTGTTCGATAGAGGGGGGCCAACAGGTGTTAATATGTGAGAGGATGGTCTACGGTTGTTAGAGTAGGGGGGGATGGGGGGGGTCTACAGGTGTTAGATATGTGGGGGGAGGGTCTACAGGTGTTAGATATGTGGGGGGAGGGGGTCTACAGTTGTTAGATATGTAGGAGGGGAGTGTGGGAGGGTACAGGTGTTAGATATGTGGGGGAGGGTCTACAGGAGTGTTAGATAGTGGTAGAGGTGTTAGGGTGAGGGGGTCTACAGGTGTTAGATATGTGGGGGGAGGGTTCTACAGGTGTTAGGAGGGTCTACAGGTGTGTGAGGGAGGGTCTACAGGTGTTAGATATGTGGGGGGAGGGTACAGGGTTAGATATGTGGGTGAGAGTATACAGGTGTTAGATTGTGGGGGAGGGTTACGGGGAGGGTCTACAGGTGGATATGTGTGGGGGTCAGATAGATATGTCTTACAGTGTTAGTGTAGATACAGGTGTTAGATTGTTCTACAGTGGGGGGGTCTACAGGTAGGTGTTATATGTGGGGGGGTGTCTACATGTGTTAATATCTGTGGGAGGGTGTACAGGTGTTAGATATTGTGTGGGGAGGGTCTACAGGTGTTAGATGTGTGTGGGGAGGGTGTTACAGGTGTTTAGTATGTGTGGGGAGGGTTACAGGTGTTAGATATGTGTGAGCGAGGGTCTACAGGCGTTAGATATGTGGGTGGGGAGGGTCTACAGGTGTTAGATATTTAGTCTACAGGTGTTAGATATGTGGGGGGAGGGTCTACTGACAAGGTGTTAGATAAGTGGGGGGAGGGTCTACAGGTGTTAGATATGTGTGGGGAGGGTCTACAGGTGTTTAGATATTGTGGGGAGGGTCTACAGGTGTTATATGTGTGAGAGGGTCTACAGGTTTATATATGTGGGGGGAGGGTCCTGGTGTTAGATATTGTGGGGAGGGTCTACAGTTGTGGGGGGAGGGTTTATAGATATGTGGGGGGAGGGTCTACAGGTGTTAGATATGTGTGGGGGAGGGTCTACAGGTGTTAGATATGGGGGGAGGGTCTACAGGTGTTGATATGTGTGAGGAGGGTGTACAGTTAGATATGTTAGATATAAGGTGTTAGATATGTGGGGGGAGGGTCTACTCTACATAGATATGGGGGGAGGGTCTACAGGTGTTAGATATGTGTGTGGGGAGGGTCTACAGTGTTTATATGTGGGGGGAGGGTTACAGGGTGTTAGATATGTGGGGGGAGGGTCTACAGGTGTTGATATGTGGGGGAGGGTTCTACAGGTGTTAGATATGTGGGGGGCTGGTCTACTGGGGAGGTCTAAGATATGTGGGTGGGGGAGGGTTATACAGGTGTTAGATATGTGTGGGAGGGTCTACAGGTGTTAGATATGTGGAGGAGGAGTCTACAGGTGTTAGATATGTGGTGGGGAGGGTCTACAGGGTTAGATATGTGGGGGGAGGGTCTACAGGTGTTAGATATAGGGTCTACAGGTGTTAGATAGTGTGGGAGGGTCTTCGGTCTACAGGTGTTAGATTGTGAGGGTATGGGTCTACTCTTGGAGGAAGTGTGTTAGATAGATAGTTATATGTGGGGGGAGGGTCTACAGCGACATGTAGATATGTGGGGGAGAGTCTACAGGTGTTAGATATGTAGATGAGGAGGGGGGATGTCTATGTTATACAAGAGAGTGTTACGGGACACAGTTAGTGTTAGATAGTGTTAGATATGTGGGGGGAGGGTCTACAGGGTCTACCTAGAGGTGTTAGATATTGGGGGAGGGTCTACTGGGGGGAGGGTCTCTAAGATATGTGGGGGGAGGGTCTACAGGTGTTAGATATGTTGGGGGGAGCGTCTACAGGTGTTAGATGTGTGGGGGGAGGGTCTACAGGTGTTAGATATGTGTGAGGAGGGTCTACAGGTGTTAGATATGTGGGGGGAGGGTCTACAGGTGTCTATGATAAATATGCATTGCACAAGTATGAGTTATCGCAAATGTGGATGCCTTTTCTTCTACTTCTCAAATGGTGCGAATGCAACATTACAACATTAGCCTATAATATATAATATAATACCTCATTCCCTAATTCTTATTCCTACAAGAAAGGTATCGTCAAAATCATGTCCTGAGATGTTGGTAGGACGTAAAACCACAAGAAACGAACATATTTAAGATAATAAGCCAGCCTCTTTTTGGCACATTGCATTCTCACTTATAGAGGGGATCACGGTTCCGACTGCGCATGCGCTAGAAACGGCGTTGGGAGCAAAGCAAAGGCGTACGGCCATTGAGTTTGCCGAAACGCATAGGGCAAAACTTCGATTTTATTCAAAATTAATCAAAAATACATAACAATTTGGCACAAACATGGATGGAAGGATGCAATATAATAATATAATGAATATGTTTAAGACACAACTCTCAATAATTAAGCATTTTGAGCTAAGAAACATACAATATCAGTCACTTTACAGTCTGATGTTTACATCACCATTGATTAGCCATAAGTAATTCTTGTTCTAAATATTAAATTGTCAAATGTGTCAACAACAACTTTTTCAAAGTAATATATAACCAATATCTGATTAACCCTACTCATTTTCTATTTCTACATATGTCATTAAACATAAGATATAAATAAAAACATGAATACAAAAAGTAAAACTGACTCTGGCTATGGCTCTAACACTAGTATTTGTATAAATGTAAATGCACATGCCATAAGATGTGCATATTATATTGATGTAAATGCAATGCTGGATAACAGATTGATATCTTAATTTATTATATATATTTGTTTAGTTGGTATTCTATGTTTCAAACAAGAGCTGAGATGAGATGAAACTAGCACATTTCATAGCTGCACCCAGTATATTAGCATGTGCCATGTGCTTCTTGCAGGTTTGTTTTGGTCTGATGCATCCCACAATGCACTGCGCTGCTGGAACTGTGATGTAGTCTATTCGACAAAATAAAAGAACCAGGAACTTGATTCGTTGTCCCTTGCCTCAAATGGCATTGTTGTTTTTGTGAGTGAAAATGTGACTAGAGGGGACTGGCCGATTAACAGGACACGGACACTTTGGGGCATGAATCACCGAGCTGGCCGTGATGAGCTTCTTAATCTGGGGCTGACGCGGGGCTCGTGTGGGGGAGGGAGGGAGGGGGAGGGGGAGGGGGAGGGGAGGGGGAGGGGGAGGGAATTAGGGGGCGGGCAGTCAGTAACCATATTAGGATGCAAAGTGGCTGCCAAGTAGGAGTAGCATCACGTGATCAGGGTACCGTTATGGGGCGTGAAGTGAGGGGGAGGGGAAGGGCTGGTAGAGGGGATGGGGGGGGGCAAGGGAGGGGCAAGGGAGGGGCAGGGGTTGTGGGGAGGGCAGGGGCTGGTGGTTGGGCCAGGGGAAAGGAGGGGCATGCATGGGGCTCGGCGGGGGTGCTGGAGGGGCGGAGCAGGGTGGGGGTGGAGGAGAGGTTGGGGTAGGGGATGGGGAGGGGTGAAGGATGCGTAGAGGCTGGGGGGGGGGGGGGGCAGGGGTTGGGGGGGCAGGGGCGGCAGGGGCAAGGGCTGGGCAGGGGGGAAAGGGGGACAGGGGTTCTGGGGAGGGGTATGTACTGGGGGGGGGGCTGAGAGGTAGTAAAGGGGGGGTAGGTCGCTACCATTACCAATCCTGCCAAGTGGGGGGCGGGGGAGGGTGTACAGTGGGGGGGGGTGGGTTGGGGGAGGGGGAAAATGGGGGCAATGCGGGGGGGGGGGGGAGAAGAGAGCTGGGGAGAAACGGGAGGGGGGGGGGGAGGGGGGGTCGCACATATCAGGGGCATATGCCAAGTGTGGGGGTGGTGGGAGAGTGTGCAGTATGGGCGTGGCAGGGGTGGGGCGGTGGGAGAGGTGTGCACATGGGTGGGTTAGGGGGGGCGGTGGGGACAGGAGAGGATGTGTAGTGGAGATGTGCTGAACTGGTTTGTAGGGGGTTGGAGGGGGCTGGAGGGGCTGGAGGGGGCTGGAGGGGGTTGGAGGTGGGTTTGGGGGTGGGCTGGAGGGAGGTTGGATGGGGTTGGTGGGGGTTTGGAGGGGGGGCTGGAGGGGGGCTGGAAGGGCTATGGAAAGATGGGAGGGGTTAGAAGGGGGTGGAGGGGGGCTGGAGAGGGGTTGAAGGGCGTTTAAGGGGGAGTGGAGGGGGTTGGATGAGGTTGGAAGGGATTGGAGGGGCTGGAGGGGGCGGAGGGATTGGAGGGGCTGGAGGGGGGGCTGGAGGGGCTGGAGGGGGCTGGAGGGGGGCTGAGAGGGGGCTGAGGGGCTGGTGGAGAGGGGTTGGAGGGGGCTTAAAGGGGGTTTGAAGGGGTTTGAGGGGGTGGGCTGGATGGAGGTTGGAGGGGGGCTGGGGGTTGGAACTTGGAGTGGGGTGGGGTTTGGAGGGGGGCTGGAAGGGGGTTGGAGGGGGCTGGAGGGGGGCTGGGGGGGCTGGAGGCGCTTTGAAGGGGGGTTGTAGGGGGGGTTGGAGGGATTGGAGGGGGGCCGGAGGGGGCTGGAGGGGGGTTGGAGGCGTTTGCAGGGGGTTGGAGGCGTTTGGAGGGGGTTGGAAGGGGCTGGAGGGGGTCGGAGGTTGGATCTGAGTCAACTAGGGACAGTTCCAACCGGGTTGTACGGGGGTGTGTGTGTGTGGGGGGGGGGGGGGTGGCCGTGACGAGGCCTTGCTGACGACTAATACACTTTAACAGTTATATGTGTGTGTTCGCTGCACACGTTTTATTCATCACGGCAACATGTTGCCGATGCTGAGACTAGCTTGGCCCTCACTTTAGAGGGATTTAAAAGAAATGTAGCAAAAGCTATAAAAGAGGGTGCTTGGGTGGCAAACATGTTGTGTTTGTCTCTGTCTTTGAAAGACTGCAATGTGTGGAATGTGCAGCGTGGGAATAGAAGGTGAGTTGTCACGTGATCGTTGTAGTCCTGGCATGTTTTATTCACGTCAAGAATGTTGTTTGGATGGATATACAGTAAAACCTCTCTAATCGACCACCTCCACAGATCAACCACTCCGCTATACCGATCGCTTTTTTTTGGTCCCAAACGATCCCCCATGCAATACCATTGTACGGATTTTTGTTTAACTCGCTAAACCGCCCACCTCCCTAAATGGACCATTTAAAGTCGGTCCCAGGGTAGGTCGATTTAGAGAGGTTTAGCTGTATGTTTCTCTGTTTTCTTGTGATCATTTTAACTACTAGAATTAACAGTCTCTAGGATCTCGGATTGCTCATGTGTGGATATTATACTCCCCATGTTGGAGGTCGTGGGTTCGATCCGTGATATATTCGGGGAACTTACTTAAAATTTCATAATCCCATTTTCGAAACAAAAACCCTTGACTAGATTTAATCCTGAGCATTCAACTTGGATAGTGGTGTTATTTTGTTGTTGTTTTACGTCCTAGCAACATGTAAGGTCATATCAGGACGCGTACCGCCTTGTGACAGTGCGCACTCATGGGTCATGGTGAAGGCGGCCTGGTTTCCCACGGGGTCACGATGAGTACATACTGTCTCCAGTCTCCGCTACCTGACCTCAGATGTTGCTAGGACGTAAATCAACAAACAAAAAACCAAACATTTTGATGTGCACACCAACATTGATTTTGCAAGCTTTTACTGCCCCTATCTAAAAAGTTAACATTTTAAAATGAAAGTTAAAAAAGGACAGTTTGTTTTATTTAACGGTGCTCTAGAGCACATTGATTTTATCATCAGCTATTGGACGCCAAACATATGGTCATTCTAACATATTTCTTTGAAGGAAACCCACTGCCGCCACATAGGCTACTCTTTCCGATAAGCAGCAAGGGGTCTTTTATATGCATTTCCCCACAGACAGGACAGCAAATACCATAGCTTTTGATGAACCAGCTGTTGACCACTGGTTGGAACGGAAAATAGCCCAAACTGCAAATGTGTCCACTGAGCAGGATCGATCGGATGACCGTCACCTTCACAGGTGGACACACTACCACCTGAGCTACGTCCCGCTCCTTGCTAGGCGTCACTAGTCAGACACAGTAAGTAAGGACTGCCTGACCCAGTGTACTGATACTGTGACTCAGTGGGATATTGTGCCATGGTATTAATGCCTTGGCACCTCCTAGATAACCAATTCGCCCCTATCCAGAATACTAATAGAGGTGACTGACATAACCTTTTAGTTTTAGTGATGAATTTATTTACCCTGCTCATTACATACCTATTCTTTGTGGTAGGCCATTTAAACATCATCTGTCTAAATATATCAGCAAACAATGCCTCGATATGGTGTGCAGTAAGAGGTTCTATTGACGTATTAGAAATCCATTCTCTGCTGCAACACATGTTTAATAAGTGCACTAGCACTAGTATGCAGGTATTGCAGGTATTGCAATACCTCAGGGAGTTTGACGCCCCTGCCCTGCAGAGTTGTAAACCACTGCCTTGTGGTACAGGTTCTTGACAGAACCGAAGGCTAAGGGAGCAAACCCTGAACAGAAAACCATGTCACTGTGGCAGCATTAAGGGCGGTTGATGTTTGGAACTCCCAACATCTCCCGACCAGCCACTGCAGGGACAAATAGTTTTGCGCCTGTCTGGACATGTTCTTGCCAGTGTGAAACCTCTATTTGCTCCCCGAGAGAGTGCTGCTGGCTTGTGCAAGTTACCAGCGGCACTCTCTCTTCAACACTTTTGCATGCAACTTTCATGAAATGTACAACTGCACAAAACACCAAAACCTGAAGCTGAGAGACATTAAGACCGACTCATGGACTCACTCTCACAGCAGAGAGCTAAATGGAGAGCGGCTTCAAGTAATGAAAGCAGTCTTTGTCACATCGCGACCGACAGCATGATGATGATGAGCACTAGTATCTACTCTGCCAAGAATGTCACTAATCTCAAAGAAGCATGTATAGATGTGTGTGTATGTATGTGTGTATACAAATTCCTCCTGGCTGAGTGGCGCAGGGGGGGCACCCAGTTACAGAACACTCCACAGAGGGGAGGGGGGGGGGTACTCCACCAATGCGGCAGCGTTGGAGGAAGGGATATGGTGTATTTCCCATCAAGCATTTATACTTGTATAATACGCTATGCATTATATATATATATACACAGTAAAACCTCTCTATAACGACCCCTCCACAGATCGACCACTCCCCTATATCGATCGCTTTATTTGGGTCCCAACAATACAATTGTAAAGATATTCTAACTCTGTAAACCGATCACCTCTCTAAATCGACCACTTAAAGTCGGTTACATGGTCGGTCGATTTAGAGAGGTTTTACTGTATATATATATATATATATGTATATATATATATATCAGCATTCGAAATATGAGCTTTCCGCTTGTTTGAGCCAAGTGAGAGAATGCACGGACAAGCAGAATATAGCTTCAACTTTTCAAATGGCCAAGTGAAAATTTGCATTATGTTTGACAATTGTTTTGTTGTTTTGATTTATTTGTGTAGTTTTATTCCCATAACAATGGAGGTTAACTGAGATAATGAAGGTAAGTGTCATGGGGGTGATGAAAATGGGAAATATTGCACCTAGAGTGGGACTCGAACCCACATCTCTTTACATTCCGGGCCAGTGTGATAACCATTACACCACCTAGGCTCCCTGATATCAACACACTCCCCACGCCTACCTGTCTATGTGGTTACTTGCCTGAGAGGTCAGTGCAGACCACTACACTCGTCCCCCTGGAATTGTAAGTCTTGTAATGCTTACAATTACATACATACAGGCAATGCATTAACACATACATACACAGGGTAGGTTTAACAACCATACAGCGCAAAGCTTGTACAGGATCCTGGTCATGGCACCAGTGTCATGGGGGTGATGAAAATGGGAAATATTGCACCTAGAGTGGGACTCGAACCCACATCTCTTTGCATTCCGGGCCAGTGTGCTAACCATTACACCACCTAGGCTCCCTGATATCAACACACTACCCACGCCAACCTGTCTATGTGGTTACTTGCCTGAGAGGTCAGTGCAGACCACTACACTAGTATTGTGGAAAAGTGAACATTCACATGGACAAGTGAAAATCACACCAGACTGGTCATATGGACAAGTGAAATGTTTGAAGAGTTCAGGCGCAAAACCACGTAAACGGCGATCCAAAAATGGAGATAAACATTGGAATCAAACCCTCAACAAGTTAATTTTTTTATATTGCTACTATTTTGTTCATTGCTTCATAACCATGTGATCATATGAAAAGTGGAAGTAGTTAGAATTAAAATTATTGTCATGTACAAATCTTTTATTTAAACTACATTTTTGGATTGACCTTTACGTGGTTTTGCGCCTGAAATCTTCGTTTGCTTATTTCTGTCACTGTGTATATATATATATATATATATATATATATATATATATATATATATATATATATATAAACGAAATGGGGACAAGTGCAAGCCTGGAGGGTAGGCTGGCTGGCTGTGTCGGTGGATAATGAACAAACAGACCCTTTGTAACACGATCACCCTCACAAATGAGAAGCACCCTCCGCCCTTTGTCAGATAGATATGTTCAGATCACTTTTTGTGCGCCTTGTCCCCAATAACTGTGTTACCCGCAACAACAACCCGGGGTTAAAGACTCGCCGAACTTGACAAAGAACATCATAGTTGTTATCATGAATGTCGTGATTGAGCGATTGGGGTTTTAGATCCTAGCAACGTCTGAGGTCATATCAGGACGCCTGCCTCCTGTTTTTGGTGGGTCATGGCATTCGAACCCATGGGACACATTATAAGTTAAACCAATGACTTACGGGTAAACATTTATACTTGTTGCTACCTAGCCTGGCATTCGGCATGACTGGGATAGGGAACGGAGCAGTGGAATGAGGAACAGCGATTGTCCGTGATTCAAATGTCCCCCACTTAATCAACTAGTGTACAAACAAGTAGTATATGTTAACTGTTATATCAACATTTGATTTCACCATAAGACCGTTACTGACACCCTCCGACCTCCTTCTGCACCACGGTCCTGATATGACATTAGATGTTGCCAGGACGTAAAACTCCAACAACCAACCTTCCGCACTTTGGATGACCCCCCCTTCGGATGACGCCCCTTTGGATGCCCCCCCCTTTGGATGACCCCCCCCTTTGGATGACACCCCTTTGGATGACGCCCCTTTGGATGACCCCCCTTTGGATGACGCCCCTTTGGATGACGCCCCTTTGGATGACCCCCCTTTGGATGACCCCCCTTTGGATGACCCCCCTTTGGATGACCCCCCTTGGGATGACACCCCTTTGGATGACCCCCCTTTGGATGACACCCCTTTAGATGACCCCCCTTTGGATGACCCCCCCTTCGGATGACCCCCTTTTGGATGACCCCCCCCCACCTTGGATGACCACCCCCCCCCCTTTGGATGACCCCCCTCTTGGATGACCCCCCTTTGGATGATCCCCCTTTTGATGATCCCCCTTTGGACCCACCCCCCTTTGGATGACCCCCCCCCTTTGGATGACCCCCCCTTTGGATGACCCCCCTTTGGATGACCCCCCTTTGGATGACCCCCTTGTGGATAGATAGCCTTGCGAATGGCTGCAGCAGCTCTTTAAACGAATACCTCCCCCGCATAAACTTCGGCAGCCGGTGTGTGTGTGGGGGGGGGGGGGGCGTGCGGAGAGGGGGGGGGGCTGAGTGGGGGGATGGGGGGCGGAGGGAGGGGAGGGAGACGGTGTGTTGGAGAGAGGTATGTTGGGGGTTGGGGAGGGGGGTTGGGGAGGGAGGAGTTGCGGGTACGGTGGGTTGGGGAGGGTAGGTGGGGTGAGGAGTAAGGGGGGGGGGAGGGGGTGCAGAAGTGGCGGCGGGACGATGTTGGGAAGTGACACCAGAAATCCTGAAGCATTTCGATGTGTCTGTTTTTTTTTATGTGAACCACTTCAAAGACTGCTGAAGCTGGACTAGAGAGTAGAGCCCCATATGGTTGCCACATAAAGAGTCCAGGAGCGACGGGGTCTCCCAGTGGGGCAGCACTATGAAGAGTAAGACGGGTTACAGTTGGCTTGTGTGGGAAGGGTTAAAGCTGACTTGTATGGAAAGGGATTCAGCTGATTTGTGTGAGAAGGGTTAAACCTGACATTTGTGGGAATGGTTCAAACTGACTTGTGTGGGAAGGGTTAAAGCTGATTTGTGTGAGAATGGGTAAAGCTGACTTTTGTGTGAGAATGGTTAAATCTGACTTGTGTGGGAAGGGCTAAAGCTGACATGTGTGGGGAATGGTTAAAGCTGACTTGTGTGGGAAGGATTAATGCTGACTTGTGTGGGAAGGGCTAAAGCTGACATGTGTTGGAATGGTTAAAGCTGACTTGTGTGGGAAGGATTAATGCTGACTTGTGTGGGAATGGTTAAAGCTGACTTGTGTGGGAATAGTTAAAGCTGACTTGTGTGGGAATGGTTAAAGCTGACTTGTGTGGGAAGGATTAACGCTGACTTGTGTCGCAAGGAGTAATGCTGACCTGTGTGGGAATGGTTAAAGCTGACTTAGGTGGGAAGGGTAAACGCTGACTTGTGTGTGAAGGGTTAAAGCTGACTTGTGTGGGAATGGTTAAAGCTGACTTGCGTGGGAATGGTTAAAGTTGATTTGTGTGGGAATGATTAATGCTGACTTGTGTGTGAATGTTTAAGGCTGACTTGTGTGGGAAAGGTTAAAGCTGACTTCTATAAGAATGTTTAAGGCTGACTTGTGTGAGAATGTCTAAGGCTGACTTGTGTGGGAAGGGTTAAGGCTGACACATGACAGCACCAATAGTGTATAGTCGCATCAGGTCGGAGCTTATCCTGGTAGTATTACCTCAGTTGTTGCTAGTACGTAAACACCCGTAAACAGTCATTCATTCAGTAAATTTGCACCAGGTGGGACTGGACTACTGGGTAGAGCGCTCGCTTCACATGCAGAAAGTTGTGGGTTTGATCCCCGGCCGAGTCACACCGAAAGCTACTAAAATTGATTTTTCTCTACTTTTCAGGAAGGTTTTCAGTTTCTGCCATATTTGATTTTTCGATGAATTATTAATATGATCGTTATATTCTACTTGACTTTAGTTGGAAATAGATTTGGTAACTTTAGAGATATTTGAGTTGAGAAAAAAAGCTAAATTAACTTTGTCATGGATGTGTACATTGTGGACATCAGCAGTTTAAACAATAACAGGTTCTGTTAAATTAATATAATATTCATCCCTTATCTGTGATAATAAATGTTTAGTAAGTGTACCAGTTTCTAAGTTGGATATCTAGGATCAACTCCAGTTAAAGGTGCATAGTTCGATGAAGTATCAAATTGGCAAAACCAAAACAATTATCAAGATTAGATTCTACATATCTAACTTAGATACTGATGCACTTATTAAATATTTGTTTCTGATTGGAAGCAATATTGAGGCAATTTAATAGAAACCGTTGCTGCTGAACCCTATTGTGTCAATCTTTTGGCATGCTTTCCAAAACTAATTTGACATGTTTGCACTTCAAATATCTCAAAAGTTGACCATGTAAAAGAAAGGTTATTTGAAGCTAAAGCAAGAAAGATCATGATGATCAACCTCATATATTTATCTCAGAAAAATAACAGAAACTCAAAACCATCAGACATCAATGAACCAAAAACAATTAGTTGGAGCCGCCTTCATTGACTTCAGCAAAGCATTTGACACAGTAGACCCCAAAATACTACTGGAAAAACTAAAAACCATGGGCAGAAAATCCAACACTATGGATTGGATAAGATGCTACCTGAAAAACAGGCAACAGAAAACAAAAATAAACAATACACTATCAGACAACCAACCTGTCACATGTGGTGTACCCCAAGGGTCAGTGTTAGGGCCACTACTCTTTATAATCTATATAAACGACCTTGAAAAATGGTTGCAAACTGAATGCCTCCAACTATATGCAGATGACACAGTCATATATGCAAATGGCACCACAGAAGAGGAGGTAATAACTAAACTAAATAAACTCATACTAAAACTAGATGAGTGGTGTGAGTCCAACAAAATAACCATCAACACAAGCAAATCAAAAACAGTACTCTTCTCGCATAAACAAATGCCAGAAAGAAAACTACACTGTAAGTTAGGAAACCAAACAGTAGAAAATGTAGACCATTACAAATACCTAGGCCTTGAGTTGGACAGCCAACTAAACTACAACCTATGTATAAATAAAATTATACAAAAAGTAAACCACAAACTGTGGCTATTTGCAAAGCTAAGAGACTACATGACACAAGAAATGTCAATAAAAATCTTCAAGGGCATGGTGCTCCCCTATTTTGACTATGGAGATGTAAACTACATGGGTGCGAGAAAAGAACTACTAAAAAAACTGCAAACACTGCAGAACAGAGCCCTAAAAATCTGTCTAAGAGTAGACAAGCTGCACCCAACCTATGACATACACAAAAGAACCAAAGTGAAACTACTAGAAAATAGGAGAATAATTCATTTGAAAACATTAGCATATAGCTATAGTCAAAACATTAAACTTCTAACAAAACCACAAAGGGCTACTAGAGCAAATAATGCACCACTACTAAAGCAGACCAGAAGCCAAATAAAAGCTCATGAGAGAAGCACGCTGGAAATGGCTGCCAAGGTGTGGAATGCCACATGGTAAAGGAACGACAAATTCCTGACCTAAAAACTTACAAAAAATATCTGTGCAAAATAAGGCTAGGAAACCCCCAGTAAGCTGCACTGCAAAGGGGCATGTGATATGTCACGGCCCACCAGCGGGACGCCCAATGGAAGGTAACCATGCCAAAAGTAGCCAGATAACACACCACACAGCTACGTACAAGCCTATGATATGTAAATAGGAGTAGGCTAGTCTAGTAATAAGAGTAGAAAAATAAATACATATATACCAAGAAAATCCAAAAAAACTAACATAGGCTACTAACCATACCAACCAATTATCTATCTGCTACTGAAATGCAGGCAATCAAATACCTTATCAGCAGCCACTGTGTGGTAAGATAACACCAACACTACAGCTGGCCAGCATTGAAAACAAGCCTGGGTACCTGGGTTTATATGCTATGGACAGTATAAATACAGCCTCAATAAAAAAAATAAAAAAAATAAAAAATCAGACTATGCAACTTTAATAGGGTTAGGGCAAGGTCAGATCCAACAACTCGGAACCCATTCTGGTATAACCTCAATTCTTGCTAGGACATGGTGGCCAAATTGGTAGAGCGTGGGCTTCACATGTGGGAGATCGGGAGTTTGGTTCCCGGTCGAGTCAAATCAATGACTTATAGAATTGACACTTGTCGCTTCCTAGCCTGGCACTCGGTATTAATAGGATAGGGCAAGGACTGGTTAGCTCAGTGTCAGGATAATGTGCCTGGGTGGGATATCGGATCATGGTGCCAGAGGCACGGTCTCCCAGTGGAGCAGCACTATAAAGTCACCATGAGTGCACACTGTCACAAGTCAGTACCCGTCCTGATATGAACTTAGATGTTACCAGGACGTGAAACCCCATCAGCCAACCGACCAGTCACTCAGTAAAGCCCGGCGTTACTCACATTTTTCATGAGTTATACCCCTGTCACACTACGACGTAACGAGCCAACGTGAGCCTAACGTGACGATTTTTCGTCATTACGTTGCCGTACGTTGGGTTACGTTATGATGACGTCATAATGACGTTAGAGTGATGTCGAGCTACGTCATGTTACGTCGTGTTACATCGGCGCGGGTCGAGGTTTTGAACCTGTTCAAAACTTTCGACGTTTCTCGACGTGAAGCCGTTACGTCGGGATGACGTGACAATGACGTTAGGTAGACGTTCCGCGATCGTTATAGCAGCGTAAATGACGTTAGAGTCACGTTATGTCACGTCAGACCGACGGCCCGGGTGGGAGCAACGTGTGGGCAGCGTTTTGCACGTTACGGTCACGTTACGGTCACGTTACGGTCACGTTACGGTCACGTTACGGTCACGTTACGGTCACGGTTACGGTCACGTTACGGTCAGGTTACGGTCAGGTTACGGTCACGTTACGGTCACGTTACGGTCACGTTACGGTGGTGTTACGGTCACGTTACGTCCACGTCGCACCCGTTACGGTGACGTTACGCTCACGTTACACTAACGCCCGGTCACGTCGCCAATTACCCCTCCCCCCTAACGTTGTCACGTTACAGCTAAGGTCACGACGTACACCGACGTTACTTTCACGTTACGCTCACGTCCACAATTTGCATATTACGCCCATAACGTCGACGTAATATAATTATTTTCACGTTCTGCCTACGCTGACGTAGTCACGTCGTAGTGTGACAGGGCCTTTACATCACACTTCAGTGACTCAGCTGGGTGGTTATTGGGGAGAGCGATGACAGCCGGAACGCAGCGCTAACCAGCTAACCACGGCACCAAACCACGCGTGACCGGACGAGATTGTACCACGTGATCAGCCCCCTGAGCATGCGCCAATCAAGCCGGGCACCCTTGATCTCAAAACGAGGCTGTAACCGCTGACCACGCCCCTTCCAGCCTATCACCGTTCCCACAAGTCATCGCGCCTCGCCCACTCTCCCAGCACAGGCTTGGTTCGCCTCCTCCTCGCCTAGCCTTGGGGGTTACAGGCTCCAGAACTGCAGCAATATAACAGCTGTGTAAAATGGCCGCGATAAATCGGTCCGTTATTTGGATGAAAAGTAAACTTCAGTTGGGATGGTTGTAGAAGGGGAGGCGTTCTTTACAACATTTAAGTTGCATAGTCCGATGGTCTTGAGTTTTCTCACATTTTCTGAGATAAACACATTAGGTTGTTCATTGTAGTCTACCTTACTTTAGTTCGAAGTAACTTTTTTTTTAAATCGCTAACTTTTGAGATATTTGAAATGGAAACATGCTAAATTAATGTTGGCAAGCTTGCCAAAACTCTACCACCACAGGCTTCTGCAGGAACAGGTTCTATTAATTGACTCAGTGTCCCCTTATATGTGACGACAAATGTTTAATAAGTGCATCAGCATCTAAGTTAGATATGTAGAATCAAATTTAGATAATTGTTTTGGTTTTGAAAATTTTATGTTTTCATCGGACTATGCAGCTTTAACGACAGGTCGTTGTAGCGGCACAGGTTCACTCTGGTCCGACTGTAGCAGTTCACTCGCATCTAGTAGCTGACACTCCTACGCTGCCCCATCTCGGCGTGGAGAGTTTGACCTCGCTGACCCCCGGTGATGCCGTGCATACCCACCTGCCACATAATATATAATATATATATATATATATATATATATATATATATACATACTTCTCCACTTCAGATCCTTCCTAACAACCAGTTCCCGAAAACATTGTTATCATTGCTTCATTATTAAAGTTGCATAATCCGATGGAAGCACACTATATTTCAAGCCAAAGCTCTATTCTAAATTTGATCGCCCATGCTTAACCTAAGCCGTGTTCACACGGGCAAAATCTAAAGCGATTCAGCCAAGGCGAATCATATGAATCGATTTAGAAGCCCGTTCACACGGGCAGTACTTGGGCCGGAAATCGATATCAGCGCATGAGCAAGTCGATACTAACCAGTGCCAGTTTCGGTTAGTCGACGTCGGCACAAGAGAGTGTTTTAGAACCGTAAAAACTTCTGCTGGGCAGTGAAAACCTATAAATAAATGATGAAAAAAACAGCTGTGCATCTCTATCCGGTTCATAGACCAAATTATATAATATGCGCTTTTGATCGACCGGAAAGTCAACAAAGTAAGCTCTCGACTGCGCATGCGTGTGATGTCCTTAATCCGCCTTATTGTGTCCATACGGACAAAATAAATCGATTCACAGAAATTGACTCACGTAAACTACCTCGACAGGTGGTTTACAGTATGCGCATCACAGGAATCGATTCAGCCCTAATTCGACTCACCCGCCTATAGATTGAGGCGCAGTTCAAATTAGGCTTTGTGAACTATTGGAAGTTCTACACATCGTCCGAGGTCACCTACGCCATGAAAAGAGATCACCTGTATGAGTTATGAAGGTGCCGCACTTGTGATGGTTTTATAGTGCTGTGTCACTGAGACACCATGTCATCAGCACCATGGTGCAATGTAGATAATGCATACTAAACATCCCTTGCATCTAGGGAGAATCCCAGAATCAAGTCAAGTCCAAAAGTATTGACGTATTATTCCTGACGCATGGTTATGAGAAATTAAAAAAAAAAAAGAACCATTTTACAAATGCCGCTTGATTCCATATGCGACCAGATGGGGTGGCCAAATGACTGGAGCGTCCGTCTCCTGTTTTGGAAGATCGGCGGATCTGAACCCGTGGGTTCATGCGTTCTAATCCTGGACCTGGTCGAGTCAAACCGATCACTTAAAAATTGATACTTGTCGCTTCCTAACCAGGCGCTTGGAATTGTTAGGATAGGGCAAGGACTAGTTGGCTCATTGACATTGACAGGATAATGTGACTGAGTGGGATATTCAGGTCATGGTGCTGGCGGCCTGGGCTCCCAGTGGGGCAGCACTATAAAGTGTGTGCACTTTCACAATAACACAAAGTCAGTACCCGTCCTGATATAACCTTAGATGTTGCTAGGACGTAAACAACAAACAAACAAATGATTCCGTACGCATAGTATATTAACGTGGTTTGGGTAAATCAGCCATTCTGCCACATCACTGTTTGTTTGTTTGACTCGTCCACACACTCACTTCCCGTCTCGCTGAGTAACACTTCCGGTATCGCTGAGTAACACTTCCGGTATCGCTGAGTAATGCCCCGTGCTTCCCGGAAGTGAATGCAGTCAGCGAGTCGGGCATGCGCGGCGGTTTGACTTACTCCCACTATATGTGCGCATGCGTGCACTTTCTTTCTTTTTCTTTCTTTTTTGTTCATTTCCTGACCGCGTGTGTGTATGTGTGGGTGTGGATTAGTGTGTGTAGATGTGTGGGTGTATGGGTGGGTGTGTTGGTGTGTATGTGTGGGTGTGGATGTGTGGGTATATGGGTGGGAGTATGTGGGTGTGTTGGTGTGTATGTGTGGGTGTGGATGTGTGGGTATATGGGTGGGAGTATGTGGGTGTGTTGGTGTGTATGTGTGGGTGTGGATGTGTGGGTATATGGGTGGGAGTATGTGGGTGTGTTGGTGTGTATGTGTGGGTGTGGATTAGTGTGTGTAGATGTGTGGGTATATGGGTGGGAGTATGTGGGTGTGTTGGTGTGTATGTGTGGGTGTGGATGTGTGGGTATATGGGTGGGAGTATGTGGGTGTGTTGGTGTGTATGTGTGGGTGTGGATGTGTGGGTGTGGATGTGTGGGTGTGGATTAGTGGGTGTGGATTAGTGGGTGTGGATGTGTGGCTATATGGGTGGGAGTATGTGGGTGTGTTGGTGTGTATGTGTGGGTGTGGATGTGTGGGTGTATGGGTGGGAGTATGTGGGTGTGTTGGTGTGTATGTGTGAGTGTGGGTTTGTGAGTGTGGATTGGTGGATGTGAGTGTGTGGATGTGAGTGTGTGGATGTGTGGGTGAGTGCATGGGTGTGGATGTGAATGTGTAGGTGTGGATGTGTGGCTGTGGGTGTGTTGGTGTGGATGTGTGGGTGTGTTGGTGTGGATGTGTGGGTGTGAATGTGTGGGTGTGAGTATGTGTGTGTGGACGGGGGACTGGTTATTTATTAATTGTGTGTTATTTACTGATACTAAACAACTGAGCTTTACCTCGATATAATACATCAATCTCACGTTGTTGCCGTTCTTCGCGCACATTCCAGTCACTTTGGGCACGAGTAGTGTCTTATTGTTTATTGTAGATTTAAAGGTCTACTAACAGGACTGACATGACGTCATCTACATATTACTTATATGTATCCAAACCTGCGTTCTCTCAGGTCTCCTTAATAATACACGGCCGGATATCAGAGATGCACACCGTTAGCTACATTTATTTTAATGGAACCGACCATTTTCGTTCTGATGTTTGCAAATCAAGTTTGGGCTCTTCATCTGGTTAAGTATATTGTAGCTCTGGAAAATGTACAACGTCACATGACACGGATGATCCCATAATTGGGATCGATGGCATATGAAGATCGCCTGAGGAGACTTAAGCTACCAACATTGTCATATTATCGTCTCAGGGGAGATATGATAGAGACTTATAAGATTATTACTGGAGTCTATGACAGTGATGTCAGAACAGGTTTGTTCAACCTCAGAATAAACAGTAACACCAGAGGCCTGCGGTATAAGATCTCCAAGGAGAGGCCCAGACTTGAGGTCAGAAAACACTTATCTTTCTTTCGAGTGACAGATCCTCTGGTTGCAGGCCTCTGGATGGGGGCCTACGGCTGGGGACTTGTGTTGGGGGGTGTCGGAGCCGGGGGGGGGGACTACTGTTGGGGGGGCTTCGCTAGGGTAATTTCACTGGGGGCCTCTTCGAATTGTCGCTGAATCTCAAGTAAATCTAATTAACCAGCTTCTTCCAAATAACAAACACCATGAGACATCAGCTTATCTAGCCATATTTAGCCACATCTTAGATGCTTAAACTTCAAGAACTTACGTGGCCATAGCCCCCGTCCTGATATGACCTTAGGTGTTGCCAGGATGTAAAACTCCAACAACCAACCAAATCAGTCATAGCCGTAATAACCTTAGCTCAACCCATAATGCATCACACATTAGATGCAGAGTGATGTGCACTGCCAGGTGCAATGCCACATACACAAGTAGACGTGGGTAGCTTTGATTGCATAAGAGAACCTAGATAACATAATGGTTAGGGCGCTAATGGCAGACATGAGTTCGAATCCTATTCCAGGCACAATATTTCCATTCGTTTGTACCCCCCAACCAGTCCTGACATGACCTTAGATGTTGCTAGGATATGACACCAACAAACAACCCCCCAGCTAGGTCGTGACACATGTTACCATATCCAGGTATACATAAGTATTTCAATTTCTACGCCGACGTTCGCGGACAAAGGTCGATTGTTTAGCAGGTCATGATATGTTGGTGGGCACTTACATATATATATATATGTTATTATATGCTGTATAACAATTATATGGGTATAATAACCCGGAATATCCCTCCTCTCCCTCATCACTCAATCAGCTCCATGGACTGTGGGAGTCTCTCATAGTCATCTACTGCTCCAGCCTCCCCACCTCAGCTCCCATGGTGGCTCCCCCTGCACACTGTAACCACCACTCACTGTACCATATTTTCTCTTTTATGACGTTTTGGTTTTTAGGTTAAGGGTATTTGGATGTAAGAGTATAGCACTGACCGGAAGTAAAATATATAGTTTAGATGGATTATGGGTGTGGGGACATGATAGAATGTCATTTATGACAAATTATCGGCTAACGTGAGGCAGTCTTGAGTCTGGACTAAGTATCAACGAGGAGAAGGAGCAGGAGAAGGAGGAGATGGAGGAGGAGAAGGAGGAGAAGGAGGAGATGGAGGAGGAGATGGAGGAGGAGAAGGAGGAGATGGACGAGATGGAGGAGATGGAGGAGGGAGAGGAAGAGGTGGATGAGGTGGAGAAGGAGGAAGAAAAGGAGGAGACGAAGGAGGGGAAGGAGGAGAAGCAGGATAAGGAGATAGACGAGGAAGAGAAGGAGATGGAGGAGGTGGAGAAGGAGGAAGAAAATGAGGAGGTGGAGGAGGAGAAGAACATGGGGAATGAGGAGAAGGAGGTACAGAAGGAGGAAGAGAACAAGGTGGACGAAGAGGAGAAGGAGGAGGTGGAAGAGTAGATGGAGAAGGGGGAGGGGGAGGAGATGGAGGAGGTGGAAGAGTAGATGGAGGAGAAGGAGGAGAAGAAGGAGAAGGAGGAGAAGGAGGAGGTGGAGGAGGTTGAGGAGAAGGAGGAGAATGAGGAGAATGAGGAGAATGAGGAGAATGAGGAGAAGGAGGAGAAGGAGGAGAAGGAGGAGAAGGAGGAGAAGGAGGAGAAGGAGGAGAAGGAGGGGAGGAGGAGAAGGAGGAGAAGGAGGAGAAGGAGGAGAAGCAGGGAAGGAGGAGAGTAGGAGAAGTAGGAGAAGGAGGAGGAGGAGGCGAGGAGGAGAAGGAGGAGAAGGGAGGAGAAGGGAGGGGAAGGAGGAGAAGGAGGGAGATGAGGAGAAGGAGGAGAAGAGGAGAAGGAGGAGAAGGAGGAGAGGAGGAGAGGAGGAGAAGGAGGAGAAGGAGGAGATGGAGGGAGAGGAGGAGGTGGAGGAGGTGGAGGAGGTGGAGGAGGTGGAGGAGTAGATGAAGGGGGGGGGGGGAGAAGGAAGAGAAGAATTCTAGCATACCTAGATGCATCCACACATCCAGTTTCTTGCCAGTTGCTCTTTTTAATTTATTATTTTATTATTGTATGGACATTCTGTTTCTGTTGTTCAATATATATAGAACAGCGATATATAACCGACGAAACCTGCAGAGAATCTCTACTACGTAGGCCACTACTGGCAGAACAAAATGTGTGTGGGCGGTGGGGGGAGGTACGAGGTAGGGGGGGGGTTATGGGGGGCTGAGGGGGGTGGGGGGCTGAGGGGGTGGGGAGTGCTGACTCATAACACACATAACTGCTTGACGTTCAAGCAGTGGCAGTACTCTACTCAGACAGGTAACAAACAAAAGACCGCCATCTTCCTTCAACAAATGGACGCGAGCATGTTGGTTAATTACATTAAGACAACACAATTTGTCAGGGTGTCAGTTATCCGATAGATTCTGCTCAGTGGACCCATTTGCAGTTTGGGCTATTTTCCATTTCAACCAGTGGTCCAAAACTGGTTCATCAAAGGTTGTGGTATGTGCTGTCCTGTGGGAAGTGCATATAAAAAAACCCTTGCTGATTATCCGAAAGAGTAGCCTATGTGGCACAGTGGGTTTCGTCTAAATAAATGTCAGAATGACCATATCTCTGGCGTCGAATAGCCGATGATAAAAAATCAATGCGCTCTAGAGGTGTCTTAAAAAAAACTAAGTTTACTTTTCAAATTGTCAACGTATACAATGAAAACAGCGACAACAAGATAGTGTACCAATATTCCAAGAATAATATTTGTCACTCACTTCATACTCTCTTTAAATGAACTTTATGTCCCCTATGCATGAAATAGGACTACCTTGCTGAGATGATAACAGAATGGATGATTTGACTTGGTTTAGGCTTTTAGTATGTGTCAATCAATCAACCAATGGGTGCTGTCTTCTCGAAGAAGGTTGGCTGCAATGGACCTCCATCTCTTCCTGTCATTTGTTCCTCTCACGCATTCCGCATAGCTCATTGCTGTCCACTCAGTGATGTTGTCCATCCATGTTGTTCTCCTTCTCCCTCTTGGTCTTTTCCCTTCTATCTTCCCTTCCAGTATTCTTCTCTGTGATTCCTGGTGTCGTATCTTGTGGCCAATGTATTTAATTTTTCTGTTTTTGATCGTTTGTATTATCTGTCTCTTTATTTTCATTCTTGTTAGGAACTCCACGTTGCTTATCATTGCTGTCCATGGAATTTTTAACATTCTTCTGTATTGCCACATTTCAAATGCCTCGAGCTTTGTTGTTATTGCTTTCTTCAAAGTCCATGTCTCACAGCAATATAAAAGTGTAGACCACACATAGCATTTTAGCAGTCGGAGTCTTGTTTTTATATTTTTGTCAGTCATTAGTATGTGTCAGTCATTTGATAAAAAGAGCTTTCATTGATTATCTAACCAATAATAGGCCCTTCCCCTGTTAGACAAAAAGTGATTTTGATTCAGTATAGTCTTTTATAGTGGCATACTTTTGTTATGTGTGTTAACAGGTTCAAATTAATTTAGAATATGTTAACTTCAAATAAGTGCAAAGTCAGCGTTTTAATATAAACTGTACTTCAAACTAAAGTAAGGTCGATTATAACAACGCCCAACCTAACATATTTCTCGTAACAGAAATGACACAAACTCAAAAAGCATCAGGCTATTCAACTTTAAGAAATGAAGTGAAGAATGTCAAGCGAAGACTTAGCCTGTTGACCTGGCTGGCCGTAGTTTGCCCATAGATGTTGCATAGCAACGCGCGGATAATGGCCTTCACTTCAGGTCACTGCGCATGTGTGGTTAGATGTGGAGGTGTGTGAGGAGGGGGGGAGGGGTGTTGTTAAGCAAAACTAAGGGGGGTGAGGCGATACAGATTGTCGTTGTTGTTTAATGTCCGAACAACATCTGAGGTCATGTCAGGATGGGTACCGACTTGTGACTGTTCACACTCATGCAACTTTATAGGGCGCTGGGATCATGACCCGATATCCCACTCAGTCACATTATCCTGACTCTGAGCTAACCAGTCCTTGTCCTATCCTATTAATGCCAAGCACCAGGCAAGGTAGCAAGAAGTGTAAATTATAAAGTCATTGGTTTGACTCGACCGGGATCTGAACTCCCGACCTTCCACACGCGAAGCCCGCGCTCTGCCGATTAGGCCATCGCGCCCGATGATAGAGCTTGTCAGAGACGTGTGTGTGGGGGGGGGGGGGGGCAGACAGGTAGGTGTGGGTGTTCAACGCGGCCAATCTTATTACTGCAGCCCTAAATATGGGTAACATATAGCTCTTCCAGGGTTATAATCGGATTTAGGGATGCCGTGCATTCACTCTCACCATATATGGACTGAGAACGCGGACAGTCTCCTAAATATCTTACATCTAGTCTGACAACAATGGCTGAGCACACTCGGTCTTTTCTGTGAAAGGAATTTAGGTAATTCTCTTACCTGGTTTCTCACGTGAATTAAGGTAATACTGCTACCTAATTTCTCACCAGAATTAAGGTAATATTGTTACCTAATTTCTCACCTGAATTAAGATAATACTGTTACCCAATTTCTCACCCGAATTAAGGTAATGCTGTTACCTAATTTCTCACCTGAATTAAGGTAATACTGTTACCTAATTTCTCACCTGAATTAAGGTAATACTGTTACCCAATTTCTCACCTGAATTAAGGTAATACTGTTACGTAATTTCTCACCTGAATTAAGGTAATACTGTTACTTGACCTCTCACCTTAATTAACGTAATGATGTTACTTGACTTGTTACCAGAATTGGGTAATGTGCTCACTCGTTTCTCATCCGAATTTAGCTGATCACCTGTGACTTCTCCCCTGAACTCGTGTTCGTTAGTGTGTTAGTGTTACGTCCTGGAAGCAGCGGTGATTATTTCAGTATGGGTACCGACTTGTGACAGTGCATACTGATGACGACGTTATAGTGCTGCACCACTGGGATATAGTACCACCAACACCTGGACCCGACACCCCACTCAGTCACGTCAACCTGGTGCTGACCTAACCAGTACCCCCCCCCCCCCCTCTCCTAGTAACGCTAAGCGCCATGCAATGGTGTGACAAGTATCCATTATGTAAGTCTTAATTTCTACTCTGTCGGATAGAGGAGGATTGATCCCACGACCTCCAGGGCAGGAAGTGAGTGCTTTACTGACTCGGTCATCCCGTCCGGTCCTGAGCTCAGGTAATACTATCCGCTGAGTTTCTCTCCTGAATCAAGGATACCATCACTCCCACCCCCCACACCCACCCCACACCCATCCCCACACCCACACCCATTACCCACACCTGAACTCAGGTCATGTTATCTGCTGACTCCTCTCCTGAAACCAAGGATACCACCCCCACCCCCACCACCACCCCAACCCCACATGAACCCATACCCACCCCACACCCACCCCACCATCACCGACACCCCCCACACCCTCACTTACACCCCCACACCCCAACCCCAACCTCATCCACACCCACACCCCTCCCACACCCACACCCCCTACCCCACCCACACCCACACCCCATACCCCACCACACCCATCCCACACCCCCACCCACACCCCATACCCACACCCACCTGAAGTCAGGAAGTACTATCCGCTGACTCCTCTCCTGGACCAAGGATTATCACACTCCCCCCCCCCCACCGACCCACCTGCACCGCCACCACCACCCCACTTGACGCGGTGTAATTATATTCCCGTGCACTGAGGTGAGTACGGCAGCAGGTAACTAAGTTCTCACCTGTGTTGCTTCTCTCGTATATCAGGTCTGCTTTTTTTCGTCCATTCTTCTTCCGTCTCCCTATGTTTGTCTGGTTCTGTTTTTATACATCTTCCTGTAATCTATACAGGTTTCAACTTCAACCTAGACCGTGTATAAATTAAAGTAGTATGCAAATTTAATCTTTGTGTTGCGCGTACCTCTTAATTTTAGTTATTTTGGGATTGTTTTAAAAAGAAATTTGGGTGATTTTGTTGTTTGTTTCGATGTTGTTTAGGTTGGTTGGTTGTTGGAGTTTTACATCCTGGCAACATCTAAGGTTATATCAGGACGGGTACCGACTTGTGACAGTTCACACCCATGGTGAATTTATAGTGCTGCCCCACTGAGAGACCAGGCCACCAGCATCATGACCTGATATTCCACTCAGTCACACTATTCTGACACTGAGCCAACCAGTCCTTGCACTATCCTAACCATGCCGAGCACCAAGCTAGGAAGCGACACAAATCAAATTTTTAATCATTGGTTTGACTTGACCAGGGTTCGAACCCATGGGTTCGAATTCCACACTCTACCAAAACGGGAGACGGACGCTCAATTCATTCGGCCATCCCGTCTGGTCGAGTTGTCTGGTAGTGCCGATTGACTCACACACGTACGCGCATTCTGACTCATATGTACACACACACTGACACACACGCACACGCACATGCACACGCACAAGCACATGCATACACACACGCACACACACATGCACATGCACACGCACACACACGTATACGCACACGCACCCTCATATGCACACGCATACACACATGCACACGCACAAGCACAAGCACAAGCACAAGCACAAGCACACACGCACACGCACACGCACACGCACACGCACACGCACACGCACGCGGCACGCGCACGCGACACGCACGAACACGCACACGCACACGCACACGCACACGCACACGCACACGCACACGCACACGCACACGCCCACACGCACACGCACACGCCACGCACACGCACACGCACACGCACAGCACAGCACACGCACACGCCACGCAACAGCAACGACACGCAACGCACACGCACACGCAACACGCACACGCACACGCACACGCACACGCACACGCACACGCACACGCACACGCACACGCACACGCACACGCACACGCACACGCACACGCACACTTCATCTACTCACTCAATGTCGTGTGTAGATCCCAATCTCTGACATCCACCTACTTACTTTGCACGCACTGCTTGTGCTCTGTCACTTCCGGTTCTACTCTATCAGCCAATTCACGGGTAACCATAGTGACGTCTGATCTGATTTTTTTTAAAGTCGTCTGCTGTCATTGAAACCCACTGACACTCACTCAAGTAGGTTTCACTGAGAAGACATCAACGTCATTAAATTAGTTAAAGCATAGAAATAAAAGAAGCTTCTTTTATTTCACAATGCCTCTGGAGCACTTTGATTTGTTGTATCGTATCATTGGCTATTGAACATTTGGTCATTCGGACATATTTCCTTGGAGGAAACCCACTGCCGTCACATAGGCTATTCATTCCGATAATCAGCAAGGGGTCTTTGATATGCACTTTCCCACAGACAGAACAGCACATACCACACACAACCTTTGATGAACCAGTTGTGGACCGACCACTGGTTGGGTTAAAGCGAGGACACTGAGAGTCATCCATTGTTATCTTGATGAAAGCAAACTATAGTTAGCGTTAGTAGGCATACAACAGCACATGACTATAGTTGTGTTACTAATACCAAGACGTTTGATGACGTTATCACAATCTCGAGACATGTTGGCAACGGTAGCTTGGCAACAACATGCTGACCACCATCATCTAGTATGAATATTTTATGCCAGTATCATCAACAGAAACTAAGGAAGTAATATCACCATCACCTCCATCATTGAAGAGCTCCTTAACCTGGTGACAGTTTCTATGGTCCATCACTAGCCACTTTTATTTCGCGCCATTAAAGCTATTAATCCGATGAAATCATCACATCTTCAAAACGAAAACACTTATGTAAATTTGATTCTACATATTCAACTTAGATATTGGTGCATGTATTACTGCTGTTGGATAGAAGTGGGTTCTAAGCCAATTCTGTAGAACTTTTTTCTGCTGGAGCTCATGGAGTCAGAACTTTGACATGTTTGCCCAAATTAATTTGGCATTTGATCACTTCAAATCTGCAAAGTTAGCCATTTATATTCAAAGTAAGTTCAAACTGGAGTAACACAGATGATAGCAATCTACTCAATATGTATCTAACAAAATGGCGGAAACTCAACAAGATGGATGATTTTGAGTTTCAGCCATATTCTTGAAGATAATTATATACAAGTTAATATTTATAATCTAAGTTATCTTAGTTTCAAGTAATGTTTTTTGTAATTCAATAATACATGGGTAACTTTGGAGATAAGGGAAGTTAAAACAAACATGCTGTTGGTGTGGTATGCTAGACACCATAGACTTCAGCAGTAACAGGATATATTATATTCTAATCTCGGCAGTAATACATATTTAATAAGTGCAGTGACAGTGACAGTGGCAGTGACAGTGACAGTGACAGTGACAGTGGCAGTGACAGTGACAGTGACAGTGGCAGTGACAGTGGCAGTGGCAGTGACAGTGACAGTGGCAGTGACAGTGGCAGTGACAGTGACAGTGAACGTGGCAGTGACAGTGGCAGTAACAGTGACAGTGACAGTGGCAGTGACAGTGGCAGTGGCAGTGACAGTCAACGTGACAGTGACAGTGAACGTGACAGTGACAGTGGCAGTGGCAGTGACAGTGACAGTGACAGTGACAGTGGCAGTGACAGTGACAGTGTGAATGACAGTGGCATTGGCAGCAACAATAACAGTTGCAGTAAGATCAGCAATGGCAGCGGCACTGACATTTAGTTGCAGTGTCATCAGCAGTGACAGTTACAATGACAGCAGCAGTGACAGTTACAGTTACAATGACAACAGCAGTGACAGTGTCAGCAGTAGTGACAGCAGTATGCTATTAATCCACATCTGTGAACAATCCTGGGGTTTTATTCTGATTGGGTCGGACAGTGAACGACTAGCAAACTAGTATGTAGCCCAGTGAGAACATATTTCCATTTAGAAAAGAAATACCCAAACACGTGTTGATATTAAACTATGACATAAACTCAATCCTCTGTCCCACCCCACCTCTCAAATAAAGACAAAAAACTGACAGGATCCCTGCCATGCGCAGAGTAAGATGGCGTCCTGCCCTGTCACGCGGGGTAACGTAGCGTTCCTGAGTGGGACAGAATCCGTGGGACAAAGCCCCATGCTGGGTCCAAGGGTTCAACCCCTGAATCTAGCCATTACATGGTGAATATAGCACTAAGCATTGCTTCAGGTATACTGGTCTGATTGTCATAAGAATCCCGCTTAGCAGATGGTGAGATGACGGTAGAGGATTTGTGTTGGTGTGTGAGGGGGGGTATTTTGATACTTTGTTTAAACATTAGAATACATATTTGCATTCCTGATCATCCCGTCATATGTATATATGTGTATCTTATATGTGTATGTATATATATATGTATATATGTGAGTAAATTATATGTGTATATGTATATATGTGTATGTATAAATATATGTATATCTATGTGTGTAAATTATATGAAGTATATGATTATGAGTGTATGTATGTATATATTTTATATGTGTATGTATATATATATGTCTATATGTGTGTTCAACATCAGGGCAATACTAATGCAATATGGCCGCCAGGTGGTGAACCCGGCGATGCGCCACTATCGAGCAGTCCCGGGCTCGCAGACACCGGCCAGCGATTGGACATTATTATATATTACAAAATATATAACCTCTCGTCGAATATATTTGATAAATACATGTTGATTCCGGCCATTTATATACGTATAATATACAATACTCCTTGTATATATATAAATGTGTATATGTATATAGCATTATATGTGTATATGTGTATATGTGGGTATGTGTATATGTGTATATGTGTATATGCGTATATGTGTATATGTGTATATGTGTATATGTGTATATCTATATGTGTATATGTGTATATCTGTGTATTTGTGAATATATGTATATATGTATATATGTATATATGTGTATACAGTAAAATCTCTCTAAATCGAGGCCAACTTTAACTGGTCCATTTAGGTAGATGGTCGCTTAGGGAGTTAGAATATTGTTACAATGGTATTGTTGGGACCCAAATAAAGCGATCGATATAGGGGAGTGGTCGATCTGTGGTGGTGGTCGGTTAGGGAGGTTTTACTATATATGTGTGTACATGTGTATATATATATATATACATATGTATATATGCTTACACCTACAAGTCGGTACCCATCCTGATATGACCTTATATGTTGCTAGGACGTAAAACTCCAAGAACCACCCTAATGATATGAGTGCTAATGTGCACACAAATGAACACTATATATCAAACGTGTGCATTCAGAAATTAAATCAACTTAAATGTCCTTTCGGTGAACTCGTAAGTACAGGGCATATAGAAGTGTGCCAACTACCATGTTAGAAACTACATTAACACCTCTCTAAATCGACCGACCATGGGACTGACTTTAAATGGTCCATTTAGGGAGTGTTTGGTTAAGGAGTTTGTTTGAATACTTACAATGGTATTGTACGGGTGATTGCTTGGGGTCCAAATAAAGCAATCAATATAGGGGAGCGGTCGATCTGTGGAGGTGGTCGGTTAGAGAGCTTTTATTGTATTCAAATTCTGTACCCTGAAGTCAACTTGCGGATGCCTTTTTGCACACATGTCGCAAGTCATTCAAATTTACTACATTAAAAAAGCTGGATGTGCAAACAGCAAAAAGACAGAAAGGTTGAAAGCAACATGACTCATCATCCTATATATATAGAAACATATGCAGTTATATATATATAGTTATATATATATATATTTATATATATATATAACTGTATATGTTTCTGTCTATAGAAATTACAGTTTTTGTTGACATTAAAAATGTCTCTCTTTCCCAGCCCAATTTGTTGTTGTCAGAGGAAATATTGACTTAATAACAAATCTTCTTTTTATACAAATTCTTATTTCCTAAATGTCGTCTCCATAAGCTGTACCTGATGCCAACGTTCAATTAGGAAACTCTGGTTATTGGGTATCCCGCACTATTGAAACTCACTTCAAATAAATACTTCAATGTAATAATATGCATACATATATATGTGTATATATTATTACATTGTATCTGTATATTATTACAAGATGATTGAAGGATAATATGATAGCAAGAGCAATATCCTATTATCTGTATTTGCATAATTATATACATCACATATGTGGATATGTGTGTGATATATAAGGATAATGCAAATATAAATAATCGGATAGTTCTCTTGCGATCACATTATCCTTCAATCATCTTAAGCCGTGTTCACACGGGCAAAATGTAAAGCGATTTAGACAATGCGAATCATGTGAATCGATTTAGTTTGAAAGTATTTCGCGTTAACACGGGCAGTGCTTTGAGTCAGTTTAAGGCGGAAGTGGATATCTGCGCATGAGCAAGTCCAGACTAACCAGCGCTAGTTTCGGGTAGTTGATGTCGGCACGAGAGAGTGTGGGTTCGACCTAGATCTGTTTCGACTGAATCGTATTGTTTTGGAACGGTCAACACTTCTGCTGGGCAGTGAAACCCTAAAAATAAATGATGAACAAAATATATGTGCACCTCTAGCAGGTTCATAAAGCAAATTTACCGAAAGTCAACAAACTCAGGTCTCGACTGTCACGTCCTTAATCCGCCTCAAGTAAGTCGGTTGCGTTCACACGGGCAAAATAAATCGGTTCACAGAAATCGACTCACGTACACTACCTCGACAAGTGGTGTACAGTATGCGCATTACAGGAATCGATTCAGCCCTAATCCGCCCGTTCACACACAAAATGTAACCCAAACTATACACGTCGATTTCTATGAATCGATTTACACCGCCCGTGTGAACATGGCTTTAGACTATATACTATCCTCCCCTAACTTCCCACTGTGGGACTGGTGGCGCCACCACTTGCCTCCATTCCTCACTACTCACTGTACTGCTGTAGACCGCATGTTCCATTCTCTGCTAAACGTATATAACTTGTGCCCTGTTTATTTGCTATGGTAACTTTATCACCATGTCTATGTCAGCCAGAACTTTACCACCAGGCACAGTGTCCAAATCGGTAGAGCGCGGGCCTTGCGTCCGGATTGTCGGGAGTTCGGTTCCCGTCGAGTCAAACTAATGACTTATAGAACTGATACCTGTCGCTTCCTAGCCTGGCTCTTGGCATTAATAGGATAGGGCAAGGACTGGTTAGCGCAGTGTCATGATAATGTGTCTGAGTGGGATATCAGGTGATGTTACTGGTGGCCTGGTCTCCCAGTGGGGCGAAACTATAAAGTCACTATGGGTATGCACTGTCATATATGTATGTGTATATATATATATACATATGTATATATACTTACACCTACAAGTCGGTACCCATCCTGATATGACCTTAGATGTTGTTAGGACGTAAAACTCCAAGAACCAACCTAATGATATCGGTGCTAACATGCACACAAATGAACACTATATATCAAAAGTGTGCATTCAGAAATTAAATCAACTTAAATGTCCTTTCGGTGAACTCGTAAGTACAGGGCATATAGAAGTGTGCCAACTACCATGTTAGAAACTACATTAACACCTCTCTAAATCGACCGACCATGGGACTGACTTTAAATGGTCCATTTAGGGAGTGTTTGGTTAGGGAGTTTGTTTGAATGATTACAATGGTATTGTACAGGTGATTGCTTGGGATCCAAATAAAGCAATCGATATTCCTAAATATGGACATATTCTCCTTCAATCATCTTGGACTATCTACTATCCTCCCCTGACTTCCCACTGTGGGACTGGTGGCGCCACCACATATGTGGTGCCCGTCCTGATATGACCTTATATGTTGCTAGGATGTAAAACTACAACAAACAAACCCAGTGACTGGAGGAGGAAACAACTGGTCCGCACATGTCGGCCATCATATCGCCTGTCAGGTACAGCTCACATCAAGTAGGCCGGAAACTGCCTCCGTTTGATTGTTTACTGTGGTTTATGTCTTACCACATAAGAAATTGCCGTTTTGGATTAAATGGAGCATTTACTGAATAGTATGTACGTAGTTATGAAGGTATATATGTGTATATGTATATATATATGTATTTGTATATTATATTATATTCATTTGTATATATGTATTTGTATATATGTAATGTATATATCTGTTGCTGTGACTTTAAGAAAATCATAGCATGTGTTTGTTTGCACAAAGATATCTTGTTTAACTAGGAACAAGTGTTGTTCTTGACAGATATCTATCAGCTTTCCCACAGAGTGCTAACTTAAGTGTGTACATATATACAGTAAAACCTCTCTAACCGACCACATCCACATATCGACCACTCACCTATATCGATCGCTTTATTTGGGTCCCAAACGATTGCCCATACAATACTATTGTAATGATGAAAACAACCTCCTTAAACCAACCACCTCCCTAAATGGACCATTCAAAGTCGGTTCCATGGTCGGTCGATTTAGAGAGGTTTTACTGTATATATATATGAAGAGTTCAGGCGCAAAATCACGTAAACGCCAATCCAAAATTGTAGTTTAAATACAAGATTTTTACCTGAAAATAATATTAATTCTCACTAATTCCGCTTTTCATATAATCAAATGCTTATGGAGCAATGGCCAAAAATAAGGAATACAAAAACATTAACTTTTTAAAGGTTTGATTCCAATGTTTATCTCCATTTTTGGATTGGCGTTTAGATGGTTTTTCGCCTGAGCTCTTCAGATAGATCTTCACGTTATTTCCCTGTGATGTGAGGCTGTCCCTTTCATGTACCACCACCCTACCCTGTATGTGGGTCATATCCATGACAAGAAATCTACGGTGGAAATGAATGCACACCTGGTGAGTAAGAATTGACACCAGGATGTTTGGAATAAGCTGATAAAGCCGACTGTGATACAGTTCCACGCTGAATGCAAACACACCTCTGTACTTGTGCAATCACAAACGAAAGACCTCGGTGTACATGCGTGTAAACATCTCTCTCTCTTCATATGAACTTAGATGTTGCCAGGACGTAAAACTCCAACAACCAAGCGACCATGTTCCTCTCGGTGGGAACTGTGTGTATATTTATACACAGTTATTCTTTATAACTGGGCACCACATATTTGGTTTCCATGTTGCAATAGCGATAATTAATTTTGTATATTTAGAAAGTCAAATAATTATTGTTGCTTCTGTGTGTTAAGTATTTGAGCAATACTACATGTATTTATATATCCCACAAAATGTACCAAAAGGATCCTTGTATGATTTTCAGCTAAAGTGAAAATTTACACATCGACATCATGCATTTACCAAAACATTTGATTAAAATGATGTTCTGAGTGTGTGTTTGATATTCATGTTACACAAGTAATATTAACATATTGCTCAATTTGCATAAGATCAAAGTCAAGTGGTGAAATAGCTTTTCTTTCAACTCTGGCATAATATAATGCACAACATGTAAACCTTCATACAAACATGGATTCTGCTATTATTTGGAATGTTTTTACTATATATATATGTGTATATATATATTCATTCAATGCTCCCCCCCCCCCCCACACACACCCACCCACAAGCACAGCCACTTGGCTATTATTGATATATTACCCCACACACCCACACACTCACCCACAAGCACAGCCACTTGGCTATTATTGATATACTACCCCCACACCCACACCCACCCAAGCACACACTTGGCTTTTGATATATTACCCCACAACCCACACACCACACACCCACCACAAGCACAGCCACTTGGCTATTATTGATATTTACCCCACCCCCACACACCACCCACAAGCACAGCCACTTGGCTATTATTGTATTTACCCCACAACCCACACACCCACCACAAGCACAGCCATGGCTATTATTGATTATTCCCCACACACCCACACACTCACCCCAAGCACAGCCACTTGGCTATTATTGATATACTACCCCACCACCCACCCACAAGCACAGCCACTTGGCTATTATTGATATATTACCCCACACACCCACACACTCACCCACAAGCACAGCCACTTGGCTATTATTGATATACTACCCCCTCCGCCCACCCATACACACATATTGTTACTCAATGTACAGTCTTGTAGCGCCGGCGGCCTAATTGGTAGAGCGCGGGTCTCGCGTGCGAAAGGTCGGGAGTTCGGTTCCAGGCCGAGTCAAACCAATGACTTTATAACCAATGACTTTATAATTGCTGCTTGTCGCTTCCTCGCCTGGCGCTCAGCATTAAAGTGGCATGGTCCGATGGCATTTGAATTTGTTAGTTATATTTGAGATAAATAGCTCAGGTTGACCCTTATATCCTAATGCTCATTAGTCCCGAGTAACTTTCATTAAAAGTGGCTAGTTTTGGAGCAATTTGAGCTGAAAGAACTACAAATAATTTCGACAAGCTTGTCAAAAGTCCTGTTGCTATGACCCAGATGGTCATCTCGCGATGACCACGTGATGTGAGATGACTTACTATTCCTGGAACCTGACAGGGCTGCAGGTCGGTATTTCTGTTTGGGGTGGGAACATTCGGGATATGGATTGGTGCTATAGGCCCATGGGATTAGGGTTTTTAACCAAATATTATTTTGTAGAAAGATTAACACAAAATACACAGGTTTCCGGGTTTAATGCTCTGATGGCAGCAGCTGTTCTGGCCATGCCTATGCGTTATCATTTGGATGGGATCTGTCGCAAATGCGCCGGGTTCTTGGCTTAATGCTGTGATGGAAGCAGCCATTCCACAGTGTATGTGATGGAGAATGGCCAGGTGTAGTAGAACCATATCAGTTTCAACACTCACCTATGACAAACTGCACATTCTATGATTCAGCGGGCCTGAGAATTAATGATTTGATGGGATCCGCCACAATTGCGCAGGTTTCTGGGTTTAATGCTATGATTGCAGCAGCCGTTTTGGTCATGCCTATGTGTTATCATTTGGACGGGATCCATCACAAATGCACCATTCCACAGTGTATGCATCGGAGGATGGCCTGGGGTCCTAGCACCATATCAGTTTCTACACTTGCCTATGATGAACTGCACACTCTGCGATCCTGAGCCATCCACTGGTGCATACGCTGCGGAATGGCTGCTTCCATTATAGGGTTAAGCCCAGAACGTGGTGCATTTGCGATGGATCCCGTCCAAACGAATGCATGACCAGGACAGTTGCTGCCATTATAGCATTAAACTTGGAATTCTGTGCATTTGCGGCAGATCCCGTCAAGCCATTAATGCTGAGGTCCGGCTGGATCGTTGATTGATTGATTGATTGGTGGTTTCTTTACACCCTGTCGGCAGCATAGGCCATATTCACGGCGAGAATTGTTTAGTTTTTCTTCAACCAGTGCTTTTACAGAATGCAAAAGCACAGAATCGATTTTGTGTCAGTACACTGTGCATTTAAAAAGCTCACAGTTACATAATTTGTGGCTAAAGGAAATATAATTTAGATAGAAGTCAAATGTTGTTAATTGATCTAATTGGTTGAATGGACTATATTTGATGATATAGACCAGCTGACCTTAAAAAGGCTCAAATGTTTTCTTGTTTTACTTTTGTGAAAAGATTGTGCATGCTGCTTGCAGTGTAAAACTGTTGGCGCAGGGTCAAGAAATCGACACAACTTAATCAAATGTCTTTGAGTGTAAGTGGGGACTGACACCCAATATATTCAGGGGGAGGGTCCTGTAGTATATGGTTGATACAGAGTGCAAGACGGTACCAGCGGCGGTGACACGCATGCGCGTGAGTAGCACGGGGTGCTACTCACGGGGTGAGCTGGGCACTTGAACAGAAAGCATGTGTAATGGCCCTGTCACATTACGACGCTTCTCACCGGCGTGCCGCCAATGCGCAAAATAAGTTTTACGCGTCGAGACACGTCCAACTTACCATGCACAAAACTTTCGACGCGCGCCGACGCGTGCCAACGTGTGGGTGTCAATCACGTCGCTGTCAATCAAAGTGGACCGACGTGTACAGACTCGCACCTAACGTGCGCGCAACGGGCGCGTAACGCTTCCCGACGTGTCCCGACATTTCCCCCAAAAGTGACACACGTCGACGCGCGTTGGAGAGAAACGTTGTAATGTGACAGGGCTATAAGCCGCGAGTGGCCAATACGGCAGTGGCTAAGGACCACTTGGTCCTGCCAAACTCCCGTGTGGGTATGTGGTGGTTTTCCCACAGATGATTCAATTTCTTGCAGTTTATTGATGTTTTCATCCCACTCATGTTGCCATTTTGATTTGATGTGGGTGGCTATTTGTGGTTTCAGGTCAGAGTGAGGGATCGGACACAATTCAATGTCACAGTTCAGAGTCTTCTTCGCAGCCCGATCAGCTTGTTTGTTTCCTGGGATGCTGGCATGGCCAGGCACCCAGCACACGTGGATGGCATATCCATCTGTTGCCAGTTGGTTCATTTTATAAATGACCTTTGCCACCATAGGGTGGTCTATTTTCAGTACAACAACAGCCTGGAGGCAGGAGAACAAATCACTGTATACAACATAGTTAGTCTGATTGGAAATCTGGACACACTCCAATGCAAGGTAGAGTGCTTGGGCTTCTGCAGTGAAAATCGAGCTCTGATCAGACACGCAAACGCCAGACTTTTTCCCTTGGCAAACTGCCACAGCAGCTACCCGGCTTTGGTATTTGGAACCATCAGTGTATAGGGAGAGGTGGTCTTCAAACTGGTTTTGAATCTCTGCATCTGGTCTTTGATATTCAAGTGGATGTGTCCCAGAGAATATGGCTGCTGCCATCATAGCATTAAGCGCAGAACCTGGCACATTTGCGATGGATCCCATCCAAACGATAACGCATTGGCACAACCAAATTTCAAATGGATGTGCACAAAACACATGCGTGCGCAATCTCACATACATTTAGACTGCCAAGGATACGTACTGCTCACATACGGTATGCGTAGACACTATGTATGTGGCACAAATTAGAACTATTCTGAGTTTGTTTGTTTCCCCGGACAGGTATACCGATTCCCTTTAACATTTCGCATTGCTATCTAATGAATTTGCATGTCTCATGTACATATTATTTCTCTGTTGCTATTTACTGTTATGTCATCCATATGTCTCATATGGTTTGGGGAGGTTAATGAGGTCACGAGATTGGCCTAATTGGTTAATGGCCTCCCTGCATAATGGGTGTTTCAAAGTGAGTGTCCAAAGGGGTGAGGTTATAAATTCACTGGTTATTCTGTATATGCTGTCCCAAATCATTAGTTGTTTTAATTTTGAATTTTTTTTATTTCATCGGACCATGCAACTTTAATAGTGTGATAAGCCGATGTGTCGCAGATTGACAGAGACCATATATCACCGAGAGCAAATCCCACTTTCACTGTACCCGCCATTTCACCCTCCGCAGTGTTTATTGCACCCGAGAGAACATCATGCGCCTCACCATACACTACCACACCTTTCACTGAGGTAACCCTACTCGCTGCCGGGCGAGTTTCCAACTGTGAGCTAAGATCCCCATCCAGTCCCACCCCCTTTTTCAAAAGAGAGGCGAAACCTGGCGAAGGACTACTGCCCAGCTGTTCTAACTGCACCCAATAGCCGTCAGAATTGTCAACGCCTATAACACCACTAGACGTAACCAGGGCCGCGTTCAGGCTCTGTCTCGGAGGCGCCTCGGAGATGGCCATGACGTCACGCTAGTCTGAATGGCAAAAGCAGTTTGTTGTCTCGAAAATTGCCGCCCCATAGGTGGCGGCCATTTGCAATGGAAAAGCTGTGCTGTCATTGGCTGAAACTACTGAATGGGCGGCCATTTTCGAGGCGCCTTTCATGTCCAGAATGAAAAGGGAGGCGTCTCCGAGACATCGCCGAGACGGACCCTGAACGGAAATAGGCCAAAAAGCATCGCCGAGACCTCGCCGAGGCGCCTCCAAGACAGACCCTGAACGCGGCCCAGAGGTGCCGGTGTCGCGGTTTCAGTTCTCCACCAGTTTCAGTTCTCCACATCGCTTCTACCTGATTTCCCAGTGGGGCAGCACTGTAAAGTCACCATGAGTGCGCACTGTCACAAGCCGGTACCCATCCTGATATGCCCTTAGATGTAGCTACGACGTAAAACAACAACAAACAAACAAAACTCTTGTCACGCCACTCGGCTATTATTGATTTACCAAAAAGCCTTCCGTGGTCGTCACGCATTTCCACTCACCGGAAGTGAGCTATATGAGCGCGGTGCATTGTGGGTTAACCAGTTCCGGTGTGCTTAGACGCGGGTTGGACGCTGCATCGTGACCGGGAGTGAAGGAGAGGACTGTGGGAGATGCTGCTGTGTTGTCATGCCGATGTGTTGTTTATCATCACCCACCCCGATGACACGAGATATGTAGAAGACATGTCAAGCTGCTCATCCTACACAAAGCCTGCAGACACCATTCTCACCCAGTAAATCATAGTTGTAAATATAACACTTGAAACACTCAATCTTATCCCATCACTAGTAAAACTTAAATTGCGAATGTGATGATCTTTTGAGTTTCTGCCGTATCTTTTTGGATTAATATATGTCAGGTTGATCACTCTTACAGAAAGAGAGGGCACCCTCGTCTCCAGTTCAAGGATACCATCAAGAGAAACCTGAAGCTGAGAGACATTAAGACCGACTCATGGACACAACTCTCACAGCAGAGAGCTAAATGGAGAGCGGCAGTCAAGTAATGAAAGCAGTCTTTGTTGCATCGCGACCGACAGCATGATGATGATGATGATGATGATGGTGATCACTATGATCAGTTATTATTTTTAATTATTAGTTAGTTTGAAGTACGTTTTATTTAACTGGGATAACTTTGGATGAAAACATGCTAAATGATGGCTTATATAATTAAAGCGGGGGCGGGACGTAGCTCAGGCGGTACAGTGTCCACCTGCAAAGGTGTCAGTCATTGGATCGATCCTACTCAGTGGATCCATTTGAAGTTTGGGTTATTGTCCGTTCCAACCAGTGGTCCACAACTGGTTCATCAACGGCTATGGTATGTGTTGTCCTGTCTGTGGGAAAGTGCATATAAAAGACCCCTTGCTGCTTATCGGAAAGAGTAGCCTATGTGACGGCAGCAGGGAGTTTCCTCCAAAGAAATATGTCAGAATGACCATATGTTTGACGTCCAATAGCTGATGATGAAACTCAATGGGCTCTAGAGGCATCGTTAAATAAAACAAGCTTTACTGGTATAAGACATAGTCAAAGGGTTAGCTAATAGTGATAGTAGGCCTTGCGCTAAGTTCGTGAATGATACTTGTGAATAAGTGAAGTTAAATCATCAAATACTTGTGAAATTGTCACTTGTTGTTTGTTACCATGCCTGGTGCTCTGTATTACTTTGTTTGTTTGTTGGGGTTTTACGTCCTGGCAATAGCAAAGGTCATATAGCAGGATGGATACCGACTTGTGACAGTTACTAGTTAGTGACTGCCCATTTAAAGAGGGGTCCGCCGGAGGTCATATTTAGTTTGTTATATTGTATTTGTAAAGAAGCTAATTAATTAATTAAATTAAACAAAATTAAAACCAACCAGAATATGGCCGATGTCGTGGTTGCACTTACCCGAGTGCCGATTATCGTCGCGTGTGTCCGCAGTGTAACGGGAGCACCACCGAGTATCCATAGGCACAGTGTAAACCACGATCCGTGAAGATGATCGTTATTGTTGGAGTTTTACATCCTGGCAACATCTAAGGTCATATCAGGAAGGGTACTTTGTGTCTTGTGACAGTGCACACTCATGCTGACTTTATAGTGCTGTCCCACTGGGAGGGGAGACCAGACCACCAGCACCATGACCTAATATTCCACACAGTCAGATTATCCTGACAAACGGCTTCAACTTGACCTATTGTCCTATCCTATTACTGCCGAGCGCCAGGCTAGAAAGCGACAAGTATCAATGTTATAAGTCATTGGTTTGACTCGGCTGAATATAATCATCAGCTGCAGTCGGTGCAGACATGCTCCCGTAGGTAATGTGTCTGTGTCTGCCTGTGTGTCTGTGTGTCTGTGTCTGTGTGTCTGCCTGTGTGTCTGTGTGTCTGTGTGTATGTGTGTGTGTCTGTGTGTGTGTCTGTGTGTCTGTGTGCCTGTATGTCTGTGTGTCTGTGTGTCTGTGTGTATGTGTGTCTGTGTGTGTATCTGTGTGCCTGTGTGTCTGTGTGTTGGTGTGTCTGTGTGTGTCTGTGTGTCTGTGCGTGTCTGCGTGTCTGTGTGTCTGTGTGTGTCTGTCTGCTGGGGTTGTTGTGGCCACGTACTGGTTGGGTCGCATGCGCGCTGGGTGATATGTGTGAGGCAGTGCACACATGTGAGTCTCCGAGTCACAAAGAGGACGATGTGGATTCTCAGTACAATACATCCGTCCTCATCCCGCTGAGGGGGTCGTCCCAAGGTGTCAATGTTTTCTTGTCCTACAACGCGTACGATGGGGAAGGCGGGTTGTCCGTAAAGCACGAATTGTATCGTTTAATACACGTTTAAAAAGTGGCACTGAAGTAGACTGCACAAGAGCCACAGAGAGAGGTAGGTGTGAATAGGGGGATTGCATCAGGGTGCCTAGGTAGTGTAATAGTTAGCACACTAGCACTCAAATAGCAAGACGTGTGGGTTCGAATCTTGTGCTAGGCATAATATTTCCCATTTCATCATCCCCTAAGATAGTACACCACGCGACGTAGGGACCCATGTACAATATTCATCACCCCCGAGATAATACACCAGGCTAGATAGGGACACATGTACACTATTCATCACCCCCAAGATAATACACCAGGCGAGGTAGGGACCCATGTACAATATTCATCACCCCCCAGATAATGCACCAGGCCTGATAGGGACCCATGTACAATATTCATCACCCCCAAGATAATAAATACACCAGGCTAGATAGGGACACATGTACAATATTCATCACCCCCGAGATAATACACCAGGCTAGATAGGGACACATGTACAATATTCATCACCCCCAAGATAATACACCAGGCTAGATAGGGACACATGTACAATATTCATCACCCCCAAGATAATACACCAGGCTAGATAGGGACCCATGTACAATATTCATCACCCCCAAGATAATACACCAGGCTAGATAGGGACCCATGTACAATATTCATCACCCCCAAGATAATACACCAGGCTAGATAGGGACACATGTACAATATTCATCACCCCCAAGATAATACACCAGGCTAGGTAGGGACACATGTACAATATTCATCACCCCCGAGATAATACACCAGGCTAGATAGGGACACATGTACAATATTCATCACCCCCAAGATAATACACCAGGCTAGGTAGGGACACATGTACAATATTCATCACCCCCGAGATAATACACCAGGCTAGATAGGGACCCATGTACATATTCATCCCCCGAGATAATACACCAGGCTAGATAGGGACACATGTACAATATTCATCACCCCCGAGATAATACACCAGGCTAGATAGGGACACATGTACAATATTCATCACCCCCGAGATAATACACCAGGCTAGGTAGGGACACATGTACAATATTCATCACCCCCGAGATAATACACCAGGCTAGGTAGGGACACATGTACAATATTCATCACCCCCGAGATAATACACCAGGCTAGATAGGGACCCATGTAAAAGTATAAGTTATTGGTTTGACTCAACCACGTTTCAAACCTGGGGGTTGGAATCCCATGACCTCCCAAAATGGGTTTGTTTGTTGTTGTTTTACATCCTAGCAACATCGGAGGTCATATCAGGACAGGTACCGACTTGTGACAGTGCACACTCATGGTGACTTTATAGTGCTGTCCCACTGGGAAATCAGGCCGCCAGCACCATGACCTGATATCCCACTCAATCACATTATCCTGACACTGAGCAAACCAAGTCCTTATCCTATCATAATAATGCCGAGCGCCAGACTCGGAAGCACCAGGTATAAATTTGTAGGAATTTGGTTTGACTCGACCAGAGTTTGAACCCACAAACTCATGGGTTCAGATCCCCTGATCTCTCAAATCAGGAGACGGACGCTCAACTCATTCGGCCGCCCTGTTTGGTTCCCCAAAACTGGAAGCGGGCCCTCATTTGGCTACCCCGTCTGGGTGTGTAGTAAAATGTTGACGTGTACTACTTGGGGGGGGGGGGGGGGGGGGGGTGGAGAGGGGTCTGGAAAAGTAGGACTTGCTGTATTACTTTGAAAATGTTGACAACGTTGGACGACCCTTAACAGACACCCACCAACTCCACAACAGGCTGCTCCTAGAACACCATCCATGCAGTCCCTACACACCAGCACGGCCATTTAGGAGCCTGTGTTTTTAAAGTTGCATAATCCGATGAAAGCATCAAATTTTCCAAGCCAACTTAGGTTTGATTTGACCTACATATTGAATCTTAGCTACTGGTTTGCAGTTCGGTGCTGGCATGTTGTAACCTGTAGTTGTCTGCTGCCACGTATGCTCCTACACTCATAAACAATAGATACACATAGCATTTTGCATAATTTTGGCGTTAACACTAAACTTACCTTTACTACCTTACTCTATATACCGTTTTGTGTAAATAATCCTTAATTGAAAAATGGCTGGAAGACCAGTGCTTCAGCACTGACAAAAGTCTTATTCAGTAGAATAAACATATTTATCCCAGCAACAACAAAGCTGGCATATTTTCACTTCAAATGTCACCAAAATTAACCCTTTAAATTAAAAGTGACTTCAACCTGAAGTAAAATAGACCACAATGACAAACCAAATATATTGAACTAAACAATATAACAGAAACCCAAAACCACCGGTTTGTGCACCTTTAAGTCCATGAGGATGTGAAAGGTTCCTTTAAGACAACCCCCCCCCCCCGCCCTTCAACCACACGCGTGCACTACACACACAGTCGAGTGGCGGGGATTCCTATGTAAGGATTGTCAGTGCGTAACCTGCAGTTCAGAGAAGTCTATATCTGTCACAGTGTCAGCTGATTAACAATAACATGGCGCCTTTGTGAACATGTTGCAGCTGTATGCTACGGGGAAGATAATGCTTGGTTGGTTGTTGGCGTTTTACGTCCTGGCAACATCTAACTTCTAAGGTCATATAAGGACGGGTACCGACTTGTGACAGTGCACACTTATAGTGACTTTATAGTGCTGCCCCACTAGGAGACCAGACCGTCAGCACCATGACCTGACTTGTACATGCTCATGGCAACTTTATAGTACTACCCAACTGGGAAACTAGGCCACTGGCACCATGACCTGATATCCCACTCAGTCACATTATCCCGACACTGAGCCAACCAATCCTTGCCCTATCCTAATAATGCAGAGTGCCTGGCCAGGAAGTGACAAGTATCAATTTTTAAGTCATTGGTTTGACTCGACCAGAGTTCCCACGATCTACCAAAACGGGAGACGGACGCTCAACTCATTCGGCCATCGTCTGGTCACTGAGAAGATAAGGACACAGACGATATTAAACTTTACAGGGTAGACTATTCCCCCGGCACATTCACAGATGTGAGGTCACGTGATGTGGGAATGAAGCCTTCGGCATGGCAGCTTTATAGTGCTGCACCCCTGAGACACAATCGCGTTAAATCTCAGCTAACCGGATCGGATCGTGTCGCGGTTAGTGCACCCGCTTCCGATGTAGGACGTGTGGGTACAATCCCCCGCTGAGTCAAACTAAGGAGTTGCCAAATGCATGTATGGCGATGCCTTGTGTAGCATTCAGCATTACCAGGATAGGCCTTTGACTGGTAGGTTCAGTGACAGGATAATGTGATTGAGTGGAATATTCAAAGTATCGTTTCGTGGTGTTAGCTGAATTGCCTCTGTCAGGCAACACTATAAAACTAAAAATACTGCCATGAGTGTGCAGTGTTGCAAGTTTCCCCCGCCACCAGAAAAAAAACCCAATAATAAATGAAATAAAATAACCCAGAAAACTGTCTTTATATGAAGTAATTAAAAAAAGTATATTATATTATAATCTAGTAGTGGCGTGCTATATATTCTTACTCTTAGCATCGCTTTAGTCGGTTCAACTAAAAGTTAGTTTCTTCCTCGTCGTTGAATTAGAACAGCATGCAGATCACTGAGACTGATCATGTAATGGCTTACATTCATCACATAAGGATGAGTGCCACAAAGACAGACAGGCATCCAAAGTAGGCTCTTATTTATGTTTTTTCTTGAAGATTTATGCTGCCTATCATGGATAAGTCTGAATAGACTTGTTTTCACCATTAGACAGTTGGTTGAAAGAAAGCCCGAGCCTACACTTTTACCGACCTAAGGGATTTTTAACCTCCCACACCACATAGACATGGTATGAGAGCAACCGGTCTTTGATGACGCTGTAAGTATACACAGTGGTGGACATTCAAATTGGCAGAGGTGATGGCTTTAGGGTTACAAGGTGGTCAAATCGTTAGGGCGCTTGCCCTGGAATGATCTGATCAAAGCATTGCAAACAATGTGTCCCATACACGTTGTCTACACTTCACAACAATAACTTTCTTTAGCAGATGCAAAGAATGTGTGTGGGAGGTGAAGTGTGTGTGTAGGTGGAGGGGGAGGTGGTAGCTTAGCCAATGGTAGTGAAGAGGGCTCCGATGCGACAAAGACTGCTTTCATTACTTGACTGCCGCTCTCCATTTAGCTAGATTTCATGAAAGCTGCCTGCAAAAGTGTTGAAGTGCTGCTGGCTTTTGCAAGTTACCAGTGGCACTCTCTCGGGGAGCAAATAGAGGTTTCACACGGCAAGAACATGTCAAGACAGGCGCAAAACTATTTGTCCCTGCAGTGGCTGGTCGGGAGATGTTGGGAGTTCCATACATCAACCACCCTTAATGCTGCCACAGTGACATGGTTTTCTGTTCAGGGTTTGCTCCCTTAGCCTTTGGTTCTGTCAAGAACCTGTACCACAAGGCAGTGGTTTACAACTCTGCAGGGCAGGGGTGTCAATCTCCCTGAGGTGTTGCTATACCTGCATACCTGCATACCAATCCAACAATCACCAACCACCCCACCACCCACCCCCACTCCCTCCTCCACTCACATGATGTCATCAATGTCTCCTAGCTCCTTATTACCAAGTGGCGGGCAGGAGACATTGATGACGTCACGTGAATGGAGGAGGGAGTGGGGGTGGGGGTGGGGGGTGGGGTGGTCGCTGATTGTTGGAGGCTTAAAGTTCAAAGCCATGTCAACAATAAAAGGGACCAGACGAGATAACCGAATGAGTTGAGCGTCCGTCTCCCGTTTTGGTAGGTCGTGGGGTTCAAACCTTGGTCGAGTCAAACCAATGTCTTAAAATTGCTTGGTTGCAAAGATTGGTTGGGCTCAGAGTCAGGATAATGTGACTGAGTGGGATATGGTGCAGCTGGTATCCCAATGGGAGAACACACTATGTAATCGCCATGAGTGTGCATCTTCTTTATATGACCTAGATGTTGCTAGGATGCAAAACCCCAATGAACCTGCGCCTCAAAGACGGGGACTTAGTGATAAGAAGTGCTGGATCGGACAAGTTGCATCTGTCCTGATATTGCCTCGGTGATAAGAAGTCATGAATCAGACACGCCACCTATCTATCACCGGGAGGACAGATACTTGATAGTGCGCGCATACGTGGTGAAGTCAACGGAGGGTGCCTTTGCAGCGCTATCACTATCAGACATGTACACATCGCGCGGTGGCCGAATCGGCAGAGCGCGGGCCTTGCGTGTGGGAGATCGGGAGTTCGGTTCCCGGTCCAGTCAAACCAATGACTTATAACAATTGATACTTGTCGTTTCCTAGTCTGGCACTCAGCATTAATAAGGCAAGGACTGGTTAGCTCAGTGTCAGATTAAATGTGACTGAGTGGGATATCGGGTCATGGCACCAGCGGCCTCATTTCCCAGTGGGGCAGCATTATAAAGTCACCATGAGTGTGCACGGTCACAAGTCGGTACCCGTCCTGATATGATCTTAGATGTTGCCAGGATGTAAAACCCCAAAACAACCAACCATCATGCACTTACATGCTGTTCTTTTTTTTTCAATCCAATTTTATTACGTTTATTCCGGAAAATACATTTATATATAAAATAATTTAACCTATGGCTTGAACTCTAAGTCTATTAAAGGGGCCTGTGTATATGGGTCTTTCTCTAAAGCTGTGAACCAGCAGGGGTCATCCACTTCAATGATATCTTGTAAAGTAGTTATTGAATATTATCAACATGTTTTTATTGATATCTGTAGCATGTTGATATGAAAGATATTAAAGATAATATTGTGATGAAACAATTTATGTTAGTGTCTTAATTTGACTGAATTTTGAGAATTTATATGGAAAATAGTGGACGGAATTGTGATATTGCTTATACACACTCTAAAAATATGGCACAGCGCATTAAATGTCACACGTCAGACAGACTATCCAGAGATACTTGACTAATTTACCAGATATAATGTTTTCATGATGTTGATAACATATTTTTTCTAAAAATGCACAAGTAGAAAATATGTCGAAATTACCAACTTCATCACCAATGTTATGCATCGTTTCCAAATTGATCTACCACTTGTTTACAATTTGAACAACCACAGTAACAGCTGGATAGAACTATTTTTACTGGTGAACATTAATCATACTACGTACGTATTGCATAGTCAAGCACTTTAAAGTGAATATAGCATCTAAAAGCTTAATTTTGCATCGCAAACATATTTTGAATTGTCGTTTCCAGTTTACGATGTGACATTGCAATTTCCAATTTGCCAATTTCCCATAATATTATAAACAAGTAGGAACTATTTTGACCCACATTAAGTCGCCCTCACTGTAGGTTTCTTTGTGACATGTTGATATGGATTTGTTTTCCTTCAAACTGAGAATCTGATCAATGGTAACTCATATGCTGATCTGATGAAAACATACTTTATAATGTATGGGAGTTTAGTATACTCATGAAAAACCGATTCAGAGGGAAAACATGTCTTGCTCATATCCTTCATCACATGGAAATAAAAAATGGCCACCTCTTTGTTACGTAGTTGATATCAGAGTGTCAGACAATTGTTACACTTCTTTTTTTAATATTATGTATTTTTGTATGTGCGTACTAATTTTCCTGGGGCACCAGCTGCTTTAAAAAAAGTGTTTATGTCGATTTATTCAGTGAAGGTGAAAATTTCAATTAGAATGGAATTCATGATATCCTTCATCACTCAGAGGAGAACCTAATCTAATTGCTATTGTGTACATGTCTAAAACCCATTTGTGATCAAAATGATTAAAAATAATCTTTGTTCATGCATATCTCTCATATATCCATTGTTTTTCAACTTTTTGTTTTCAGAAACAGAACTGAGTGGACAGATATGCTTAATATTTGCATAAACATTGCCTCAATGTACACTGCTGCATGAGCTTAACATTGGATGGATGACACTTTCTGGTAATGGTAAATATCAACAGCCTGATGAGCCAGACCCACCACCTATTCTCCCCCCCCCCCCCCCACAAAAAACGAAGGGGAAAAAAACAGCAGCTGAAGCTACACATGACTCGAAGAAAAGAATGGAGAACAACAATCCTGAGAAATATGCTGATTATCAGGAGAAATGCACGCTGTCAAGCAAAGCCTATCATCAGAGTTGTACAGAAGAAAGAACGAAAACACACAAAACTCAGGATGCAGGCCTTGTGTGAATGAAAGAAACTCGAACAGAAACACACAGAAAAGCCAATGAATACCAGGGCAGCTAAGGAGGAACAACAGGCAACATGGAGAAAGCAGAAGAAAGAGGGGTTGGGAAACAAAACAGAAAGTAAAAAGAAACAGAAAAGATGGAGAATCAACAAAACACGTCGTATCAAATAGAAAGTGCAGAAATTAGCAGCCACAAGTAAATCAAACAAGTCAAGTCCACTTATGGTAACGCCTCAGTCACATGATGTGGATATGTTTGATATCAAGGATTCCAGAACTCCTGCTGCAAGAAGAAAGGCTGTGTCAAGAACTAGACATATCCTGCCATCCAGCCCTAGAAGATTTGCATGGAAATTGAGGCACTTGCTGTTGTCAGCAACTCCAAGGAAGAAAGCACTTTTCAGCTTCAAACAAAAGACTGCTGAGAATTCTCTGGAAGAAAAAATAGGGAAACAAGTTCTGGAAAACTTAAGAAGCTTGTCCAAAGTGTGATCAAAAGCCACTCAAGCCAGACGTAATGTATTGATGTCAGTCTGCCTCAAATACCTTCTCTTTGGAAAAACAGCAGTCTTTTTGGAGTACACAAAAAGACTGTGTCAAAAATGATAAATACAAACATCCTGTCACCCAAGATGGAAAGGATAACAAGGAAACTGTAGAAAGAAGTAGCTACCTTTTTTGATTCAGTTTCAAGTCCATTACCAGAAAGTGTCATCCATCCAATGTTAAGCTCATGCAGCAGTGTACATTGAGGCAATGTTTATGCAAATATTGAGCATATGTTGACCTCAAGCTTCGAGCTGTCAATGGGATCGCTGCTAGAGTGAACAATATTTGCCGCATCAAGCATCTCTATCATGCTGTACATGTGGCAGAAGACAAGGCGCATGGCAGAAGACATGTGCCTACAGCGGGTGTAACATCAACAAGCTGGATGACCACCTGCGGCCATTTCTTCAGCAACAGGAAGGACTGACATGGACAAAGTGGGAGTTTCAAACCAATACTGTCAAGGGAAAAAAGTTCTCCCGGAAGATGTTGGTTTGGAAGCATGGGACGATAGCAGAACTGATGACAGAGCTGAGAGCAGAAGTCTCCTTCCTTGCTGGGCATCTATTGAGAGCTGACTGGCAGCATCGCCAGTTCGAAGCAATGAGGAAGACAACACCCTTTCCACAAGCCACAGTCAGCATGGCGCTTGACTTTGCTGAAAACTTTACTTGCTCAAACCAGGACGAGGTCCAAGCAGCACACTGGTACCATGAGCAAGTAACAGTTCATCCCATAGGCTTGTACTATGCCTGCCCATTCTGCTAGGATATTGTGTCGGAGTCACTGGTGTTCATCAGTGATGACAGACACCATGACTTCAATGCTGTCTTCCACTTCACCAAAGTCATCATAGACCATCTAAGGAACACCCGGGGATTACAGCGGGAACACATCCATCCAATGTTAAGCTCATGCAGCAGTGTACATTGAGGCAATGTTTGTGTAAATATTGACCATTTTATCAAGACATGAACATAGAGGACTTTTTTTCTTGCATTGTTCATTGGTTTCCTAGAATGAACTTAACTGGAGAACCTGTGCTTTAGTTTTAAGTCTGTTTTTGCAAAGTTTTATTATTTTATGTCAAATGTTATATTATTTTATGTCAAATGCTATTAATTTGTCTTCTTTTCTTGTTGAGCATTTTAGGAAGAAATGAATACAGAGGAGTTCTTGCATTGTTCATTTTGTCTGTGTTGCTATCAGTGTTCTTTGAGTAATATAATAGATTTATTTGTGGTGTTTCTAGGGTACATTTTATGCTTGCTTCCAACTTTCGACATCAGTGATCACGATACATGATTCTGGAATAATTTTGTTCTATGTGTCACAGTTCTTTTTATTCTGATCATATGTGTTGCCCAACAAGTATATATGAATATTATAATCAAAACAAGATAACATGTTTGCTAATTGTGTTCTTAGCAAAACTGAAAGTGGACAAAATCAATGTGCTAGATTGACCAAAATATAGTTGATCAAAAAACAATTCATACATAACTCACTAACTCTTGTTCATAACAACACCTGCAATAAGCTATTACTACTTCACATTTCTAATGTATTATGACGGAAAAAATGTTATTTGACGGATATGAGAACCTAATTTTGATCACATTTCGTTTCCAGTTACGTGAGTGATATTGTTATTTACCCCCCTATAACGTGGAAATTTGAAGTTTGAGTATATTTTCTTTTAATGTACCACAAACAGCACATATTAATCGTCACACATGTATGCAATTTGTATGTAATTTGTATGTTTTTAACAATTTTGAATGTTGAGACCATATGTCACACTTTTGGTACACACATTTAGAGAATGACCCATAGCTATAGCGTATCACTATTCTTAATACATTGTAATACTATTAGGCTACTCGAGCCAACCTAAATGCCTATGATGGTGTCCATTAATATACCTAAATACCGAGTGCAATCTCATTAAACTAATAATATTGGACTAACCTCAATCCATTATCACCTTTGATATGATCAATCGCTGTACATTAAAGCTGCATATCCGATGTAAGATAACATTTCTAAAACCAAAAACATTAATTTAGGGACCAGACGGGATTACCGAATGAGTTAGAGCGTCCGTCTCCCGTGCTGGTAGATCGTGGGGTCGTGGGTTCGAGTCCCGGTCGAGTCAAACCAATGACTTTAAAATTGATACTTGTCGCTTCCTAGCCAGGCGCTCGGCATTATTAGGATAGGGCAAGGACTGGTGTGCTCAGTGTCAGGATAATGTGACTGAGTGGGATAGCAGGTCATGGTGCCGGCGGCCTGGTTTCCCAGTGGGACAGCACTATAAAGTCGCCATGAGTGCGCACTGTCACAAGTCGGTACCCGTCCTGATATGACCTAGATGTTGCTAGGACGTAAAACAACAATACACACACACACACATTAATTTAGATTTGATCCTAGACACTCAACTTATCTACTGATGCACTCATGAGGCAGTTGTTGCTGCATAGAAGGGTCCGATGGTTTTGAATTTATCTATTTTATCTGAGATAAATATATTAGATCGATCATCAGTATCTACTTTACACTAGTTTAAAGCTACTTTTATTTTAAATGGTAAACTTTTGAGATATTTTGAGTGCAAACATGGAAAATTAGTTTCCACAAGCTTGCCAAAACTCGGAGACAATAGACTTCTGCAGTAACTGGTTCTAAAACTTCTATTAAATGCAGAAATAAATGTTTCATAATTCCATCAGTATCTACCTTAGATATATCAAATCAAATCTAGATAATTATTTTGGTTTTGAAAATTTGATATTTCATCGGACTATGCAGGTTTAATAGAAGCATATGGTGTCAGAATTTGGACCTGCATGCCAAAACTAATTTGACATGTTTTCACTCCAAATATCTCTAAAGTTAGCCATTCATAATATAAGTTACTTAAAGTTGCATGGTCCGATGAAATATAATTTTGTCAAAATTAAAACTACTTAGATTTGATCCTATATATCCAACTTAGATACTGGTGTATTAGCTAATGATTTGGGACAGCATATACAGAATAACCCGTGAATTTATAACCTCACCCCTTTGGACACTCACTTTGAAACATCTATTATGCAGGGTGGCCATTAACCAATTAGGGCAATCTCGTGACCTCATCAGCCTCCCCCCAACCAACTAGGCCTATTGTTGCCCCTCCTCTCCATGTTGAATATTCAATGCTGTTTGGTCAATTCTATAAATATAATTAATCAATTTGGCTAATTTAAATTCATCCATTTTTACATTTGTCAATTAAAACTGCATCTGCCATCGGGACTATGTATGGTATGAGGGAGGATGAGACATATGGATGACATAACAGTAAATAATAACAGAACAATAATATGCACATGAGAAATGCAAATTCATTAGATAGCAATGCAAAATGTTAAAGGGAATCAGCATACCTGTCCAGGAAAACGAATGAACTAGATAGTTCTAATTTCTGCCACAGGGTGGTGCATGCTTAGTACTGAACTTTTCCACAGGTTTCCGGTTTTAATGCTATGATGGCAGCAGCTGTTCTTGTTGTGTCTATGCGTTATCATTTCTACTAATTAACATATTCATGAGTTGAAAGCCATGCTAATTAAATATACCCTGTTAATCTTGTCATTCCAACATGAGATCTCATTCTCTTGTGCTTCTAGAATACAAATCAACATCGCCAATACTCATCTCAAAGAATGTCAATTCCAATAGTAAGATGGCCGGAAGACCAGTGCTTCGGCGCTGACAAATGTCATATTCAGATGAATAAATACTTTACAAAAAAAAAAAAAAAAGACCCTCTGGCCTCGTCCCACCATAGCGGGATACAAAACCTCTTTAAATCGACCTACGATCGGACTGATTTTAAGCCCTGTCACACTGTGCCATATTGCGTAAGCGTATGCCGACGTATGTGATTTTGCCCCAACACGTTGGTGTATGCTGGTGTACACTGGAGTATGCTGGTGTACCCTGAGACAAATCATGGGTACGTTTGGCATAAGTAGTATTCGTTAACAGCCCACTGGTGTACGCTGAGATAAGTTATGGGTAAGTTTGGCATAAGTAGTATTTTTGAGCATGTTCAGAATCCCGCCGTATGACAGCATATGTCACATACGTCAGCATACGCTGATGCAATACGGCATAGTCTGACAGGGCCTTCAAATGGACCGTTTAGGGACATGGTTATTTTAGAGAGGTTTTTCTTACCGGTACAATGGTATTGTATGTGTGATCGTTTGGGACCCAAATAAAGCGATCGACATAGAGGAGTGTTCGATCTGTGGAGGTGGTCTGTTATAGAGCTATTTTATCGTATATTTCACACGATTCTATCTGAAGTGTACACATTAGGTTATTAACAACAGTGTTTAAAAAATGACAGATTTCTCTCAGCATAGGCCCTACTCACTCACCGTTTTTCCTTGCCCCCTTCTTTGTACTAGATAATAATCAGCACCAAGGGGGTGGGATTAAGCAAACAGGGCAGTAGCAGTAGCAGTAGCAGTAGCAGTAGCAGTAGCAGTTGCAGTAGCAGTTGCAGTAGCAGTAGCAGTAGCGGTAGCAGTAGCAGCAACAGTGGTAGTAGTAGTAGTAGCAGCAGTGGTGGCAGACGGCAGACTTAAATCCAACTACCTTTCTCAGTGTCTGTGTCCTCGAACTAATCCTGGGTAAGGCACACTCCCGCGTCCGTCACCTGTGCATGTGTGACTCTCTAAGGTGAGTCCCTGCTGGAGGCTAGGTGTGCGCTGGTGTGTGGGAGGAGGGGGTGGAGGGGGGGGGGAGCAGGGAGAGAGGAGGAAGGGGATGAGACACTGATAGGGAGAGGGAGAGGGAGTGGGAGAGGGAGTGGGAGTGGCAGAGGGAGAGGGTGGGTTTTGGCTGCCCTTAGGGAGGGAGGGGGCGGGGGGCTGGCCTCGTTTCCTCCCCCGGGTGGTGACAACGTCGGACCGGCGCTTGTCGGGAGTGTGGGCCGGGGGGACGGCGGCGGTGAGTGCGGCCCGGCGGGCGGGGGGTGGGGCGGCGGGCTGGGAGGGCCGTCGCTGTCCTTCCGCCTTGACGGTGACTAGTCAAGTGCGGCCGGGGCGGGACGGGGCGGGCTTTCCTCCACCTCGCGCTGAGCACTGCGTGGTGGCTGGGTGCGCGATATGGTGTCTGTCTGTCTGTCTGTCGCACACGCACACGCACACGTACACGCACGCGCACACGCACAAGCACACACACACGCACACGCACACGCACACGCACACGCACACGCACACGCACCCGCACCCGCACACGCACACACGACAACACATAGGCACACGCGCACCCACGGCGCACACACGCACACGCACACGCACACGCACACGCACACGCACACGCACATGCACACGCACACGCACACGCACACGCACACGCACACGCACACGCACACGCACACGCACACGCACACGCACGCGCACAAGCACATGCACACACACACACTTACACTCACATTCACACTCACACGCACACACACATGCATATGCACACACACATGTACACACACATGCACACACACATGCACATGCACACACACATGCACACACACATACACACACAGGCACACGCACAGGCAGACGCACACACGCACACACGCACACACACGCACACGCACAAGCACACACACACACGCACTTACACTCACATTCACACTCACACGCACACGCACATGCATATGCACACGCACTTGCACACACACACGCACACACACATGCACATGCACACACACGCACATGCACACACACATACACACAGGCACATGCACAGGCACAGGCACAGGCACAGGCACATGCACAGGCACATGCACACTCACACGCACACACACGCACACGCACACGCACACGCACACGCACACGCACACGCACACGCACACGCACACGCACACGCACACGCACACGCACACGCTTATATATGCATGTATAAAATTGACCGTCCGAGTGGGTCTGGAGGCAATAACGACCAGGCACAGCTGGCATACAAACAAGTGTCAAAGCCTATGACTAGTGGCTCCAGTGTGGCCGAATCTAGAACTACATGCAGCATGCAGCAGAGCCGAGATAAACGGTATACAATAATAGAGCAAACTGAAGAGCGTTAGTGTCCTTGTTTATATTTCCATAATAGATTATAGAGCATATCTGCTCTCTAATCTATTATGGGAATCTAAATAAGGACACTACCACTCATCAGTTCTCTTCTATATATTAATAATTGTTACCTACTATCCTACTATCATAGGAGTTAGCTCCTGCTTCTGCCACTATGGCGCCACCTTAAAGCTTTAAATATGTCGTCGTGCATAGCTGCAATGCACACACACACATATATGTGTGTGCATTGCACACATATATAGTAAAACCTCGCTAACCGAACACCTCCACAGATCGACCACTCCCCTATATTAATCCCTTTATGTGGGTCCCAAACAATTAATTGCCCATACAATACCATTGTAACAATTTTTTTAAATCCCTAAACCGATCATCTCCCTAAATGAACCATTTAAAGTCGGTCCCAAGGTCGGTCGATCTAGAGAGGCTTTACTGCATATATATATGTGATATATAACGTATTATACAAATATAAAGGGGCGAAGCATTCTTGTGATATTTATTTCGTGTATTTATTGTACATGCTATTTATTATTCCTTATGGCCTGATCAGGCTACGAGGGAGGTGAAAAGGCAACTGTATATGAATGGCAGGAACCTACGACTGAGTCGAGATATTCGAGCCCTTCTTGAGCATATTTATTTTATATCGCATAGGGCTAGACAAAATGAGTATTTGGGCAGTTTCCATGAAGATTAGGATTTATGTATAAGGAATCTGGCAGAGAAGAAAGGGTTTGAGGCTTTCTCAAGTGCAAACACGGGGAAGAGCATACTGCATTATGGACATGAGGGGAGTAGGCAAAAATCATGAGCATGATCGATCGCATCAGGCCTAAGGGGAGTAGCGTTAATAATTACACTGATGGGGTAGCTCCTAGTATTAATTACAAAGGATTAGATGATGTTGTGGAGGTGCTAGAAAGGAACGATCATCTAACAAGGTTCAATATAAAGGAGGCCTCCAGGGCAGTCCATATTAGACCTGAATGACGGACACGACAGGGTATCCGTTGGTTATTTGACGGTGACAGTACTGAGACCTATTTGATGGATGGGAGACTGTGTGTGGGGCTCTCATCCAGCCAATATATTTTTTCACGATTGTCTGATTTTATTGACCGCTGCGCGGGAAGGGAAGGGGTAAACAGGATCATCAATTATCTAGACGATTTTTGTATTATCCGAACTACAAAGGATCAGACTAGAGTTGTTCAATGCCGTGTCATTGCGATTTTGCGAAGACTCGGGTTCTTTATTAGTTTTAAGAAACTGGTATCACCAGCCAGGAAGATCAGATTTTTAGGGATCAATGGGAATTCTGAGAGTCTGGCGCTCACTCTGCCAGATGACAAGCTTAGAAAATGATGCCACACTTTGCAGTCTTTTTTGGGGTGCAAGAAAGCCACGCGTTGGGAGCTTGAAAGTCTGGCGGGCAATTTAGCAGATTGTGCTAAGGTGACTAGGAGGGGCCACACTTTTAGCAGGCGAATTTATGATCTTATAGGTACTGTATGAGAGCCTTTTTATAAGGCGCACTTGAATGCTCGTTTTCAGGGAGGACATAAGTCTGTGGGCCGTTTTGGCAGTGACATTTAAGGGGAAGGCTGGGATGCTGGGTAAATTCGCCACCATGACTTCCATTTATAGTGATGCCTCAAATTGGGGTCTATGTGCTACCCATGGGAATGACTGGCGGGTGGCAGCATTTGAATCTTAGGATGATGGAGTATTGGAACATACAATGGGGCACCATCATGTGAGGCTCCCCAGACGGGTATGAGATGAGCATATAAATGTCAAGGAGATGCGGGGGGTGATGGAGCCGGCTCTTCACTGGTCATTAGGTTGTTTCAACTCTGAGATTATTTTCATCACAGACAGCAGCGTAGTGCAGGCAGCTCTTAACACTGGGAGATCGAGGTCTGAGGAGATTATACGCATGCTGCGCCAGCTTTTTTGGTTAGCCATGAAGGGTAACTTCACGTTCGTTTCCACATATATAAATACTAGAGTCAATGTAGTTTGTGACGCTCTAAGTAGATTAGACGTGAGGAGTAGTACAGTCAGGGTTAGATCGGTAGATGTTGGGAGGGTGATGTGTTGTTCACACTTGTTTGATTGTCCGCTGCCGTATTGTTCCAGGCCGGGACAAACTGAGGGCAGAGCAGAAGGGTTATGAGCGGCTATTCTACTCGCCAAATTCCATCACAACCAGGGCAGTTCAGATATGTCGCTATTTGGATTTTGTCAATCATTTTGCTGATAACCGCACCCCTTTTCCTTGCTCATCCCAGCGAGTTGCGCTTTATGCAGCTTGGCTGGCAAGAACATTAACCTACCGTTCTGTGATCAATTATTTGTCAGGCCTGAACGATTTTTTTAGACAGAATGGCTCCCCCGACATTAGTTATAATGATTATGTAGTCCAAGCCACGTTGAAGGGAATTAGATGTCATAAGGGTAATATGCTGAGGCAAGCTCCACCGATGTTGCCATCGATGCTGTTACACATCTTTGCTTTGCTCACGCTGAATCCCGGCCATGTCGCATGGCGCTCTGCGATGCTCTGTTCATTCAGGGCCTTACTACGCAAGTCCATAGTCACCGAGTCAGATTCGTCACTGTTACATTGTGATTTTTCTTTCTTCGATCGGGGGATGCTGATTAATATTAGGCGCTCGAAGACCATCCAATTTGTGGACCATGTCCTTGAAGTCCCAGTTGTGCGCTGTTCAAACGAGGTGCTATGTGCTGTGTATTGAACAAGGCGGCATTTGAAGGAGATGAGGGCTGAACCAGGATACATAGTTTTACGGATTGCCGGGACATGGTTTGCAACTGATGACCTATAAAGCGTATCAGGTTATGCTTAAGCTATTTTCTGAACAAGCAGGCTTGGGGGAGTTCTATTTTACTTCTCATTCACTCCAGAGGGGAGGTGGGGTGCACATACTTGGCGATGGCTGGTGCTACTATTGAGGAGATCAAGGTAAGGGGAACCCCGATCTTAAAAGGCTGCAGAGATGGTCTACTCATATTTGAAGACCCCTCTTCAAACCCGTATCTTGGTATATTGCTCAGCCAAGAGCCTCGGTCAAAAAATGTGATTGTGAGGCTTCCCACCACTCCTCACTTTGTGTCTGTTTTCCTACTAGGGCGTAGCCATCTCTTATATGTATATATATATATTATATATATATATAATATATATGCATTGGATAGACTGGCACCCAGGATACCAGCTCCTGTATCCATGACCGCAAATGTTAGTAGGATGTGAAACCCAAACAAACCAACTAGTGGACCTGGCAGGTTGCCCGGAATGGCAATGGAAACACACCACTAGATCCTATATAGTATATGTGTCACCACACCTTCAGACAATTGACACTTACATGCACACAGACAAAATTCCTGGCACCCAAAAGCAACACGTGTGCAATGCCCACCCGGAAGTGTGTGTCACCAGAAGTCGAAGGTCAAAGGTCACGAAAATCAAAAATCCCAGAAACAATGTGTACATGTACTCTGGCCGTGACCTATAATTGCCAGCTGGCACAGTGCCAAGCACAGACAATGGCCTATATCATCATTCATGACCCACCTTTTACCCAATGCATTATGGGACACCATTATGGACTCCTGTTCGTCAAGTCACACGGGTCATCTGACCCCGAGGTCAGACAGACGCTCAGGTACTAACATGTCCGTGGAAGTGAGAGCAAAGATGAGTTGTTGGAGATAGTTTTATATATAAAAAGAAGGTGGCACAATTGACATCTTCCAGGTATGTAGCGACAGTGCTGTAACTGGCTAAGACCAGTGAGATGCTGCTTGTGTCGTTTTAAGACCATGAAATGGGGCAGCTTAAGCCACGCTTACTGCCCATGTTGTTGTATTCAACTGTGGACAATATTGGTATTCTGAATTCCAAAGGTAGACCACAGGCTTCCCATGTGAAAGGTCCGGAGTTCGATTCCCATCTGAGTCAAACTAATGACTTACCAAATTTATACTTGTCCCTACATAGCCTGGCACTTGGCATTACTAGGATAGGGCAAGGACTGGTTAGCTCAGTGTCAAGATAATGTGACCAAGTCCGATACCAAGTCATGGTGCTGGCAGTCTGATCTCCCAGTGGGGCAGCACTATACAGTCACCACGAGTGCACACTGTCAGAAGTCAGTACCCATCCTGATATGATGATATGATGATATGATGATATGATGATATGATGATATGATGATATGATGATATGATGATATGATGATATGATGATATGATGATATGATGATATGATGATATGATGATATGATGATATGATGATATGATGATTTGATGATATGATGATATGATGATATGACCATAGATGTTTCTAGGATCTAAAACCCCAACAAACAAACAAACTGCAGTTATTTGCTTTCAAAGCCCTGATTTCAGTGAGACTGTGGGCTGTGACCCCGGGGTGAGTGGACCGCCTCCGGTGTGGTGTCAGTGGCGGGCGGGGAGCTGTCATGGCGGTCATGGCGGTCAGGGCGGTCATGGCTGGACAGGAGCCAGACTGACGACCGGCCGGGCGCATGCGTGTACACATCAAACATGGAGAGCAGCAAAGGGACACAGCAGCAACAGACAACATGGGTGGGCACAGGTCACCCTGGCCAGAGTTTGATTGGTTCATATAGATTGATTGGGTTGATTGGAATGCTACGTCCTAGTTAAAGGCTTTTTGGTAGATTGTGGGATTCGAACCTATAGGTTCGAACCCTGGTCGAGTCAAACCAATGATTTAAAAATTGATACTTGTCGCTTCCTAGCTTGGCGCTCAACATGTTTAGGATAGGGAAAGGACTGGTTGGCTCAGTGTCAGGATAATGTGACTGAGTGGGATATTGAGTCATGCCACTCGCGGTCTGATCTTTTAATGTGGCAGCACTGTAAGGTCGCCATCAGTGCGCACTGTCACAAGTCGGTACCCGTCCTGATATGACCGTAGATGTTGCCAGGACTTAACACTGCAATAACTAACTAACCAACTTAGTGAAAGTCACGGAATCATATTAAGACAGTGCTGCATAACTGAGATACCGTGTCATTGACACCATGACCCGATATCCCACTCAGTCAAGTTATTATGATATTGACTGACCAAAGCAATACTTTTCCTATCCTAGTGTAGTACTATTAGTAGTAGTCGGTGCTGACCTCTCAGGCAAGGAGCCTAGATGGTGTAATGGTTAGCACACTATCTCGGAATACAAATCGGTGTGGGTTCGAATCCTGCTTTAGGCGCAATGTTTCCCCTCACGACACTAATAACGCCAAGTGCCAGGTCATGTAGCAATAATTATCATCTTTTATAAGCCATTTATTTTCACTCGGCCAGGGATGGAATCTAACCAGTCTTTTCTCTGTCCTAATAAAGTCAAGTTCCAGTAATGATTAGCGATGTGTTTAACCCAGTCAGGGATGGAACCTATCAGTGTCACACTGGAATTGAATGCTCTACCACTAAGCAGTTCTACCCCGACCCCCCCATCCGCTCGTCCTGATATGACCTTAGATGTTGCCAGGACGTAAAACTCCAACACCCAATCAACTGAACCCCGATCTTAAAAGGCCTTGTCATATCCTGGTGCAAAACTAGGCAGCGACAAGTATCAAAGTCTTTGTTTTCACTCGGCCGTGGATTGAACCCATGAGCTCCCACTGGGGAAGCCCGACTCCCCCGATTCGGCCCTCTAGTCCGGCATGTAACATTTGTGGTGACAGCAAAGACAATGTACGATAAGATGCGCCACTCAGCGCTTTCATATAGAACATTCTTAAATAATCATCCAGTGGCACCATCCCACAGCAAAAAAGGTGTATTGTCTTTGCTCAGGGGTAGTAGTAGTTTTCTTACTCAGACATAATCACACATTGTATTTATGTATGGCACAGATTAACGTGTTTAAAGTAGGTTTGATCTTTACTATGCTATAATATTGTTTTCATTATTAATATTAGGAGATAATACACTATAATTGCTGTAAACTGTCATTGATGGTACAACAGTCAGGGCGGGCTAGGGAACCTGCCCCCTTGATTCAATGGTACAGCAGTCAGGCTGGGGTAGGGGACCTGTCCAATTACTTTGTTTGCTGTATTTCATGGGAAAGCGCTGAGTGACGCGTCTTAACGTACATTGTCCTTGGTGACAGTTGGCTGCAGCCTCTAGTCGGCCATCTGCACTCCAACTGACACAACAACTGGAAACAAGACGCATGCGAAAACACAAAAAATGGGCGCAAAAACTTCCTTCCTTGGATGGGTACTGTGGCAGTGCCAGTTTACACAATGTTAAATATTGTATGTTTAAGCATGTTATTGACATATATGTAGTATATAGATATATGATGGGTTTTCTTTGAGTGTTGTTGCTTTTGCTCAAAGCTGCCAGCAGAGTCTGATGAAAGCATGCTATTTTCTAATCTAAAACACTGACCTAGATTTGATCCTACATCTCCAAGTTATACTGATGCACTTGTTGGCATTTGTTTGTGTATAGAAGGAAATACTAAGTAATTTGAATAGATGTGTTACTTGTGAAACCTATGGTGTTAGAATTTGTATGTGCATGTGAAAATTAATGTGGCATGTTTTCTCTTCAAATATCTTCAAAGATAGCCACTTATAATAGAAGTTAATTTTTAATTAAAGTATGGTAGATTATAACAAAGAACCTAATATAAATATCTTTATAAAATGGGAGGAATTCAAAGCCGTTGTATTATGACTAATTCACGACGCGGAGATGGACTACTATAAACTGGGCCTTTATTGTAACATAATACAAAGTGATCACATTCAGGCTAATGGGTAAGTAGAGCTAAGTATAAGTTCAAATGTAATTGAGGTCTAGTCAATGAGGTCAATGATCTAAGTATCAAGTTTGAATCGTAACAGTTAGAGATTCAACGAGGTCAAGATCTAAGTATCAAGTTTGAATCGTAACAGTTAGAGTAAGTAGATAAATAGGTAGACAGGTCGAATCGATATTTGATAATGGACCAGGCATTCAACCCTATCATCTGGTGTCCTAAATGCGGGTGGGTGGCAAAATTGGAGGTCAGCTCGTGTTGTCAGAGCGGCGTCTTGTCTGTAAGTGCCGTTGGCAGTGGATGCAGCCGCCGGCGCACATATCGTAGTTCATTAGTCTGCCATAGGGGGTTTAGTTCTTAGGTAAAACGATAGGTGGTGCCAGGTGTAGTCCTCCCGCCACACCAGAATTACCCATGTTGCAGGCGCAACATGGACAATTAAATATGTATAGTGTGATGAAAGCATATCATCTTCGAAACCAAAACGTTTACCTAGATTTTAGTCCAACATAGATACAGGTTCAGATATTAAACATTTATTGCCTCATAGAAGGAATGCCTCTGCAAACTTAATGGAACCTGTCCCTGTTGAAAGCTATGATGTCCATCATTTTGACATCCATCCCCTACTTCCTTTCTATCTCCAAAGTTAGCCATCTATAATCAAACTTACTCTAAGCTAAAATATGGTAGACTATTATGCACAACCTAATATATGCATAAGAAAAAGGTTGGTTGTTGGAGTTTTACATCCTGCCAACATCTACGGTCATATCAGGATGGTTACCGACTTGTGACAGTGCACAGTTATGGCAACTTTATAAAGCTGCCTCACTAGGAGACCAGGCCGCCAGGACTATGGCCCGATATTCCACTCAGTCACATTATCCTGACACTGATCCAACCAGTCCTTGCCCTATCCTAATAATACCGAGCACCTGGCTAGGAAGCGACAAGTGTCAATTTCTAAGTCTTTGGTTTGACTCGACCAGGGTTTGAACCCACAAACCGATGGGTTCTGATTAAAAACAGAACACACATTGGGAGACTCCTGGAGGCTGGTTTACCTGAATAATGTCACAAATCCCTGAGGACCATTTCAGCATTAGTCACAAATATTAGCAAACAGATACGTCCGCATAGTCCACAATAGGAGGCTGCGAACCGTGCCCTGCAGACAAGCAGGCTCGGTGTGTGGGGTGGGGTGGGGGGGGGGGGGAGGGCAGTCATTCTAATATGAAAGTCATCCAGTGAGCAATTGACGATAACTGGGTCATCGTGATGGCCCCACGCCGGCATAATTGTGACCCAACAGAGCGAATCCGGTACGATGTAGCAGTTTGGGCAAAATACATTATGCGCAATGCTTCTGTGTCAATACAAGAACATATCTGATGTATAACAAATTATGTGAGTATAAAGATACATAAGGGAATTATTATCATTATTGTTTTACTCCGTAAGACCCAACACTGTACCAGTGGTGCCACCTGCGGCCTCCTCGCCTCCACTGGATGTAGGCCAGTGTCAGTTGCACCGGGGGGATTTTTATATTCGTTAGAATAAATATATAAATTTGTAAAAACACCATATTAGTATTGAATCAGGTATGATGTAGGAGTTTGGACAAAATGAATTATGCCCATCTGTGCCGATAAAAGAACATATTCATTAGAATAAATATATTGACAAAAAAGCCCACCATTTTAGTATTCTCTAGGTAATAAATAAGCTCCATTTTTATATCGGTCTCGTCTCTCTGTTCCTTCTTGTGACTGGGAATTAGGGTGCCACTATTTTACACCAGGATTTCCTGGTTTATTTATACCATTAATAATGAGGATGTATAATATATTAGACTGCTATTATTTACTGCGTAATACGGTGTCCTAGGGAGTTGTCTGGTTAATGTGTACACTCAGTATAAAGGACGTGGGTGAATATAGTGAACTACTAACACCACAAATGGTCACTTTGGGCCCGCTGACTAACAATTTGCAATATAATTAAATTCATTCAATGTAGGCACTTCATGGGGGTAGCATCTATAGAAAGTAGTTTCTGGTATTTATATTATGAGATGTTGAATCTGAAGTAGTTAAATAATAATAATAATAAAGGCAAATCGTAATAATTAAGGCAGTATTGTAACTGATTATTCAATACTAGGCCTTGCGACTAAATATCCGATATGATGTGAATAATATTAATAACAACAGCGATACTGTGACTGATTCTTCAATACTAGGTATTATGCAAAGTCCAATGAAATATCAAATTTTCAAAGCCGAGCCAATTATCTAGATTTGATTTTACCTATCTAACTTAGGTACTGATGCACTTATTAAGCATTTGTTTCTGGTAGAAGGCAATACTGAGTCAATTTAATGTCGCAGTCACACTACGACGACAAGCGGCGATGACAGCCCAGCGACAGCGACTTCCGGTCTGTCGTCGAGTGTCGTCGGTTGTCGCTTGGCTGTCGCGCAGGTTTCGCCGCGACACCTCCAGTCTCTCGCCTATTTCTCAACTGTCGCTGGGTTGTCGTCGGCTTTTTGGACATGTTGAAAAACTTCGACGACAGCCTACGACAGCCGATGTCGCTCGGCTGTCGATACGGTGTCGCTACAGTGTTGGTACAGTGTCGATACGGTGTTGTCTTTGTCGTTAAGGTGTCGTCTTTGTCGTTAAGCTGTCGTCGCTTCTCTCTCCATCCCATTCTTCATATTTCTCATGAAGACTGCTTCCTAACAGGTCCGCCCCATATACCTACATGTTTGCACCGTCCCATTCTTCATATTTCTCATGAAGACTGCTTCCTAACAGGTCCGCCGCATATACCTACATGTTTGCACCGTCCCATTCTTCATATTTCTCATGGACCAGACGGGGTGGCCGAGTGGGTTGGAGCATCCGTCTCCCGTGCTGGTAGATCGTGGGGTCGTGGGTTCGAGTCCCGGTCGAGTCAAACCAATGACTTTAAAATTGATACTTGTCGCTTCCTAGCCAGGCGCTCGGCATTATTAGGATAGGGCAAGGACTGGTGTGCTCAGAGTCAGGATAATGTGACTGAGTGGATAGATCAGGTCATGGTGCCGGCGGCCTGGTTTCCCAGTGGGACAGCACTATAAAGTCGCCATGAGTGCGCACTGTCACAAGTCGGTACCCGTCCTGATATGACCTTAGATGTTGCTAGGATGTAAAACAACAACAAACAAACAAACAAACATCATATTTCTCATGAAGACTGCTTCCTAACAGGTCCGCCGCATAAACCTACATGTTTGCACCGTCCCATTCTTCATATTTCTCATGGAAACTGCTTTCGTACGTACATAGAGACACACACAGAGACACAGAGTCACACACACACAGTCAGACACACACAGACACTGTCGTCCCGCTGTCATCCCGTCTGTCATCCCATGTCGTCGGGCTGTCGTCCGGATGTCGTCCGATTGTCGTCCAACTTGGCCCGAATTTGCATATGTCGTCGGGTTTTCACAAAATCCAAGTCGCTCGGCTGTCGTCACCCCCTTGTCGTCGTAGTGTGACTGCTACATAACAGAACCAGTTACTGCAAAAGTCTATGGTGTCAGACTTTTGGCAAGCTTGTCAAAACTAATTTTCCATGTTTGCACTCAAAATATCTCAAAAGTTTACCATTTAAAATAAAAGTAACATTGAACTAATGTATATTAGATACTAGTGATCGATCTAATGTATTTATCTCCGAAAAAATAAACAAATTAAAAACCATCAGACTATGCAACTTTAATATTCGATATGATGTGAATAATATTAATTACAATGGCGCTATTGTGACTGATTATGCAATACCTGGTTTACGACTTAATGAACCAATATGATGTGAATAATATTAATTACAATGGCGCTATTGTGACTGATTATGCAATACCTGGTTTACGACTTAATGAACCAATATGATGTGAATAATATTAATTACAATGGCGCTATTGTGACTGATTATGCAATACCTGGTTTACGACTTAATGAACCAATATGATGTGAATAATATTAATTACAATGGCGCTATTGTGACTGATTATGCAATACCTGGTTTACGACTTAATGAACCAATATGATGTGAATAATATTAATTACAATGGCGCTATTGTGACTGATTATGCAATACCTGGTTTACGACTTAATGAACCAATATGATGTGAATAATATTAATTACAATGGCGCTATTGTGACTGATTATGCAATACCTGGTTTACGACTTAATGAACCAATATGATGTGAATAATATTAATTACAATGGCGCTATTGTGACTGATTATGCAATACCTGGTTTACGACTTAATGAACCAATATGATGTGAATAATATTAATTACAATGGCGCTATTGTGACTGATTATGCAATACCTGGTTTACGACTTAATGAACCAATATGATGTGAATAATATTAATTACAATGGCGCTATTGTGACTGATTATGCAATACCTGGTTTACGACTTAATGAACCAATATGATGTGAATAATATTAATTACAATGGCGCTATTGTGACTGATTATGCAATACCTGGTTTACGACTTAATGAACCAATATGATGTGAATAATATTAATTACAATGGCGCTATTGTGACTGATTATGCAATACCTGGTTTACGACTTAATGAACCATATGATGTGAATAATATTAATTACAATGGCGCTATTGTGACTGATTATGCAATACCTGGTTTACATGAACCAATATGATGTGAATAATATTAATTACAATGGCGCTATTGTGACTGATTATGCAATACCTGGTTTACGACTTAATGAACCAATATGATGTGAATAATATTAATTACAATGCGCTATTGTGATGATTATGCAATACCTGGTTTACGACTTAATGAACCAATATGATGTGAATAATATTAATTACAATGGCGCTATTGTGACTGATTATGCAATACCTGGTTTACGACTTAATGAACCAATATGATGTGAATAATATTAATTACAATGGCGCTATTGTGACTGATTATGCAATACCTGGTTTACGACTTAATGAACCAATATGATGTGAATAATATTAATAACAAACTATACTGTGACTGATTCTTCAATACCAGGCCTTCCAACTTAATCAGCAATATGATGTGAATAATATTGATAACAAAGTTGCCACTGTGACTGATTATTCAATACCAGGACTTACAACTTAATTCCCGATATGATGTGAATAATGTTAATAACAACGGCGATACTGTGACTGATGTGTCAATACTAGGTCTTATGACTTAATGTCTGATATGATATGAATAATATTAATAACAAAGGCACATTTGTGACTGATTATTCAATACTAGGATTTACAACTTTAATGCCTATTATGACTTCAATAAAATTAATAACAAAGCGATACTGTGACTGATTTTTTAACACCAGACCAGCCCTTACAATTTAATCCCCGATATGATGTGAATATTGTTAATAACAAAGTTGCCATCGTGACTGATTATTCAATACAAGGTTTTTACGACTTAATACCTAATATGATGTGAATAATACTAGCAATACAAAGGCAATACTGTGACTGATTCTTCAATACCAGGCCTTACAACTTAATCTCCAATATGATGTGATGGGTTACAATTGTCTAATCAGTCGCGGGACACTAAACGACCACCAATAGCCCAGGGCAGAAAAAGAAATCTCATCACTCTCCTGTCGGGCTGCTCCCCGCATCAACACCGCCATGTTGGCAATTAGTCCGACTGACGGTCACGCGATGACTGGACGCCTGCGAGGTGGCGCCAGCTCACCAAGCACATGCACTGCCTGCCTGTGCGCTTGTTCTGCTCACCTGATTCTGCTTGGAGATTGATGTGACTGGCGATGCTCGTCTAGTCACAGGCTCTCACCATGTCCTCTCAGACAGTTTGTTTGTGAGTCAGGTGGATCTGTCTAGGAGACCGCCTTTTTGATAGGTATCTCTTCTCACTGGGGGTTTTGCCACCTAGCAACGTCTAAGGTTATAGAACATCGGGATGGGTCCGACTTGTTTGACAGTGCACACTTCTGGTGATTACTGCCCCCCGTGGGCAACCTATTATCGATATCTCAGTCACTCGTGATATCCTGATACGTTATAGTACTGCCCAACTGGGATGCCATGTCACTTTGGGCTGCTTTGTGTGAGTGAGTGGATCTGTGTGTGTCAGTGACTTGGTGCATGGTGTAGTCGACAACTGTAAGTGGGAGTAATATTGTGAGTAAGCGCATATATACATACATGCATTATATATGCATGTGTGAGTGTACCTGAGTGAGCCTGTGGGTGAGTGTGAGTGTGAGTAAGTATATAAGTGTGTGTGACTGAGTGAGCCTCTGAGGGAGCATGAGTGGGTGTGTAAGTGTACATGGGTGAGTGAGTAACTGTATAACTATGAGTGTATGACTGAGCCTGTGTGCGCGTGTAACTATGTGTGTGGTGAGTGTGTCCATGTGAGTGTGAGTGTGAGTTGCTGTATAACTATGAGTGTATGACTGAGCCTGTGTGTGCGTGTGTAACTATATGTGTGGTGAGTGTGTCTGTATGAGCAGTGTATGTAGGTGAGTGTGAGTTGTTGTATAACTATGAGTGTATGACTGAGCCTGTGTGTGTGTGTAACTATGTGTGTGGTGAGTGTGTCCGTATGAGCAGTGTATGTAGGTGAGTGTGAGTTGCTGTATAACTATGAGTGTATGACTGAGCCTGTGTGTGCGTGTGTAACTATGTTGTGGTTGTTCCTATGAGCAGTGTATGTAGGTGAGTGTGAGTTGTGTATAACTATGAGTGTATGACTGGCCTGTGTGTGGTTTTAACTATGTGTGTGGTGAGTGTGTCCGTATGAGCAGTGTATGTAGGTGAGTGTGAGTTGCTGTATAACTATGAGTGTATGACTGAGCCTGTGTGTGCGTGTGTAACTATGTGTGTGGTGAGTGTGTCCGTATGAGCAGTGTATGTAGGTGAGTGTGAGTTGCTGTATAACTATGAGTGTATGACTGAGCCTGTGTGTGCGTGTGTAACTATGTGTGTGGTGAGTGTGTCCGTATGAGCAGTGTATGTAGGTGAGTGTGAGTTGCTGTATAACTATGAGTGTATGACTGAGCCTGTGTGTGCGTGTGTAACTATGTGTGTGGTGAGTGTGTCCGTATGAGCAGTGTATGTAGGTGAGTGTGAGTTGCTGTATAACTATGAGTGTATGACTGAGCCTGTGTGTGCGTGTGTAACTATGTGTGTGGTGAGTGTGTCCGTATGAGCAGTGTATGTAGGTGAGTGTGAGTTGCTGTATAACTATGAGTGTATGACTGAGCCTGTGTGTGCGTGTGTAACTATGTGTGTGGTGAGTGTGTCCGTATGAGCAGTGTATGTAGGTGAGTGTGAGTTGCTGTATAACTATGAGTGTATGACTGAGCCTGTGTGTGCGTGTGTAACTATGTGTGTGGTGAGTGTGTCCGTATGAGCAGTGTATGTAGGTGAGTGTGAGTTGCTGTATAACTATGAGTGTATGACTGAGCCTGTGTGTGCGTGTGTAACTATGTGTGTGGTGAGTGTGTCCGTATGAGCAGTGTATGTAGGTGAGTGTGAGTTGCTGTATAACTATGAGTGTATGACTGAGCCTGTGTGTGCGTGTGTAACTATGTGTGTGGTGAGTGTGTCCGTATGAGCAGTGTATGTAGGTGAGTGTGAGTTGCTGTATAACTATGAGTGTATGACTGAGCCTGTGTGTGCGTGTGTAACTATGTGTGTGGTGAGTGTGTCCGTATGAGCAGTGTATGTAGGTGAGTGTGAGTTGCTGTATAACTATGAGTGTATGACTGAGCCTGTGTGTGCTGTGTAACTATGTGTGTGGTGAGTGTGTCCGTATGAGCAGTGTATGTAGGTGAGTGTGAGTTGCTGTATAACTATGAGTGTATGACTGAGCCTGTGTGTGCGTGTGTAACTATGTGTGTGGTGAGTGTGTCCGTATGAGCAGTGTATGTAGGTGAGTGTGAGTTGCTGTATAACTATGAGTGTATGACTGAGCCTGTGTGTGCGTGTGTAACTATGTGTGTGGTGAGTGTGTCCGTATGAGCAGTGTATGTAGGTGAGTGTGAGTTGCTGTATAACTATGAGTGTATGATGAGCCTGTGTGTGCTGTGTAACTATGTGTGTGGTGAGTGTGTCCGTATGAGCAGTGTATGTAGGTGAGTGTGAGTTGCTGTATAACTATGAGTGTATGACTGAGCCTGTGTGTGCGTGTGTAACTATGTGTGTGGTGAGTGTGTCGTATGAGCAGTGTATGTAGGTGAGTGTGAGTTGCTGTATAACTATGAGTGTATGACTGAGCCTGTGTGTGCGTGTGTAACTATGTGTGTGGTGAGTGTGTCCGTATGAGCAGTGTATGTAGGTGAGTGTGAGTTGCTGTATAACTATGAGTGTATGACTGAGCCTGTGTGTGCGTGTGTAACTATGTGTGTGGTGAGTGTGTCCGTATGAGCAGTGTATGTAGGTGAGTGTGAGTTGCTGTATAACTATGAGTGTATGACTGAGCCTGTGTGTGCGTGTGTAACTATGTGTGTGGTGAGTGTGCCCATGTGAGTGTGAGTTGTTGTGTAACTATGAGTGTGTGTGTAACTATGTGAGTGGTGAGTGTGTCCGTATGAGCAGTGTATGTGGGTGAGTGTGAGTTGCTGTATAACTATGAGTGCATGACTGTGAACGAGTATAAGTGTGTGCTAGTATGTGTGGGTGAGTGTAAGTAAGGGTATAACTGTGTGTGTGTGTAACTACAGTGTGTGACTGTGAGCCTGTGTGTGACTGTGTGTGAGTGTTTAACATGTGTGTAACCTGTGTGTGTAATTACACAAGTGCTGAGTGTGTGACTGTGAGCCTGGGTGTGACTGTGTGTGAGTGTTTAATGTGTGTGTAACCTGTGTGTGTAATTACACAAGTGCTGAGTGTGTGACTGTGAGCCTATGTGTGACTGTGTGTGAGTGTGTAACGGGTGTGTAACCTGTGTGTGTAATCACACAAGTGCTGAGTGTGTGACTGTGAGCCTGTGTGTGACTGTGTGTGAGTGTTTAACGTGTGTGTAACCTGTGTGTGTAATTACACAAGTGCTGAGTGTGTGACTGTGAGCCTGTGCGTCCGTGTGTGACTACACGAGTGCTGAGTGTGTCTGTGTGAGCTGTGTGTGAGTGTGAGTTGCTGTGTAACTATGAGTGTGTGTGTAACTATGTGAGTGGTGAGTGTGTCTGTGTGAGCTGTGTGTGTGTGAGTGTGAGTTGCTGTGTAACTATGAGTGTGTATGTAACTATGTGAGTGATGAGTGTGTCCGTGCGAGCTGTGTGTGTGTGAGTGTAAGTTGCTGTGTAACTATGAGTATGTGTGTAACTATGTGAATGATGAGTGTATCTGTGTGTGAATGTGAGTTGGTGTGTAACTATGAGCTTGTGTGTAACTATGTGAGTGGTGAGTGTGTCCATGTGAGCTGTGTGTGAGTGTGAGTGTGAGTTGCTGTGTAACTATGAGTGTGTGTGTAACTATGTGAGTGATGAGTGCGTCCGTGTGAGCTGTGTGTGAGTGTGAGTTGCTGTGTAACTATGAGTGTGTGTGTAACTATGTGAGTGATGAGTGTATCTGTGTGTGAGTGTGAGTGTGAGTTGGTGTGTAACTATGAGTTTGTGTGTAACTATGTGAGTGGTGAGTGTGTCCATGTGAGCTGTGTGTGAGTGTGAGTTGCTGTGTAACTATGAGTGTGTGTGTAACTATGTGAGTGATGAGTGTATCTGTGTGTGAGTGTGAGTGTGAGTGTGAGTGTAAGTTGCTGTGTAACTATGACTGTGTGTGTAACTATGTGAGTGATGAGTGTCTCCGTGTAAGCTGTGTGTGTGAGTGTGAGATGTTGTGTATCTATGACTGTGGGTGTAACTATGTGAGTGGTGAGGGTGTCTGTGTGAGCTGTGCGTTTGTGTGAGTGTAAGTTGTTGTGTAACTATGAATGTGTGTGTAACTATGTGAGTGGTGTGAGTGTCTCCGTGTGAGCTGTGTGTGCGAGTTGCTGTGTAACTATGAGTTTGTGTGTAACTATGTGAGTGGTGAGTGTGTCTGTGTGAGCTGTGTGTGTGAGTGTGAGCTGTGTGTGTGAGTTGCTGTGTAACTATGAGTGTGTGTGTAACTATCTGAGTGGTGAGTGTGTCCGTGTGAGCTGTGTGTGTGAGTTACTGTGTAACTATGAGTGTGTGTGTCACTATGTGAGTGGTGT
>CM059191.1:7065048-7084915 GCA_030323885.1 Branchipolynoe longqiensis
TGGCCTCCTCACACACACACTCACACCCACAACTCACCACCTACCCCCACCCCCACCCCCACCCCCACACCCACACCCACTCCCCTGCCCACGTTACGAAGACGATACTATCAGTCTGCAGGTTCCATTGGCTGCCTCACACACCAACTGTTTACACACACAGGCCATAGCTAGGTAGACTGACTTGACTTAACTTCTGGGTAGTTTGTAACCTTAAGACAGCTACCGGCTGCAGAACTGCAGCAATATAGAAAGGCACCAATAAATCGATCTAATCTTTGGTGTGAAGATCAAGTTTCTGGTGCGGCAGTTGTAGAAGCTGGGGACATCTTTACAATCTATCAAATGATGAGTCGTTGGGGCGGCCCTGAATCTCTCTGCTCCAGCAGTAGAAGAGCACTTGTATCCAGCTAACAGCAGCAAGGGTTCAGGAGGAAGGGACGGGTAAAGGTGGGTTCAGCAGGTTCCAGTAACAAGAACAAAGCGAGAGAAATGATAAGGTAAACGGCCCCACCCAAGCAAACAACTGCCTTGATGAGGGGGAGTAGTAAGCCCGGGGGGAACAAAAGGGTTGAGTATAGGAAAGAGAAATGAGGAGAGTTGAGTCAAAGGACCGTGTCTATTTGCTCTATGGTGACCAGCCTGCAAGCCAAAAACACGGACAGAGTAAGAGTAGAAAGTGAAATGTTGGCAGGCTCCCGCTCCTGGAACTCTTTTCAGACATAATCAAGGAGGAGCAAGGCCAGCAGAGAGGAAATAGAGAGAGGAGTGGATGAAGTGCGTCCGGCTAGCAAGTGTGAGCTAGGTAGAAACCTGTAACACATTTAAGTAGGCCACCACTTCTATATGACCTGACCAGACGGGATGGCCGAAAGAGTTGAGCGTCCATCTCCTGTTTTGGGAGATCGGGTGATCCAAACCCATTGGTTCATGGCTTCGAACCCTGGTCGAGTCAAACCAATGACTTGCAAATTTATACTTGTTGCTTCCTAACCAGGCGCTCGGCATTATTAGGATAGGGCAAAGACTGATTGACTCAATGTCAGGATAATGTGACTGAGTGGGATATCAGGTCATGCTGCTGGTGGCCTAGTCTCCCAGTGGGGAAGCTCTATGAAATCAACATGAGTGCGCACTGTCACAAGTCGGTACCCGTCCTGATATGACCGTAGATGTTGCTAGGATGTAAAAGTACAACAAACAAATCTATATAACCAAAAAAAGAGAAATAAAATAAGATAACTAAAATAAAGAGAGAAGTAGCAGAGAGCCACATGTTTACCTGTCAGTAACTAACATTCGCTACTTCACGCTCGAAGTGCGAACACCTCCACACGACACCCCAGCAGCTGACGCCGCACTGACCCAAACCATACGGTACCTGAACCCCTGCCTGGCTCTACCGTCACCAAGCACCGCTACGCGACATCCAGCAGCTAACGCCGCACCGACACTATCCACCACGGTCCCCAGACACCCTGCCCGATGCGGCCGTGGAAGCTAAAGTCAGCAAAGCAGCCCCGACAGACCAAGGTTCCTGTCACCACACAGCGCCGACAGCTCAAGCACAAGCTGGAAGTCGACACATAGCTCCAACAGACCAAGCTGGAAGCCAACACATAGCGCCGACAGACCAAGCGGGAAGCCAACACATAGCGCCGACAGCCCAAGCCCACCCCTTCACCCTTCCTCCCAACCCACCACCACCGACGATCAGCAGACGTACCCAGGTTAGTACCGTCCCTTCCCCTCACCACGGTGACTCGTTGCTGATTGGTGTTTCCTGTTGTTTTTGTTGCTGTTGGTTTTTTGTGTGCCTTCTGTGTTTTTGGTGTTTGTTTTTGTTGTTTGCTGTTGTTTGGTTCTGTTGTTGTTTTTCCTCTCCCTGTTGTTATTTTCGTTCCTGTCACTCCCCCCCCCCCCTGCTCCTTGTCAACGTTACAAACACCGATCTGAGCCGGTTTAACACACATGTTTGTACCGTCCCATTTCTTCATACATCATATGGAGACCTAACAGGTAGTTGCTCTTGATACTGGTTAGAGCACATGTTTGGACCATCCTAGTTTTCCCATCTCTTCTGTTGTTTGTCACTATCACTGTCACCCTACCCCTAACCAACCTCCAATCCCCCCTGTCTATCACTGTGTACCTCATCACCTCATCACCTCTATCACTGTGTACTTCATTACCACCGCACTGATACTGTCACCACCCTCCCCTGTCACCGACCATCACTGTCACTGTCAGCACCCCTCCTGTCACTGACACCATTAGAAACAATAACGTCTGGTTGTCTGCATACCACTCTCACCCTCGTCACTACCCACTGATGCTGTCACTGTCACTGTCACCCTACCCCTAACCAACATCCAACCCCCCACCCCTGCCTATCACTGTGCATCTCATCACCACCTCACTTGATACTGTCACCACCCCCCTACTGTCACTGACCGTCACTGTCACTGTCACTATCAGTACCCCTCCTGTCACTGACACCATTAGAAAACAACAATACATATATATTGTCCTTGCTTGGTTGTCTGCATACCACTCTCACCCTCGTCACTACCCACTGATGCTGTCACCTCCCTCCCCCACTGTCACTGACACTAATTTTGTCATTGTTTACATAGATACCTAATACCGACTAATACCGCTCCCACTGCCGCCGTCCGGCAGAACTTCCCAGCACAATCCTGTCACTGTCACTGTCACTGTCGCTGTCACCCTACCCCCAGCTGCGACAATCCCCCACCTCCGTCACTGTCACTGTCACTTTAACATTTTTATTTTTTTTCCCCTTCTCTTCCCTGCTGCCATTTTTGGATGCGTACCTGCTCTTCCTCCCACCGCCGACTACAACCAAACTCCACCGCCGACGATTGGCAGACGTCCCCAGGTGAGTCCCATCTCTCCCCCTCACTACGGTGACCCTAGGACAAATTTGTCTTCCCTGTTTTTTCTGCATGTACACTTGCTTTTCCCCCCACCGCCGACTACAACCATCCACCACCGCCGACGATTGGTAGACCGTCCCCAGGTGAGTCCCGTCTCTTCCCCTCAATTTCTTTTTAGGAATTTCTATTGCCATCCTTTTGGCTTGTTGTGTTTCTCTTTGCCATACTATTTTTTCCCCCGCTGCCAACTACAACCACCCACCACCGCCGACGATCGGCAGATGTCCCCAGGTTAGTCCCGTACATTGTCTACTTCTCTTCTAGTACAGACTGCCGACTGCCGACTCTCAACACCCTTGCCCCCTGGTAAGGCTCCCAATCCCCCACCTCCCCTTTCCGCTTGCTTGTTGCACTCTGATTGATTTGTGTCTCTTATATGACGGTGCTAGGTCCCGTCCCTGTTGGCCTCCTGTTCGTCCCCGGTGACTGCCTTGTCTTCTGTAAGCCCCATTTTTTCTCCTCGTCATTTGATTAGGTACTGATTTATTTTCTGCCATTGATTGATAGCTCATCCTGTCCCTGTTCGGGGACTACTCCATTTTTGATCGGGCAAGGTCCAAACAACTACTGACTGATTCAGGTGGGGTACCGATCATCTACCTGGGCACGGGTTGGCGGGCTTCTTGTTACCTATAGGCTCCTAATCGATCTGATACTTTTTACTGATGAGCAGCACACCTACACACACCTCACCCACACCACACGCACACCAACCACCACCGATTCCCCTGGATAGCCAGTCGATTCACCTATCTCTACACCATTACCCACCAGTGATACTTATCTTCTTATACCGTTCCTTTATTATTACTATTACTGATGGGTTGGGCTTCCTTCTGCTTGTTGTGATTTTTGTTGACCAACTCACCTACCCTACACCCACTACCCCATCTCCCCCCCCCCCCCCCCCCCCTCATGACTGCCACCACAGGGTCGACATTATTCGCCCATGGGATGGCCCCCCCACCCCCCCTACCCAATCACGCTCAACCGCCTCGCCCCCCACCCTGACTCCCTTGTGCCAGGAATCTTACTGGCAGCTCAGTCGCCCCAAACCCCTCGCTGCTACCTGACCGGCTAGCAAGTGTGAGCTAGGTAGAAACCCGTAACACATTTAAGTAGGCCACCACTTCTATATGACCCGACCATATGGGATGGCCGAAAGAGTTGAGCGTCCATCTCCTGTTTTGGGAGATCGGGTGATCCAAACCCATTGGTTCATGGCTTCGAACCCTGGTCGAGTCAAACCAATGACTTGCAAATTTATACTTGTTGCTTCCTAACCAGGCGCTCGGTATTATTAGGATAGGGCAAAGACTGATTGACTCAATGTCAGGATAATGTGACTGAGTGGGATATCAGGTCATGCTGCTGGTGGCCTAGTCTCCCAGTGGGGAAGCTCTATAAAATCAACATGAGTGCGCACTGTCACAAGTCGGTACCCGTCCTGATATGACCGTAGATGTTGCTAGGATGTAAAAGTACAACAAACAAATCTATATAACCAAAAAAAGAGAAATAAAATAAGATAACTAAAATAAAGAGAGAAGTAGCAGAGAGCCACATGTTTACCTGTCAGTAACTAACATTCGCTACTTCACGCTCGAAGTGTGAACACCTCCACAGGACACCCCAGCAGCTGACGCCACACTGACCCAAGCCACCACGGTACCTGAACCCCTGCCCGGCTCTACCATTACCAAGCACTGCTACGCGACATCCAGCAGCTAACGCCGCACCGACACTATCCACCACGGTCCCCAGACTCCCTGCCCGACGCGGCCGTGGAAGCTAAAGTCAGCAAAGCAGCCCCGACAGACCAAGGTTCCTGTCACCACACAGCGCCCACAGCTCAAGCCCAAGCTGGAAGTCGACACATAGCTCCGACAGACCAAGCTTGAAGCCATCACATAGCGCCGACAGAACAAGCTGGAAGCCAACAGATAGCGCCGACAGCCCAAGCCCACCCCTTCACCCTTCCTCCCAACCCACCACCACCGATGATTGGCAGACGTCCCCAGGTTAGTACCGTCCCTTTCCCCTCACCACGGTGACTCGTTGCTGATTGTTGTTTCCTGTTGTTTTTGCTGTTGGTTTTTTGTGTGCGTTCTGTGTTTTTGGTGTTTGTTTTTGTTGTTTGTTGTTGTTTGCTGTTGTTTGGTGCTGTTGTTGTTTTTCCTCTCCCTGTTGTTATTTTCGTTCCTGTCACCCCCCCCCCCCTGCTCCCTGTCAACGTTACAAACACCGATCTGAGCCGGTTTAACAGACATGTTTGTACCGTCCCATTTCTTCATACATCATATGGAGACCTAACAGGTAGTTGCTCTTGATAGTGGTTAGAGCACATGTTTGGACCATCCTAGTTTTCCCATCTCTTCTGTTGTTTGTCACTATCACTGTCACCCTACCCCTAACCAACCTCCAATCCCCCCTGTCTATCACTGTGTACCTCATACACCTCAGATCACCCTATCACTGTGTACCTCATCCCCTCACTGATACTGTCACCACCCTCCCCTGTCACCGACCATCACTGTCACTGTCAGTACCCCTCCTGTCACTGACACCATTAGAAACAATAACGTCTGGTTGTCTGCATACCACTCTCACCCTCGTCACTACCCACTGATGCTGTCACTGTCACTGTCACCCTACCCCTAACCAACCTCCAATCCCCCCCTGTCTATCACTGTGTACCTCATCACCACCTCACTGATACTGTCACCACCCTCCCCTGTCACCGACCATCACTGTCACTGTCAGCACCCCTCCTGTCACTGACACCATTAGAAACAATAACGTCTGGTTGTCTGCATACCACTCTCACCCTCGTCACTACCCACTGATGCTGTCACTGTCACTGTCACCCTACCCCTAACCAACATCCAACCCCCCTGCCTATCACTGTGTACCTCGTCACCACCTCACTGATACTGTCACCACCCCCCCACTGTCACTGACCGTCACTCTCACTGTCACTATCAGTACCCCTCCTGTCACTGACACCATTAGAAAACAATAATACATATATATTGTCCTTGCTAGGTTGTCTGCATACCACTCTCACCCTCGTCACTACCCACTGATGCTGTCACCTCCCTCCCCCACTGTCACTGACACTAATTTCGTCATTGTTTACATAGATACCTAATACCGACTAATACCGCTCCCACTGCCGCCGTCCGGCAGACCTCCCCAGCACAATCCTGTCACTGTCACTGTCGCTGTCACCCTACCCCCAGCTGCGGCAATCCCCCACCTCCGTCACTGTCACTGTCACTCTAAAAAAAATTTTGTTTTCCCCCTTCTCTCCCCTGCTGCCATTTTTGGATGCGTACCTGCTCTTCCCCCCACCGCCGACTACAACCAAACTCCACCGCCGACGATTGGCAGACGTCCCCAGGTGAGTCCCATCTCTCCCCCTCACTACGGTGACCCTAGGACAAATTTTTCTTCCCTGTTTTTTCTGCATGTACACTTGCTTTTCCCCCCACCGCCGACTACAACCATCCACCACTGCCGACGATCAGTAGACGTCCCCAGGTGAGTCCCGTCTCTTCCCCTGAATTTCTTTTTAGGAATTTCTATTGCCATCCTTTTGGCCTGTTGTGTTTCTCTTTGCCATACTATTTTTTCCCCCACTGCCGACTACAACCACCCACCACCGCCGTCGATCGGCAGATGTCCCCAGGTTAGTCCCGTACATTGTTTACTTCTCTTCTAGTACAGACTGCCGACTGCCGACTCTCAACACCATTGCCCCCTGGTAAGGCTCCCAATCCCCCACCTCTCCTTTCCGCTTGCTTGTTGCACTCTGATTGATTTGTGTCTCTCATAGGACGGTGCTAGGTCCCGTCCCTGTTGGCCTCCTGTTCGTCCCCGGTGACTGCCTTGTCTTCTGTAACCCCCATTTTTTCTCCTCGTCATTTGATTAGGTACTGATTTATTTTCTGCCATTGATTGATAGCTCATCCTGCCCCTGTTCGGGTACTACGCCATTTTTGATCGGGCAAGGTCCAAACAACTACTGACTGATTCAGGTGGGGTACCGATCATCTACCTGGGCACGGGTTGGCGGGCTTCTTGTTACCTATAGGCTCCTAATCGATCTGATACTTTTTACTGATGAGCAGCACACCTACACACACCTCACCCACACCCCACCAATTCCCCTGGATAGCCGGTCGATTCACCTATCTCTACACCATTACCCACCAGCGATACTTATCTTCTTATACCATTCCTTTATTATTACCATTACTGATGGGTTGGGGTTCCTTCTGCTTGTTGTGATTTTTGTTGACCAACTCACCTACCCCACACGCACTACCCCATCTCCCCCCCCCCCTCATGACCGCCACCACAGGGTCGACATTATTCGCCCATCGGATGGCCCCCTCACCCCCCCCTCCCCAATCACCCTCAACCGCCTCGCCCCCCACCCTGACTCCCTTGGGCCAGGAATCTTACTGGCGGCTCAGTCGCCCCAAACCCCTCACTGTTACTGGTGGACCGCCACCGATGCCTCCCCCATGCCAGCCCTGGGTAGACACCCCCAAGAACAAGGGCGTAGCATGCCGTGAACGGACACCCCCTGCGACCCCTCCGGAGTTCGCACCTGGGCTTCCACCAGGGCCACACAACCCCATACCCCCCCCCGGGAAGACACGCACTCCACGGAAACCCGAAACAACCCCCCACAGGTCCCCCAACCAGGGGCTGACCACTCCTACACCAACATCCCTCCCCCTGACCAGTCTGCAGGAGACAGCGACTCATCGTCTAGCTCGGACGATGAGTCTGACATTGATGTAGGCTCCCCTCTAACACCCCCCCCCTTTTTACTGATGAGCAGCACACCTACACACACCTCACCCACACCCCACCAATTCCCCTGGATAGCCGGTCGATTCACCTATCTCTACACCATTACCCACCAGTGATACTTATCTTCTTATACCATTCCTTTATTATTACCATTACTGATGGGTTGGGGTTCCTTCTGCTTGTTGTGATTTTTGTTGACCAACTCACCTACCCCACACGCACTACCCCACTCCCCCCCCCCCTCATGACCGCCACCACAGGTCGACATTATTCGCCCATGGGATGGCCCCCTCACCCCCCCCCCCTCCCCAATCACCTCAATCGCCTCGCCCCCACCCTGACTCCCTTGGGCCAGGAATCTTACTGGGGCTCAGTCGCCCCAAACCCCTCACTGTTACTGGTGGACGCCACCGATGCCTCCCCATGCCAGCCGGGTAGACACCCCCAAGAACAAGGGCGTAGCATGCCGTGAACGGACACCCCCTGCGACCCCTCCGGGGTTCGCACCCGGGCTTCCACCAGGGCCACACAACCCCATAACCCCCCGGAAGACAGCACTCCACGGAAACCCGAAACAACCCCCCACAGGTCCCCCAACCAGGGGCTGACCACTCCTACACCAACATCCCTCCCCCTGACCAGTCTGCAGGAGACAGCGACTCATCGTCTAGCTCAGACGATGAGTCTGACATTGATGTAGGCTCCCCCCCCCCCCCCCCCAACACCCCCAACACACTCCACAATCACCATCACAAGCCCCGCCGCTACCTGCCCCGACCACAAACAAAACCCAAGACCCCAAAACCAGACAGCCCTCACCCACAGCCCCGCCAAGCCCAATGCCCAACAACCTACAGGGAAGGGCAAAGGGAAGGGGATATCGTCCAAGCCAACCAGCGGGACCCCCATGGCCCCGACTGCCACCACCACCCCCCCGCCACCACCCCCACCTCCCCCGTCCCGGGCACCAGCGCCGCCACCCCTTCCTCAGCCATTGAACCTTCCTCAGTAAATGTGGGATGGTCCACTGTGGTCCGAAGGTCCAAAAAAGCTGCCGCCCCCTCCAAGAACTCCCCCACAGAGTTCCACCCCGATTCACGCCGCCCCAAGTGTTTCCTTGCCCTTTTCTTATATAGCGGTGATGTTAAGGAAACCCTGAGGGCCATATTCCAGATAGACAGGACTGCCGGCACCGACACCCTGTCCCTAGACAAGTACCCCAACCACATTGTGATTGGAGTCCGGATGCCGGAGTCTCTCTCGAGACTCTGTGCAGCCCCCAAATTCGCCGAGATCAGAGGCTCGGCGAAGACCCACCACTACATGGTAACCGGGCTCCATCCCCTAGCTGACCCGTCCGACCTCGTCGGACAGCACAGGATTATCCGTGCCTCACGCATCACCCCCAAAAGTGGCAAGCCCACCCACTGCGTCAACATCTACACCACCTCCCCCCTCAGCACCCTCGCCAAGCTTGACTTCGGCCCCTTAGGCCACCTTCGGGGGGCAACCCCCCACAAGCGCCCCACCTACTGCACCCAGTGCCAGAGGTATGGGCACTATAAGCGGGAGTGTAGCGCCACAGATGTGATCTGTGGACACTGTGCGTTACCGGGCCACCTCACGGAGGGGTGCGCACTGAATGCCAGATGTGCAGCGTGCGGTGGCAACCACACCTCCCGAGACCCCCGCTGCCCAGAGAAGCGCAGGCTCTGGAGCAGGCTCAACCCCCCCCCCCCCTAAACCAACTCCCAAACCGACCAACCCAACCCCACCCCCCACCTCCCCCTACCACACACCCGACAACCCCCAACCCACACCTCCCCTCATCAACTTCCCCCCACTATGTCCAAAACGTGCCCTCCTCCCAACCCCATGTGTCCCACCCCTCCTCTCCCTCCACCCACACCCACCAGACCCCAGCAAAACCACCACCACCACACCCCCACCCACACACACGATCCATCGCCACACAAACCCCCAGGCGGACCAGCACCGCCACACCCAAGTGCAACGCCTGCACCCAAACCCCACACACACCCACAACTAACACCGTACCCACACCCACACCCACACCCACACCCACATGCCCACACACACCAACACCCACACCCACACCCACACCCACACCTGCTCCCACAACCCACACCACACCCACACCCGCACCCACCCCCATCCCAACACCCGCAGCCACACACACTCATGACATACTTCAAGCAATTGAAGACAACCTCCCCCAAGGAACAGCCAGCGACCCGCTGGGTTCCATAATACAACTATTTATCGGGTTCCTCCGCACCTCAACCCTCATACCTCAACCCACAACCTCCACACCACCAATCAACCGCAACACCCTGAGTCACCAACATGGATACTCAACATAACAACCACAACACCGACCGCCACACACACCCCACACCACCTCCAACCAACACCTCCCACCTCTCAGTCCTCTCCTGGAACTGTGCAGGCCTACGCACAAAATTCACAAAATTCACAACCCTCATCAATAAGCTAAAAACTGACCGCATAGACGTGGCTATGCTCCAGGAAACATGGAAGATAGAGCCACCATGCATCAAAGGCTACACCACTTACCACATCCCCGCAGTGGAATCACTGGTCGGAGGTAGACCAAAGGGAGGCACCACCACCTTAGTCAACAACCACATCCACGCCACCAAAATACCAACATCCAGAGCTAACCCCACAGCCGACACGCTACGTGTACGCCTTAAGCTGGCCACAACCACAATAGACACCTTAAATATATACAACCCCTGCAACACTCAATACACCCTGGGTCGCATCCTCCAAGAACATGGCAATGCAACAACACACCAAATAATCATGGGAGACTTTAATACCCACCACTCCATCTGGGGACGCAACAACACAGACACCGCCAGAGGATGCACCCTACTCGCAGAGGTCCTTGACTCGGCGAGCCATACCCTAATGAATGATGGTTCGCCCACTCATCGCAGCAGCTCGTCCATTGACCTCTGCATCCTAAACACACAACTCGCAGCCACAGCCTTGTGGGAGCTGACTGCCCTGTTTTCAGACCACCATGCAGCGCTCCTGTGCACAGATGCTGCCAAGGTCCCTCCTCCACAAAGCCCGGCCAGGTTTAACCTGGACGGAGCTGATTGGGAAGCCTTCAACCAACACTTACGACCAGACGGGATGGCCGAGTGGGTTGGAGCGTCCGTCTCCCGTGCTGGTAGATCGTGGGGTCGTGGGTTCGAGTCCCGGTCGAGTCAAACCAATGACTTTAAAATTGATACTTGTCGCTTCCTAGCCAGGCGCTCGGCATTATTAGGATAGGGCAAGGACTGGTGTGCTCAGTGTCAGGATAATGTGACTGAGTGGGATATCAGGTCATGGTGCTGGTGGCCTGGTTTCCCAGTGGGACAGCACTATAAAGTCGCCATGAGTGCGCACTGTCACAAGTCGGTACCCGTCCTGATATGACCTTAGATGTTGCTAGGATGTAAAACAACAAACAAACAAACAGACCAACACTTACAACACCTCACACACACCAACCCTCCCAACACTTGCGACGAATTCACCACACTTGTCTGCCATGCCATGGAAGCCACCATCCAACAGACAACAAACCGCCGCCTCCCGGGTGCCACAAACTCTCCCGCCATCAGGAGAGCCAAACACCACAAAAACAAACTCCTCCGCAAGCTCCGTTCCAACCCCAACCCAGGCACTGAAAAATTAGTCAACATTGCCACCCAATGGTTGAACGAGCTCATCACAACTGAAAATGACAGAAAGTGGAAACTGTGGTGCACCAAAATTGCATGGAACACCTCATTCACACGCCTCTGGCAGAAACTACACAACCTACAGGGAACCACCCCACAGGCACCCCTCAAGCCAAACCCACTACAAGCAGTCACAAACCAACTCGCCACCTTCATTAACAGGACAGACCCACAACTCTGCTTACCAAACACACACCTACAAACCCTCGCTAGAGACACCCCCCAGCGAGAGGAAGCTATCAACAACGCTATAGACCTCCCTTCTGCCCACGGCTTTGACCGCCCCCTTACAAAGACTCAGGAGGGCACTCCACCCCCCGCGGAAGAAAATGAGCCCCGGAGCAGATGGTGTACCTACCACGGTGTGGACCCGCCTGTCCACACATAACAGGGAAACTCTGCTCCCCCTCCTAAACTTGGTCTACACACGAGCAATTATACCTCAATCGTGGAAGGACACGGTCATCGTACCCATCCCAAAGAAAGACCCGGGCGAGTTCAGGCTGATCTCGCTGCTATAATCCCTCGGGAAAGTGGTAGAGAGAATTGTACTGGGCCGGCTCGAGACCTTCTCCAGCGACCCAGCCAATGGCTTCCCTGAAGAACTAGTCGGGTTCCGAGGTAGACGTGGCACGCAGCACGCCGTCCTCACCCTCGTAGAGGAGATAGTACGTGCCAAGGGAAGTCGCTCTTGCATGGTGTAATGTTGTGATTACGAACAGACTGCACACCATGACGTCTAGTTGCATAATGCTTTATTCAGCCTCCGCGCCACAGTACACTGGTCCCTCATGCTGGGTGCCGGTCCCCTTCGCCGAGCCGCGGTACACTCCATACCTGATACATAACACACTGCTGTTATCTTCCTCGACTTGGAGAAGGCCTTCGAGCTGGTCGACCACAACGTAGTCCTCGCCTCCATGTTTGAGCTGGGAGTCACCGGGAAGCCCCTGGCATTCGTAAAAACTACCTAAGTGATAGGCGAGCCAGTGTCCGCTTCCAGGGCAGCACCTCTCCCCTGAACCGCCTAAAAAACGGCGTCCCACAGGGGGCTGTCCTCAGCCCCTTCCTCCTTAATGCAGTAGTCGCTGACCTCATAAGCCGACTGAAAACAGGCATTACTGAACGCCGCCTCAAACACGTCAAGATCCTGTGCTATGCAGACGACATCGCTGTCATCTGCTCACGCACCAGGGACGTGCCCCTCCTCGTGGCAGATGTCCTGCTCCTACTTAGCAGCTCCTGCCCTGAGCTGGGCCTCAAAATATCCGCAAGCAAAACTAAAGCTATGATGATGTTTGCCGATCAGCCTTCCCACCCACTCCGTGATGGGGACTTGGACGTCGAGTGGGTGGACGCCTTCGACTACTTCGGAGTCAGGCTCGATCATGAACTCTCCATGAGCCCACTTGTGAAACATCTGACCTCCAGAATGAACAAGAGACTTCTTCTAATGATTAGAATCTCTGGGTTCAACTGGGGAGCACCAGCTGAAGTGCTCAGCCTCTTCTACAAACAGGCCGTGCGGGGCCTCTAAGACTATGCAGCCAACACCATTTCCTGGATTGGTCACTGCAGAAAGAACCGTAAGGCACGCCTCCCTCACAGTAGCACCCTGACCAAAGACCTCCTCACCCTGTAAAGAGTCCAATACCAGGCAGCGTGACTCATCACCCGAGCTCGCAGAATAACCAGGGTTGAGATCCTCCTCCTTGAGGCCAACCTCCCACCACTCCACCTTCGCGGACAAGAGCTGCTGGCAAACCACCTCTGCCAAGCCCTGTCCACAGGCCACTCCACCTTCTACCGCAGCGCAGCCTCCTGCCTACAAAATGGCCCAGGACGGCTCCTCGGCCTCTCCTGGGGTGTGAAAACGGCCATCCGCACCCTGAAAGAAACCCATGGGCTGGCACTTGCTGATGTCCCTGACCTCCGGGCGAGACCCCCCCCCTGGTACTCCGTGCCCGTTGAGGTCAGACTCACCAGCCTCTGCTCAGCCCGAACCAACTACCCGACTATAGTCCTCAAAACCGTGGCACAGGAAACCATTGCCCGGGCCAAAGAGGACTTCCCTCTAGCCACCACGGTTTACACCGATGGCTCGCTCAACCCTGACACAGGCCGAGCAGGGGCTGGCTACTTCCTACCAGAAGGGCAGGCTAGATGCCTTATCAGGGTCACGGACTACTCCTCCACCCTCGATACAGAGCTCGCCGCCATCCACCATGCACTGACCCACCTGCGGCACTGCAGCTGCATAGTGATCACTGACTCACTCAATGCAGTCCGCAAGATCAAGGACCACAGAGCTAACCACTCTCTGGCCACCTTGATCCAGAACACCATCGTCACCAGGCATGAAGCTCAACTCGACACAGTGCTGGCCTGGGTCCCCTCCCACATAGGACTTCCCGGTAATGACCAGGCTGACCACCATCAGGAACCCATACTCCATCAGTTGGGCCTGACACAAAAATGTCAGAGCGTGCCTACCAGTCCCAAGAAACCTCTCTGCATCCGTGCAAGAGGCGGTTACGTGCTTCAGGACTGGATACAGGCAGTTCATCGATACCCCTGTATTGCAACGATGTCCATGCGGTGACAAAATCTTCAACATCGCCCACATCTTGGCATCATGTGTGGCCTTTGATAGGACCACCATCCGAGACTTCCTCGGCCCACCACACAACTTGTCTGACACCCGAGCTGCGCTCGCCATCCTCGAGAGGCTCTTCGAGTCCTCATGGGAGCCACTCGGTAGATTCTATAGACAAAATTATCACACCTTCGAGATTATTGGCGGCCCTGAACCCATCGCCGACGACTCTGAACCTAACAGCAGTGACAGTGACTACCAACCACTGTCAGGGAACCCCGTGAGGTCCCGATCGGGGAGCCCCATGAGGTCCGGTCGGGGAGCCCCGTGAGGTCCCCCAGCAGGGAGCCCCGTGAGGTCCCCCACCACGGAGCCCCGTGAGCTCTCACCCGGGAGCCCCATGAGGTCCCACCCGGGAGCCCTGTGAGGTCCCACCCGGGAGCCCCATGAGGTCCCACCGGATGCAGCCCCTACACCGGGAGCCCCGGGCGGTCCTGGACACACCGATGAGACAGCCTCGACCCCCGAACCCACAACGCCGGTTCCCGCTTCGATCACCGACGGAGTGGGTGCCGGGACCGCGGATACAGCCACACCCACCCACCTCACCCTGGTCCAAGAGCCACTGGCACTGGACCACCCACCCTGCGATGGGGGCCCGGAAGACCAACGCACCACCCATGGCCCTGCCGCCAATGACACCGGATCCCACTTTGATCTCCGGTCGAGGTACAGGACCTTGGGCCCAAGAACGTATTGCCACCTACCGGGCCACCGCCGCACCACAGCAAAAGTCACCGCGCAAAGCACCACGCCCCCCCCCCCCAGCACCCCTCAAGCTGGACGAGGCAAGAAGGAAAGACCCCCCCCCCCCCCCTCCCTCCCCCCAAATAAAAAACACACGCCAAAAATGGGCCGTTTTAACGGCGCCGTTTATTAATGCTGCAGTCCTGCAGCCAGTGACCGCTAGGTCACAAACCCCCCAATAAGTAAGTAAGCCTGTCAGTATCATGGCACACATTCCTGGTGACTGGTGGTCACTTAGTGAACGTATATGTTGGCAAGCTGGACTGGTCTCCCACTGCCACAGTCCACACGTGCTACACTGCCCGTAAGAACTGACACACACAGGCTGGACTGGTCTCCCACTGCCACAGTCCACACGCGCTACACTGCGTGTAAGAACTGACACACAGAGGCTGGACTGGTCTCCCACTGCCACAGTCCAAATATGCTACACTGCCTGTAAGAACTGACACACACAGGCTGGACTGGTCTCCCACTGCCACAGTCCACACGCTCTACACTGCCTGTAAGAACTGACACACACAGGCTGGACTGGTCTCCCACTGCCACAGTCCACAGGCGCTACACTGCCCGTAAGAACTGACACACACAGGCTGGACTGGTCTCCCACTGCCACAGCAGGCTTTAATGAAGTCCACACGTGCTACACTGCCTGTAAGAACTGACACACACAGGCTACACTGCCTGTAAGAACTGACACACACAGGCTGGACTGGTCTCCCATTGCCACAGTCCACATGAGCTACACTGCCTGTAAGAACTGACACACACAGGCTGGACTGGTCTCCCACTGCCACAGTCCACACATGCTACACTGCCTGTAAGAACTGACACACACAGGCTGGACTGGTCTCCCACTGCCACAGTCCACACCTGCTACACTGCCTGTAAGAACTGACACACACGGGCTGGACTGGTCTCCCACTGCCACAGTCCACACGTGCTACACTGCCCGTAAGAACTGACACACACAGGTGATGAGGGGAAAAAGCTTGTTTTATTTACCGATGCCTCTAGAGCACATTTATTTTTATCATCGGCTATTGGACGTCAAACATATCATCATTCTGAAACATTTCTTTGGAACGAAAAAATAGCCCAAACTGCAAATCGGCCCACTGAGCAGGATTGATTGGATGACCCACACCTTCACAGGTGGACACTCTACCGCCTGACCTACGTCCAGCTCCTACAGGTGATGGGTACCAGGTGGTAGGGTGTCACGAGAATCTAGTAAGTTTCACGGAACTATTTTATTGCAGTTGGTGTTTTTAAAAATTATGATTTAAATTTTAATGAAGGCAACAACTACTGTTTTTGGAGGAGAACTGGACCAGTTTTGTGGACTGGGTAGAACACTAGCATCACTTGGTTGAAGTCCCTTCCCTTCATGACGTAACCTAAGGGGGGGACGTAGTTAAGGCGGTAGCGTGTCCCCCTATCGATCCTGCTCAGTGGACACATTTGCAGTTTGGGTTATTTCCCGTTCCAACCAGTGGTCCTCAACTGATTCATCAAAGGCTGTGGTATGTGCTGTCCTGTGTGTGGGAAAGTGCACATACAAGACCTGCTGCTTATCGGAAAGAATAGCCTATGTGACAGCAGTAGGATTCCTCCAAAGAGATGTCAGAATGACCATATGTTTGACATCCAATAGCCGATGATAAATACAATTAATGTGCTCTCGAGGCGTCGTTAAATAAAACAAGTATGTTGTTGTGTGTCTATAATCAGCTGACAGTAAATACGTACTGCTTTGCATAAATAATCCACAATCTGTCACCAGTAATCAATATATGCTAATCAGTCATCAACCAGATAACACCCGTTCACGCATGCGCGTGGGGAACGCGGGCACAGACGAATATTATATTCTGCGTTAAATGCATTTAGGGGAGGTGATGGGATGGGGGGGGGGAGGCGAGGGGAAGGGGCGGGGATGGGATGGGGGAGGGGATGGGGGAGGGGATGGGGGAGGGATGGGGAGGGAGGGGGCGAGGGGAAGGGGCGGGGAAGGGGCGGGGGAGGGTTAGGGGGTATCGATGACTGACAGACTAAGGCTAAGGCTACGTTCTGCAACATTCATGACACTCGCGAGATTCAGACTGGTTTATTGGGGTTTTACGTCTTAGGATGGCTAATTTTCATGACTTTGCGTCAACCCTGTTTTGTTGTAAATGGCACGTGAGACGTCGGCACGTAGAAGGTCGGGAGTTCGAATCCCAGCCGAGTCAAACCAGTGACTTAAAAAATGTATACTTGCTGCTACCTAGCCTGACGCTCGGAATTACTACTATAATAGGATAGGGCAAGGACTGGTTAGCACAGCATCAGGATAATGTGACTGGGTGGGATATCGGGTTCTGATCCTGGTGGCCTTGTCTCCCAGTGGGGCAGCACTGTCACAAGCCGGTGCCCATCCTGATATGACCTCAGATGTTGCCGCCTGATGTTGAGCAGTGTATTACACCACTACCTGCTACCTGAGTACTACGTCACTACCTGCTGCCTGATGTCGAGCAGTGTACTACACCACTATCTGCTGCCTGATGTTGGGCAGTGTATTATGTCACTACCTGCTGCCTGCTGCCTGATGTCGGGCAGTGTATTATGTCACTACCTGCTGCCTGATGTCAGGCAGTGCTCTACACCACTACCTGCTGTCTGATGTCTGGCAGTGTACTACACCACTACCTGCTGCCTGATGTTGGGCAGTGTACTACACCACTACCTGCTGCCTGATGTTGGGCAGTGTACTATGCCACTACCTGCTGCCTGATGCCGGGCAGTGAACTACACCACTACCTGCTGCCTGATGTCTGGCAGCGTAATACACCACTACCTGCTGCCTGATGTCGGGCAGTGTACTATGTCACTACCTGCTGCCTGATGTCGGGCAGTGTACTATATCACTACCTGCTGCGTGATGTCGGGCAGTGTACTACACCACTACCTGCTGCCTGATGTTGGGCAGTGTACTACACCACTCCCTGCTGCCTGATGTCGTGCAGTGTACTATACCATTCATTGCCGGCTGTCTGATCTCGTGCAGTGTACTACGCCATTCATTACTGGCTGCCTGATGTCAGGCAGTGTACTACACCATTGCTGGCTGCCTGATGTCGTGCAGTGTACTACGCCATTCATTACCGGCTGCCTGATGTCGGGAAGTCTATTACACCACTACCTACTGCCTGATGTCGGGCAGTGTACGCCGAGCTTGTGACCCAAGCTGAGCCCTTATTGCTTATTCCATGTGTAACCTAGACGGCTGGATTAGGAGCTGGGTGTGAGGGATGTGGAGCAGGTCATTCACACTGAGCACATCAGCCAATGTCTCACCCCTCTCAACCCTCTCACCCTCGCACCCTCTCACCCCTCTCACCCTCTCACCCTCTCAACTCTCACCCTCTCACCCTCTCAACTCTCACCCTCTCACCCTCTCAACTCTCACCCTCTCACCTCTCACCCCGCTCAGCCCTCTCAACTCTCTCACTCTCTCAACTCCCACCCTCTCACCTCTCACCCCTCCCAGCCCTCTCACTCTCTCACTCTCTCACTCTCTCACCCTATCACCCTCTCACCCTCTCACCCCTCTAACCCTCTCACCCCTCTCACCCTCTCACCTCTCACCCTCTCACCCTCTCAACCTCTCAACCTCTAACCCCTCTCACCCTCTCACCCTCTCATCTTCACCCCTCTCACCCCTCTCACCCTCACCCTCTCACCCTCTCACCCTCTCACCCTCTCACCCTCTCACCCTCTCACCCTCTCACCCTCTCACCCTCTCACCCTCTCACCCTCTCACCCTCTCACCCACTCACCCACTATCAGTGAACCAAGACACACACAACTGGAATTTATTTACATAATTGATCGAGACCCCGACTCAACCAACTCAACCATAAAGAACTCCTCCACTCAATCACCACCCATAAATATGAAATAATAATAATAACACGATGATATGTTTAATGTGTGATGGACAATTTATTAAGCGAAGATAATAAAATAAATATAATATAGCAAAATAATTAGAATATAAGAAAGTAAAATAATATAATAAAATGATTAAATTATAAGAAAATAATTACAATTTAAGAAAATAATATAATATAAAATGATTGTTATATAAGGAGCTAATTATAATATAATGAAATGATCGTAATATAATAAAATAATTATATATTCTTGGTATTATGGCTTTATCTGTGTAATATTCATGTAATGTCAATAGGTTCGTTCGTTGTTGGAGTCTTACGTCCTGGCAACATCAACACCCCGTCCTGATATGACCTTAGATGTTGCTAGGACGTAAAACAACAAACAAACAAATAAACAAACAAACAAACAATCTAAGGTCACATCAGGACGGGTACCGACTTGTGACAGTGTGCACTCATGGCAACTTTATAGTGCTGCTCCACTGGCAAATCCGGCTACCAGCACCACTATCCTGACACTGAGCTAACCAGTCATTGCCCTATCCTGTTAATGCTAAGCGCCAGGCTAGGAAGCAACAAGTATCAATTTTATAAGTCATTGGTTTGACTCGACCGTGAACCAAACTCCCGATCTCCACATGCGAGGGACCAGACGGGATGGCCGAATGAGTTAGAGCGTCCGTCTCCCGTGCTGGTAGATCGTGGGTTCGAGTCCCGGTCGAGTCAAACCAATGACTTTAAAATTGATACTTGTCGCTTCCTAGCCAGGCGCTCGGCATTATTAGGATAGGGCAAGGACTGGTGTGCTCAGTGTCAGGATAATGTGACTGAGTGGGATACCAGGTCATGGTGCCGGCGGCCTGGTTTCCCAGTGGGACAGCACTATAAAGTCGCCATGAGCGCGCACTGTCACAAGTCGGTACCCGTCCTGATATGACCTAGATGTTG
>CM059191.1:7085415-7107929 GCA_030323885.1 Branchipolynoe longqiensis
GGGTGAGGGTGGCGGTGTCTATTGTCGGTGGTGGTGTTTGGAATTTTAGTTTCATCTCATATCTTTACCAGTCACCCATTTCAGGAGGAAACGGCTGATTGTAACCAGCACCTGCTTTCTGAAGTATCTTCCAAAAATAACCTCTTTGTTTCTATTTCGTTTCATTATTTTAAAATATATAATGTGGTCCAAGATCATGCTTCCAACATTGGGAGAACATCTTCACGATCTACAGGTCAGAAATGTACAATATTATTTAGTTATTACAGGTTAATACAACAGCAGACATATGTTGCTGGATTGAATAGTCACACTGGCTGGGGAAGGGCTAGAGTTCAGAACCAAATGATCTCACTGGAGGGCAAAACCGTTGGACGCTGGAGAAAGCGTGCTAAAAAAAAACCAGCTCAAGCAGGTTGCCGGTAAGCAGGCTGCTGTAGCTGATGTACCCACATCACCAGCGTGCCGGCATGAAGGTTGCGGGTTCGAATCTAGCCGAGACAAGTTAATATACGACGAGTTCCATTTATAATAATATGTGTATAACGGCAGGTAAGTATTCATCCCCCTTGCCTCACCACAAACATGCTTCCCTCCAACATCGGGAAGCTTGGTGTATAAGATAAATAATGACTGACTACTGTTACCAGTACCATGCCTGTCAACACCACCACCACAGTGACCCAACCCAACACGCCAACCTTCCTGTCAATGCCACCACCATAGTGACCCAACCCAACACGCCAAGCTTCCTGTCAATGCCACCACCACAGTGACCCACCCCTACACACCAACCTTCATGTCAATACCACCACAGTGACCCACCCCTACACACCAACATTCCTGTCAATGCCACCACAGTGACCCACCCCTACACTCCAACCTTCCTGTCAATTCCGTCACAATGACCCACCCCTACACCCCAACCTTCCTGTCAATTCCATCACAGTGACCCAACCCCACCCGCCAACCTTCCTGTCAATGCCACCAAAGTGACCCAACCCAACACACCAACCTTCATGTGAATGCGACCAGAGTAATCTACTCATACATGCCAACCTTCCTGTCAATGCCACCACGGTGACCCACCCCGACACACCAACCTTCCTGTGAATGCTACCACAGTGACCCATCCCTATATGCCAACCTTCCTGTCAATGCCACCACAGTGACCCACCCCTACACACCAATCTTCCTTTAAATGCCACCACAGTGACCCACCCCTACACCCCAACCTTCCTGTAAATGCCACCACAGTGACCCACCCCTACATCCAACCTTCCTGTCAATGCCACCACAGTGACCCACCCCTACACACCAACCTTCATGCAAATGCCACTACAGTGACCCACCCCTACACACCAACCTTCCTGTCAATACCACCACAGTGACCCACCCCTACATCCAACCTTCCTGTCAATGCCACCACAGTGACCCACCCCTGAAAGCCAACCTTCCTGCACAGTCCTTCCCCACCTCATTATCATCCTTCACCATTCCCATCCACCTCAGCCCACATACGGCATGCCTCAAGATATCACTTTCCATGACTGCGCTACTTACAACGACATACAAATGAAGGCGGTGAAAGTAACTATGTAGCACCCGCTCACTAATCACCTATCAGCAGTGACATGTGACATGGTTCTGAATGCCCGGCAGCATGTACATACAGATAAGTAAAACTCCCACCATCGCACATTCTTTCGCCATACAGTAACGCAGTTACTGACAAGCAAAATGTACACGGGTTATCCGACAATTGTGTGTGGTGTCTCCTCACTATCCCCTTTCACTGTTGTGCAATATCTTAGATTACATTTTTGTTGTTTTTTTTTTTTGGTCCATTAATTGTTTAAGCAGGGGAAATTTCAGTCATAGATGACTGGTCTTCCTCATTCCACTGCTGGTCGATAGAAAGCCCGAGCCTACACTTTTACCGACCCAAGGGATATTTAACTTCCCACACCACATAGACATGGTATGAGAGCAACCGGCCTTTGATAACGCTGTAAGTTATACACAGCGGTGGAAATCCAAATTGGCAGAGCTGGGGGCACGGGGAATCGAACCGCCGACCCTCAGATTAGGAGTCTGACCTAGACAAAAGTCAGACACTCTAACCACTCCGCCACAGAGAACGCCGTGTCTGTAAATCACTGTAATGTAACATGGTCAGGGGACTTGTGATCCAGCTTAGAAAAAGTAGCGATAGTGGTTGAATAATATATTAATTTACCACCATCATCATCATCATCATGCTGTCGGTCACGATGCGACAAAGCCTGCTTTCATTGTACATGTTGCGAAAAACATGGGTAATTGAATACTCGGACCGACGTCGCACCAAATGGATAAAAAGCATCAAGAATGCTATTTATAGATTAAACCAGACACTGGCCCCAGCACCCCCTAGCTTAAGAAGTTAACATTAACGACGTCGCTGCTTGCTTTGAATCACTTTGGTTTTGACTGCGGTTCGGTCATCATCTCTCTAAGCCTTGGGTTTTGACTTGTTGAAGGACAGCGTGCAACATGCCGTCAACTAAAACAGATTCTGCTAGAAGCATCCGAGGCCCTACATCATCTCACATCACACCACCGAAGAAGCAAAAGAAAAAAGGGCGAGGACGACTCAGGTCAGCAGTTAATATTACAAGTACTGAAGATGTTGAGTCTCGTTCAAGCTGTATCATGGAACGGCGCGGGGGTAGAGACCGTAGCGTGGAGCCTGCCCTAGGGACACCGGCGACGGATGCAAAGGAGGACTCACAGGCTTCTCTAGCAATCACTCTCGCGGGAATACAGAAACAGATATCTGATCTGTCGGAAGGTTTCGACGCGCGAATCAATGAGATAACGGAAAAAGTCGACAAGCGCCAGAGGTCTAGGTCTCGCACACCGGCACGCAACAAAAACCAGGCTACACCACGCACGGCCGTCCCAGCTAAAGGCACCCCGGACAGTGCAGGAGGTCACTGGCCACGTACATACAGGCGCACAAGTTCGCCATCACCCCGGCACTTGGGAAGGTACCATGACGAACAAGGGTATGACGAGAGGCGAAGGAGGTCAGGTAGTGAGGCATCGTACCATAGATCTGACCACCATCATGACTATGAGCATAACGATAGGCGTTACCAGCTCAACACAGGCCCAACGCTGTACATGGATAGCAATGACGACGCACGCAATGATGCAGTAAATGAGCTCCTAGTCACGGCCGGCTCGGCATTAGGAAAACGGAAAGGTACGAATATTTTGGCTCCTCACAGATACGTGATAAGGGGAAGTCGGAATGAGAAGATCGGGTTGGAGGAGGCATCATGGCATGAATACTTTGCGGCGCTCTATCGTATGGTTAGGGACAAGAAGCTGCCAGTGGGCTGGGCAGAGCACGTCAGCGAACATACCTATCAGCTCGCGGTGATGGCTGGAAACTGGGATTGGCATACATGTCGTCAATGGTCAGAGACTGTTTTTATTATGATATCAGATGGGCGGCTTCCTAGAGGTTGGAATGATACGTACGCCATCAAAGATGTGCAACGGGACATCTGTGCGATCGGGGCTAGGATTGACAAATCAAAACATGGCGCACAAAATACACGACAAAATGACGGCACGGCAACGGCGGCAGCGGCTGGGAGTTTGGATGGCAAAGCCAGTGCAGAAAATGCAAGACCGACATATGACAAGGATGTAGATGGGAAGCCATGCAGCCAGTGGAATTGGGGCGAGGACTGCGGGTTTTCAACATCCCATGGCCTGCAGCCTGATAGGAAAGCACACTTGTGTGCGTGGTGTGCTAATAAATATAAGCGCGCCAATGCACATCAGGAGAAGGTTTGCTTTAATAAGAAGAGGTTCTTTGACAAAGTAAATGGACCGGCAAGGGACAAAAAGGATTTTTAGGCAGCGGTTGCACTGACCCCGCACAGTTCAACTTGCAGACAATAGGGAGCAGTGCACGCGTAGAAGCAATAGGCCCCATCAACAATGTCCAGGACAAACTCAAAGCTACTGAGGGCTCTGGAACGATTGTACGTACACGACAAAACCATGATGAGGACGGCGAGGATTCAGGAATCAGTGGCTGGGAACCAAAGAAGCGAAAAAGGGTTTCCAAACTTCAACCGACCCGCAAACGACAAATATTTGCACCAACGGCAGACGTCAATGTCTCAAATAACACATCAATCAAATACAACCGCTGTCAGGCAGCCAGTACAAGTACACCAAATGACCCAGGAATGAGGTCATCAGACGACGCCAGTCCCACGCATGAAGCAAATGATGATTTTGCTGGCGGTGACCTGAATGCGGTGCACGCCAGTGTGGGAAATGACGTGACCAGTGCAAGTGAACGCGTGACGAAAGGAGACAGACATTGTATCGGTTCGAGTGAATGTCTAGACAGCGGCGGCGGCATTGGCTGCAATCACGCAAGAGTAGACGAGTTCCCAAGCAACGCCGGGGGAAGTGCACGTGCTGACCCTGAGTCACCCCGTGTGATGGCAGACAATGTAACAGTAACGAGCCGCTTGATTGATGATAATCAAGTAAACAGCGAACAAGCAGTCGGAATGCGCGACAGCACAGGAATAACGGTTGAAGACAAAGTCGATTACCCACGCGACCATTATGACAGGGTCAGATGCCTGTTTCACGGGAGCCCGCCGCGCTGTGATGACAGGCCGCCTGACAGACTATTAATAGAAGAACACATGGATACTGACGGAATTGATCAGATTCTGGACATGGTTTCTGCGGACCAGACCCAACACTACAACCCACCACATACCCCGGCTACATATAGGCATACTCTCAATAACATATGGCCGTTTGCAGACAAGAGGCTTTGGCTCAACCACAGAGAGTACATGGCCATCTACACACAGGTTAGGCTCTCGGCTATACCAAATTACATAGGCCAATGTGTCACCATACCCTCCGGACTGAGAATCAAGGCTTGGAGGGGTATGCTGGTGGACTATCATGACAAACAGCTACCCGATTTCTTGGAATTTGGGTGGCCGATTGTCTACACCGCTGATAAGCCGCCCATCTCGTCAAGGGCAAACCATCATACCGATGCTGAAAATGTGGCCGACATGACAAGGTACATAGATGCGGAAATCGGCCATGGGGCTATGCTTGGACCATTCAACAACTGCCCTTTCACACCTTGGACACAGGTCAGCCCACTCATGACCCATGCCAAGCAAAACTCTGAAAGCAAAAGGATCATAGTCGATCTCAGCTACCCTGGTGGAATGAGTGTGAACGCCGGCATCAGAAAGGCCCAATACCAAGGACAGTCGGCCACCTACACCTTACCAAGCATCTTGGACCTGGCAGATGAGGTGACACATCTGGGACGGGGCGCCTTCATATGGTGTGCTGACCTTGCTAGGGCGTACAGGCAGCTCAGGACCTGCCCACTCTCCACACCGCTACTCGGCATAACGCTAAATGGGCATTTCTACATAGACATCGCCCCTCCATTCGAGTGTCGTATGTCTTCAATCGCATGTGCGCGCACAACCAATACGGTTGTCTACCTTTTAAGGAAGCGAGGCCACCATGCATTGTGCTATCTCGACGACTTCGTCGGGGCAGCCAAGACGAAAGGGAAGGCCGACGAGGCATATTCAGACCTACTACGACTTGCTAAATACCTTGGCCTTGATCTGGCGGTCAACAAATACAGCCCACCTGCTAATGAGGTTGAGTGGTTAGGATTCACCATCTCCACCATTGACATGACTGTAAAAATCCCGGAAGAAAAACTACAGCAAGTCATAACTGAATGCCGCGCATGGAGGGACAGAAAGCTAGCATCACGCCGAGACTTGCAGAGGCTTGGAGGAAAACTCCAACACATAGCGAAATGCATCAGACCGGCGAAAAGGTTCATGTCCCGGATAATGGCAGCTCTAAGGGCAGCTCCATACAAGGGGAAACACCCTGTCCCGGATGACTTAACCCTAGACGTATCATGGTTCACAGACTATGCTGCGCAGGCAAACGGAATAGTCTTGCTTCCAACTAAAGAACACACAAACTGGGTTATTGAGTGCGACTCCTCGCTCAAGGCAGGGGGCGCGCATTCACCCACACACTTCTATGCAGCAAGATACTCAAGGGCTCTCATTGCAAAAGAGCACTGCATCGCCAGGCTCGAAGCAATTAACCTTGTGGTAGCACTCAAGAACTTGGCTCCGCTGGAACCACACACTTTCACCATAATCATAAATACCGATAACGCAACATCACAACACGTCCTCAGCACCGGTTCAGGCCGGGATCCAGTGATTTGTGCATGTGCTCGTCAGATCTGGCTGTTTGCAGCAAAATTCAGCACTGAGGTCATAATACGACACAAGCCGGGCAAGGACATTGTGCTGGCGGATGCCCTCAGCCGCTGCTGCTTTGATCCAGCTGCAGAGGAGATCGCAAGGAAGATGACAGCTCAACTAAAATTGAGCCCAGTTAGTGTCAGCCATGATGATGCCCTCACCCCGATCCTCTGAGTAACCAATGATTCGATTCTAATATTTTGCCTCTCTCCATAGGTTACTCTCAACAACACCACCGTCGCCTCCTCACTATCATGTCGGCTGGACTGGCTCCCGGAACCTGGAAAAACAAAACAGCGCAAGTCACCGAATATCTCCGCTATATGAACAACACAGGGGGCGACCCCGCGAGGCCATCGCAGTACGAGGTCATGTCCTACCTTCTCCACTTGCACGATACCATCTTGAACCGTGTCTGATCCCTCACTCTGATCTGAAACCACTAATAGCCACCCACATAAAATCCAAATGGCAACATGAGTGGGATGAAAACATCAATAAACTTAAAGAAATTGAACCATCTGTGGGAAAGCCACCACAGACTCATGCGGGAGGTCGGCGGGACCAAGTGGTCCTTAGCCGCTGCCGTGTTGGCCACTCGTGGCTTACACATGCTTTTCTGCTCAAGGGGGAACCTCCCCCTGAATGTATTGGGTGTCAGTCCCCACTGACACTCAAACACATTTTACTAAGTTGCGTTGATTTTTTGGCCCTGCGCCAACGGTTCTACACTGCAGACAGTATGCATGACCTTTTTACTAAGGTAAAACAGGAAAACATTTTAGCCTTTTTGAGGGCAGCTGGACTGTACCACCTTATATAGTTTACTAAATGGATTCTATTAATTATTAATGAAACTTTTCTTTTTCTATGGGAGTTTGTTTCCCTTGGCCACAGATATATGATTGTGAGCTTTCTAATTTAATTAGTGTCTATTGGCACATAATTGATTGTCTGCTTTTACATGTAAAAGCGATGGTTTGAACAAGGAACATTTCTCGCCGTGAATATGGCCTATGCTGCCGACACGGCGTAAAGCAACCACCAATCAATCAATCAATCATGCACGATACTAGGACACCAGGCACTGTAATGAACTTCCTTACCGGGGCGCGCACGTGGCTGCAGGCGCTGGGAGTCCCTACAGCGGCTTTCGATACATACTTGGTAGGATTAGTTAAGAGAGGAATCCACCGCGACTCAACACATGTGCCGGCTCAGGCACCACCTCTGAGTACTTCTGACATAAGGAAGGCCGTCCGGTTCTACGATATGGTTGGGGATAATGGCCCGGTACTTAAGGCTGCATTACTGGTGGGGTACTTCACTTTACTCCGCCAAAGTAATCTGCTGCTCTCTCCATCAGCTACCGACCCAGGCCATGTGCTACGCGCACGTGATATTACTCTGACTCCCATCGGACTTACCATACATGTCAGATCGTCAAAAACTCTCCACCGATCTGATCCACCGCGCAACATCACGGTGCCGGCGATCACGGGATCAATCTACTGCCCGCGCAGGGCTTGGACTAAATACGTGTCCAGGACACAGCCATGCCTCGAAGGGCCGGCCTTCATCACCACTGATGCACTTCCGCTGCGACCTCAAGCACTACTCGACACACTCAGGTTAGCTCTGGCCACTCAGGGCCACCCGGCACCTGGTGCCATAACTCTCCACAGTCTCCGCCGAGGTGGGGCACAGGCATGTGCTTCTCTAGGCTCTCCACTTCAAGATATCAAGGATCTAGGTCATTGGACCTCCGAAGTGGTGCACAGATATGTGCCAAGACACTCAATTTATTCGGCCCCCAGAACTCTAGCTACAAAGTTTGGTCAAGTTCTGTAGCCCTTGAAATCATTTGATTGAACTCTGATATGTAACGAAAAATCAAGAAGACAATAATAAAGTCCAATATAAGTCAGTCGGTCTCGGTGTTCTTTCAATTGTACATGTTGCGAAAAACATGGGTAATTGAATACTCGGACCGACGTCGCACCAAATGGATACAAAGCATCAAGAATGCTATTTATAGATTAAACCAGACACTGGCCCCAGCGCCCGCTAGCTTAAGAAGTTAACATTAACGACGTCGCCGCTTGCTTTGAATCACTTTGGTTTTGACTGAAGTTCGGTCATCATCTCTCTAAGCCTTGGGTTTTGAACCATCCCACCCACCCATACTGTTATATTTGTGGGATCAAGTTCTGTAGCCCTTTAAATCATTTGATTGAACTCTGATATGTAACGAAAAATCAAGAAGACAATAATAAAGTCCAATATACGTCAGTCGGTCTCGGTGTTCTTTCAATTACTTGACTGCCGCTCTCCATTTAGCTCTCTGCTGTGAGAGTGATGTCCATGAGTCGGTCTTAATGTCTCTCAGCTTCAGGTGCACAACACAATGCACAATGCAAATTGGGAAGAAGGTTGGCGTAGCCAGGCAGGGTTAGTACAAGACAAGGGTTTGCCTCCTTTGAAGCAGACTTACCAGCACACCAGTCTGCTCGACTTCCTCCACCTTACCGATACAGAAACAGCAGAAATTTAAATAAAAAGATAATATCAGGATATTAACAATACAGGATAGCACGCGGTAATTACATAATTACTTATCTGCATATTTTATGTAGGCCTATACAGGCATTACATAAGTACATTGGGCGATTTACAGTCAGGGCTGGTGCCAAATTATTTTCCACCCTAAGCAACACTGTGCAAGGCCAACTATTTGCACCGCCCCCCACCCCAAAATAAATAGTTGTATTAAACTGTGGAAAGCTTATATTATTTAACGATGCCTCTAGAGCACATTGATTTTATCATCGGTTATTGGATGTCAATCATATGGTCATTCTAGCATATTTCTTTGGAGGAAACCTGCTGGCACCACAAAGGCTGCTCTTCCTGATAAGCAGCAAGGGGTCTTTTATATGCACTTTCCCACAGAGAGGACAGCACATAGCACAGCCTTTGATAAACCAGTTGTGGACCACTGGTTGGAACGGAAAATAGCCCAAACTGCAAATGTAATGGATCCACTGAGCACGATCGGTTGTATGACCTACACCTTCACAGCTGGACACTCTACCGCTTGAGCTACGTCCCGCTCCCTTATTAAACTGTGACCTCTCTAAGGTCAATGCACCATGTGTGGTGCGCATAGTTGAGATCAGTGGAAATAACCTAGGATTGATTTCCGTGTATGGAAGGCGGAGAGAGGTGGTTGCCCTGATAAAAGAGCACTATAGTGAACCAGTGCTGAATGGCTTGGCACTAAATGGGGTATGCCTGCCTAAGCACATTCAAATGCATGCAGGTTTCACTATGCCGGATAGGAACTACTTCCTGTCTGGGAGGTCATGTGGGTCAATCAAAACCCAACAGCACATCCCAAAACTGATACTTATCACTACTTTGCCTGGTGTTCGGCATTACTAGGGATAAGGCAAGGATTGGGTGGCTTAGTATAGGATAATGTGACTGAGTGGGATATCACAATCAGATAATAACACTGGCAGCATGGTATCACAATCAGGCAGCACTATGAAATCGCCATCATTGCGCATTTGTCAGAGGTCAGCAGTCCGGGCTTATATAATCAATGCTCAGAATGGGGTGTGCTGCACACAATGCAGCACATTCCACTTCCCCATCACCACGTACAAACCAAATGTGATCGCTTCAATGGCTGGAAGACCAGTACTTTGACGTTGACAAAATATGTATTCAGACAAATAAAATATTTACAACAACAACAAAATGTTGGAAACCCCAATATAGCAAGCTGCAAAGGGAAACCCCAATATAGCAAGCTGCAAAGGGAAACCCCAATATAGCAAGCTGCAAAGGGAAACCCCAATATAGCAAGCTGCAAAGGGAATGAGCAGCACAGACTGGCTTTGAGCATTGGCAGAGCTGAGTGGATGAGGAGGGTTCTTGGCGGTCAGGATTGATGTTGATCGAATCGCTGCACGATGGGACGGCAGACGGGCCTTAATGAATAGCAAAACGAGCGACATTAAATAATAATTTGACGACTGAATAGAGTGGAATGGCTTTCCAATGGGGGCTAACAACATTCACCATCTCGCCCCTCAGACGCTACCTCGCCCCCTGGTGGCACTTAACCGCACTAGACAGTCAATCTTCCAGTTTAGTAATAACTATTTTTTAAATGAAGCCATTCACATCCTAGTCACATCCGAATTGAATCCATACCAGAATATATTATGTATTGAAGAGTTATACTGCCTATCATGGATAAGTCTGAATCATTTAGTTTTCACCATTAGACAGTTGGTTGATAGAAAGCCTGAGCCTACACTTTTACTGACCCAAGGGATTGTTAACCTCCCACACCATATATACAGGGTGTGAGAGCAACTGGCCTTTGATGACGCTGTGGTGGAAATCCAAACTGGCAGAGCTGATGGCATGGGGAATCGAACCATCGACCTTCAAATTAGGAGTTTGACCTAGAAAAAAGCACTCGACCACAGAGAACACCACAAGTATTGTATTGTTATCTGTGGCTAACTGGGTAAGGCTCTCTCTTCACATGTGGGTGGTCGCGAGTTTGTTTCCCAGATGAGTGGTTCCAAAGATTTACAAGATTGGTGCTTGTCAATTACTGGCATTGACCTCACAGGTGGAATGCCACATATACAGGCAACCATGGGTCGAGTGATTGCGTCAGCAAGCTTAGGTAGTCTAGTGGTTATCACGATAGCCCTGAAATGGCAGAAGTCTGGGTTCGAGGTCTGCTCCAGGCAAAATGGTTCTCTTTTCTTCTTTTTCTCTTTTTATATTAATGGCCAGGAAGACCAAAACAATGGTTATAAGTAAAAAGACAGATAAACAAATATCAATATAACCATAGATGGCACAAACATAGAACAAGTATCCGAATTCATATATCTCAGACAAAAGATTACAAATGATGGGAGATGTGAGGAAGAAATTAAAAGAAGGATAACAATAGCCTGAACAACATTCTCCAAAATGTATAGAGTGTTATCATCAAGTAAGATATTAATAGATACAAGGAAGTGTATTCTTCAATGTTATGTGTGGTCTACTCTAATGTATGGGGCTGAGACATGGACAATCTCTAAGAAAATGTACAAACGTTTAGCAGCATTTGAGATGTGGACTTATCGAAGGATGATGAAAATATCATGGACAAAGAAGATCACCAACAAAGAAGTTCTCAGAAAAATTAAAAATAAGAAAGCTTGTTTGCCACTATACAGACAAAGAAACTTATTTATTTTGGCCACATCATTCGTCAGAGTTCAATATACCGTACATTGTTGGAAGGGAAGGTGAATGGCAGCAGAGGGAGAGGGAGACCAAGAACATCATGGTTTACAAATATTTCACAGTGGACAGGCTGGAATTATTCACAGTCTATCAGAACAGCACACCATCGGGACAAGTGGAGAACCATTGCATCCAACCCTCGACGAGAGGACGGAACTACTGATTGATTGATATTGATGGTTTATTTACCCTGTCCATATCATATAAGTTCATGATATAACTTGTGTTCAATGCTGTAGAGCTTCAGTCATTCGCTTGTGGCTTTTGGTCTTGTAAGGTTTATTAGTAATAAGTGGGGGTTTTCCCCTCAGAGTTGCTCAGGGGCGTCCTGGTCTTCATTATGATGTTCCATTGTAGAGTTGGTACCCAGATCTGTGGCTGTGCAAGTAGGCTGTAGGGAAATACGATACAACAAGAAGAAAGAGAAAGTAAGAGTGAAGAGAGTAAGGGAAGGGCAAACCTTCTATCTTTATTTTATAGTACTGTCGTAGTCTGTACATGAGCTCCACTACCACGCGGACCGTCACAGTACATAGTGGATCATCACAGTACATAGGTTCCCTGGTAGGGTGTCACACCTCCCTTGTCACCCAATAGGAGAACAGCATGTCTAGTCCCCATGGCAACCAGTAGTCTGCTCACCACCAGTGGCTGCCTGGGCACCACCAACACTGATCTGGCTGCTCCCCACAGCCTGCTTGTGTTGACACCAACTGGATTGGTTTGACCTCTACTTAGGCAGAAGGGCCAGGTCCTGAGTGCCACTGCACTCAACCTGCTAGCACTCACTATGTCATCCCCATGAACTCAGTATATAACCCAACCAATACATATATACAGTTAGACTACCCTCATATCAGAGAAGACACAACAATGTGAAAGCCCGGCGTGGAATGGCCGAGTGGAGGTTCGCAGGGCACCAACACGCGGTGGCGCTGTAGTAGCGCAGCCCAGGATCGATCAAGTTGGACAACGATTGGTCGATATACATATTAATCGCAATTAAATAGCAACAATATTACTGCACAGTAATAATCCGAATAACAATAATCGTTAAGCCGTTCCGCCTTTTTATATAATGATAATAAATGATCCTGTGTATGTATATATATATATATATACTTGTCTGACTTCGAATCAACTGACTAGGCATATGAATAACACCTCACATAATAGTACACCCCCCCCCCTGCCGTATATCGGAATATTTTACACCATGTTTGCTGAAATATAACCCACGATATTGGGTCCATGACCAGAATAATGTGCAAGTTTTGGGTTGTATATAGTGCTGAAGGATCCCTGTGTATATACTGTGAGTGCAGTATCCGAATATTGTATTTGTAATTCTAAGTCTGACACTTACATTTATACCAAGTCTGACACTTACATTCATACCAAGTCTGACACTTACATGTATACTAAGTCTGACACTTACATTTATACTAAGTCTGACACTTACATGTATACTAAGTCTGAGAGCAACGAGGTGCACTGACCTCCACTGGTAAAAAGCCACATACACAGGTAGCGACGGGTAGGTTGTATCAGGGAGCCTAACTACTCTAATGGTTAGGATACTAGACCCGGAATGGCATACGTGTGGGTTCGAATCCTGCTCTAGGCACAATAGATTGTCCATTTTCATCACGTCCCATGAGACAATTGTGGTACTGAACCTCCAATGTGCTGTTACGCTATCGAGTTAAAGTCTATCAATGTTATATTGCGTAATGCAGTATATAGGAGATGTGTCAGTTCTGCAAACAAACAGATTTGACTATCGGGATGATGGCAGCTTCAGCTCAAACATGCCACTCATGGTTTCATTTCGGCTCCGATGTGATTTGTCGGGTTTTTGCGCCTGAACTCTTCATATAATATCAGTGAATAGAATAAGGCGCAGTGTGATAGTAGATGGACGAGTGATGACAGTTTCGAGTGTTGGTCGATGGCTGGTAGTAGCAGTGCAGTGTCACTGTCACACTGTCAGTGCATCTCCGAGTGCCAGCTCGGCGCTGTGTGCATTTGCAGTCTAACCTAATAAGGCTGCACAGAGATGACAGTCTGTCCCTACCGTGCTGACGGATCTGGCATTTGAAGCAATTTACTAATGTGGGTTATCTTCTGCTAGAGAGCAGTATGTAGCTAATTGATCACCAGAGATTTGTTTTTGTGGTTGTTTTACGTACTAGCAACATCTAAGGTCAGTGAAGGTCTGAACAGGGAAAACGTTATTTTAATCAAATGAGACAGATTTTTACATGGGCCCCTTCACACATTATTCCAGATTTCAGAATTTAGTTTGTTTTTGGAACAGTTCAAATTTGGCATCACAAACTGGGAGAGAACCGGTGAGCATTACTGAAAAGGTAGCAGCCTTTCCCATTGCTTCTGCTTCGGTCAAGACCTAGATGATCTTTAGTTTTAGAAAATATCAAACCCAAAATAGTCACAGAATTTCTAAAGTCAGCAGGGATAGAATTTGTTTGTTTGTTGTTTTACGCCCTAGCAACATCTATGGTTATATCAGGATGGGTGCCGACTTGTGACAGTGCGCACTCATGGTGAATTTATAGTGCTGCCCCAATGGGAGACCAGGCTGTCAGCACCATGACCTGATATTCCACTCAGTCACATTATCCTGACACTGAGCCAACCGGTCCTTGTCCTATCCTAATAACGCTGAATGCCAGGCTACGAAGTCACAAGTATCAATTGTTAAGTTTTTGGTTTGACTCGACCAGGGTTCAACCCCACAAACCCATGGGTTCGGATCCCCCAATCTTCCGAAATAGGAGACGGGCGCTCAACTCATTCAGCCATCCCGTCTGGTCAGCAAGGATAGAAAGACTGGTATGTCTTTAGCATAGGAGCTTTTCAAAACAGGCGACAAATTCTGAATTTAGACATTTGGTTAAATTACGGAATATTAAAGAACATTGGGTAGGAGAAGATGCAGTATTCTAACACAGGGCAGTAGCTACCGGGGAGGGGGGAGGCGAGGGGGGGGGGCTGCTGCACACCAGTTCGACTGCAGCCTAACTGCATTCTACTGCAGCCTGTGTTGATACTCGTACCACCATTCCCCAGGCTACAATGTTGTACCCTTCTGTACCGTTCTTGTAGCACTAGTAGCTGCTGAAAAATGTATTATGCGCTATAATCTAATATGGGAATCTAAACAAGGACACTAGCTCTCTTCAGTTTGCTTTTATTATTATATATCATTTATCTAGGCTATACTGCTTCTCACGGGTTTGTTTTGCTCTGACGCATCCCACAATGCACCGCGCAGCTGAAATGGCGATGTAGTCTATTAACCAGCATCGTGGGTCTGATTTTACCCATCATTTGTAAAGAAGCAGAAAAAAACACCAACAAAACTGTGCATGGACCAATCACAGGCAGGTATTATTTCCCGCCATTTTGGGTATTTCCGCACCTCTAATGAGCCCAAATAAAGAGCTCTTCACTCGATCTGCGCTTCTGCACACTCTCCCTCAGGCTGATTAACCGCGCCTGCGCCATCCCATCAGCCAATCAGATTAACGCCTCGGTTCTGCCGCTCAGCGCCTGGGATTGTTTCTAGACAGCTTCCGTTAATTTCATTGTTGCTCACCAGGCGGCGTGGTGAGTGAGCGAGCGGTCTCACTAAAACAAGGCCGCAGCATAGAGTTGTGCGAGAACTCACCAAGAAGCGGCTTTGTGGGTGGTGCATGGCAATATCCTAAAACTGGTTCCTGCAAAGATGGCAACAATGGGAGAGTTAGACGATTTCCACCACCAACCCCTGCCCTCTAACGGCACTGGCAAGAACTAGTGTTATCGGTGACAGCTCACTGTGCCACATGCCCCTCTAATACGCCCTCTGGTGGCATTGATAAGAACTAGGTTATGGGTGACAGCTCACTGTACTGTGTACAGCATGCCCCACCAATACACCCTCTGGTGGCATTGATAAGAACTAGTGTTATGAGTGACAGCTCACTGTACTGTCTACAGCACGCCCCGCCAATACACCCTCTGGTGGCATTGATAAGAACTAGTGTTATGGTTGACAGCTCACTGTACAGCACGCCCCGCCAATACACCCTCTGGTGGCATTGATAAGAACTAGTGTTATGAGTGACAGCTCACTGTACTGTCTACAGCACGCCCCGCCAATACACCCTCTGGTGGCATTGATAAGAACTAGTGTTATGAGTGACAGCTCACTGTACTGTCTACAGCACGCCCCGCCAATACACCCTCTGTGGCATTGATAGAACTAGTGTTATGAGTGACAGCTCACTGCACTGTCTACAGCACGCCCCGCCAATACACCCTCTGGCGGCATTGATAAGAACTAGTGTTATGTTTGACAGCTCACTGTACAGCACGCCCCGCCAATACACCCTCTGGCGGCATTGATAAGAACTAGTGTCATGGTTGACAGCTCACTGTACAGCACGCCCCGCCAATACACCCTCTGGTGGCATTGATAAGAACTAGTGTCATGGTTGACAGCTCACTGTACTGCACGCCCCGCCAATACACCCTCTGGTGGCATTGATAAGAACTAGTGCATCGACAGCTCACTGTACTGTCTACAGCACGCCCCGCCAATACACCCTCTGGTGGCATTGATAAGAACTAGTGTTATGAGTGACAGCTCACTGTACTGTCTACAGCACGCCCCGCCAATACACCCTCTGGTGGCATTGATAAGAACTAGTGTTATGGTTGACAGCTCACTGTACAGCACGCCCCGCCAATACACCCTCTGGTGGCATTGATAAGAACTAGTGTTATGAGTGACAGCTCACTGTACTGTCTACAGCACGCCCCACCAATACACCCTCTGGTGGCATTGATAAGAACTAGTGTTATGAGTGACAGCTCACTGTACTGTCTACAGCACGCCCCGCCAATACACCCTCTGGCGGCATTCCTTGGTGGCATGATAAGAACTAGTGTTATGAGTGACAGCTCACTGTACTGTCTACAGCACGCCCCACCAATACACCCTCTGGTGGCATTGATAAGAACTAGTGTTATGAGTGACAGCTCACTGTACTGTCTACAGCACGCCCCGCCAATACACCCTCTGGCGGCATTGATAAGAACTAGTGTCATGGTTGACAGCTCACTGTGCCGCATGATTAGTGGAAAGTTATATTTCTGCTGCCAATCCGCCCTCTGGCGGCATTGGAAAGAACTAGTGCTGCGGTGAGAAGTTCACTGTGCAAGATGTTCGATGAAAAGGTCTTCTCGAGGCTCTGCTCCGTAAACCTACTGTTTAAGGACCGTGGCAAGATCCGATGTGCAACATGCTCTGGAGAAACGGTCTTCAGGTGATCTTCTAGAGAGTTTCCAACACCATCCTGCCCTCTGCTGGTAATGGCTGGTACTAAAATGTAGTTGGTCGTTATTAGAAATCGAAGATACCCCATTTCTAACTGTGCCATAAATAACTGACTAGAATTAATGTAAAAGATGCACATTGAGAATCCCTCAGCAGCCAACTGGACGTGTTGGCTGAATCGGCACAGCGCATACTTCCCGTACAGAAGGTTGCATGTTTGATTCTTGGTCAAGTCAAACCACTGACTTACACATGTGACACTTGCTGCTACCTAGCCTGGCACTCAGCATTACTAGGATAGGACAATGACTGATTGTCTCAGTTTCAGGATAATGTGACTGAGTGGGAAACCGGGACATGGTACTGACAGTCTGGTCTCCCAATGGGTCAGCACTATCAAGTTGCCAAAAGTGTGCATTGTCACATGTTGGTACTCGTCCTGGTATGACCTTAGCTGTTTCCAGGACTTAAACCTCCAACAAGCAAACAAACTTGATCTGTACTTGAATTCAGAGTAAAGTGTGTCAAAGCTTCTGTGGCATGACAGTGGTCACTAAGCACCCAGCAAAATGGCGCCGGCCACCGACCCCGAAAGCTGAAAGCCGGACCCGAGAACCACATTCCCTACCTTCATCCTGATATGACCTTAGATGTTGCTAGGACGTAAAACAACAACAAACAAACAAACATTCCCTACCTTCATCAACTGGATTAAGTGCTTGTTTCTTTGATTGTTTGTTGTTGTTTTACGCCCTAGCAACATCTAAGATCATATCAGGACGGTTACCGACTTGTGACAGTGTGCACTCATGACGACTTTATAGTGCTGCCCCACTGGGAGACCAGGCTGCCAGCACTGTGACCTGATACCCCACTCAGTCACATTATCCTGAAACTGAGCAGACCAGTCTTTACCCTGCCCTAATAATGCAGAGCGCCTGGCTAGGAAGCGAAGAGTTTCAATTTTTAAGTCATTGGTTTGACTCGACCACGTTTCGAACCCACGATCCCACGATCTACCAACATGGGAGACTGACGCTCTCCTCCCCTCTCCTTCAGTGCCGTGTATTCTTCTTATTTCACATGGTCAGGTTGTTCGCCAATAATAAATCGTGGTGCTTTGAAATTAATCATTACTCCACCGGTGCTGTATATGTGTATATATATTTGTATACTTCCGAGCGAGTGGAGTGTCAATCCCCGCACAGGAGGTGGAGCGGTGCATGCCGGTCCCCCCCCCCCCCCCCATCAGGGGGAAATAGGAGAGGAGGCACTACAGAGTTTATTACAGGCGATAAGGGGCTTATAACTACCCATGTATATAGATATATATATATATATGCAGAGGTCTCGCTACGTATCCTACGGGATTTTTGTTATATACGGTAGGGCTTTTATTTGCTCGGCCAGTGAGCCTTCGAAAAATAAAGGTAGGCTTCCACCACTCCTCTTGTTCTTCCTTTTACTTCCTCCCCCCCTTTTCTTCGTAGCCAACTTTATATTCGATATATTGTATATATTATATATATATATATATATATGCAGAGGTCTCGCTACATATCCTAAGGGATGGCGGGCCCGCCATCTGTTCAGAGTTATTAATACTTATTTCAGTAAGTTCGCCATCCATTGGGAGCATCGGTTGCACAACTTCCTATAAATTCCCACCAGCTCAGTTGATTCCTGCCATCCCTTTCATGAATACTGGGGAGACCACTGATATTGTATGTACAGTAAAACCTCTCTAACCGACCACCTCAACAGATCGACCACCCCTCTATACCGATCGCTTCATTTGGGTCCCAAACGATCGCCCATATAATACCATTGTAATGATTTTTAATAACTCCCTAAACCGACCACCTCCCTATATGGACCATTTAGAGTTGGTCCCCGGGTCGGTCGATTTAGAGGGTGTTTACGTATATATAAATATATTTATATGCGTATATATACATATCATATAAATATATATGGGTATATATTCATGTATATAATATATACATATATATAAGTATGTGTATATATATGTATAGATAGAGAGAGAAAGAGAGAGAGTGAGTGACAACAGGACTGGGCTGTTTGTGAGTCTGTAATGGAGTGGTTAGAGTGTCTGACTTTTTTCTAGGTCGGACTCCTAATCTGAAGGTCAGTGGTTCAATTCCCCATGCCCCCACCTCTGCCAATTTGGATTTCCACTGGTGTGTATAACCTACAGCATCATCAAAGGCCCATTGCTCTTATACCATGTCTATGTTGTGTTGGAAGTTAAAAATCCCTTGGGCCGGTAAAAGTGTAGGCTCGGGCTTTATATCGATCAACTGTCTCATGGTGCAAACAAGTCTATTCAGACTTAGCCATGATAGGCAGTATAAATCTTCAAGAAAAGAAATACAAGAAAAGGATTCTAGGTGGCGCTAGGAGTAAGGTTTGCCAGAATATCAGGTTCGGTGAAATAGGAAATAACACTGACGTATGTTATTTATATTCACATAATGGATTATATGTATATAATATCAGGAATTCCTACACATAGTGTTTCAGTTCGCCGCAGTAAGCATCATCACGTGGCAGGTTAGTCTGGCTTTCAATTGGTCGTAATGCGAAGCATTACGGTTGATGCGAGGAGAGGAAGAGACCCTCCCCCCGCCCGCGCTGTCGCGCTGCTTTCTCACCTCGGCAGACGGCGCGGCGCGCCCCCCCCCTCCCCCGCCCTCCGCGTCGCGCGGCGCTCACGCCTCGCCCGACGCCGCTGCTCGCCACCTGTCGCCCTCCCCCGGGCCGGCAGCTTTCACACTCACCTGCTGTCGCCCCTCCCTCTCCCCTTATAAGGCCGCCCCCTGGCCTCCCTCAGGCACTCGCCCTCCTGCCGCCTCCCAGATCTCTCCTTTTTTCATTTGGCTCTCCACCTCGGACCTCTGCCCCACCACAGCTGCAGCATGCCTCAAGGGAAGGGACGTGGACGAAAGGGCTCCCGGGCCGCCCCCCGCACCCCAGGGCCCTCTCCAACTCCCAGGAGGGACGAGTCGCCGGCCTCCGCCTCGGCATCTCCCGCGGCGACCTCGGGCCCCGCCTCGGGCGCCTAGATCGCCCTAGTCCTGGAGGCTCTCCAGCGCATCCAGCTGGAGCAACGCCAGGCGGCCGCCGACCTCCACGCCCGGATCGACTCCCTGGGCACCGGGGAGGCCCCGCCGACACCTCGGGCGCCCGCCAGCACCACGGCCCGGCCCCGGCCGCCACCTCAGGCGCCCCCACCGGGGGCCGCGCACCCGGAGTAAGAGAGGTACCGCCACCTCTCCCAAGCCTCCCCCGTCACCTCGCCGCCCTACCAAGAGGAGCGGACCCGACACACCCCCGCCTCCGCGGCCGATGCCGTCCGGGACATCCTGGCATCCGCCGAGGCGCGGCACTGCACCAGGCGCCAAGGGATCCCGGCCAACTTCATCTTCCCCTCCGACCTGGTGAAGCGAGGGCCCGAGAGGAAGCCGGTGAAGAGGGGGGAGGCGACGAAGGACGAATATACCCTCGCGCTCCTCACCCTCATCGACCACCCAGACTTCCCCGCCCACTCCACCCAGGGACTCCACCTCCACCACCTCACAGTCTGCCGGGACAACCTGATTTACCCCTGGGCAACCGTCCGCCGGTACTCCGAGACCGTGTTTACAGCGATCGCGGACGGAACCCTCCCCCAGGGGTGGCATGACCCGGTGGCCCTCAACCTCATGAGGCTAGACTGCCTGGCCATGCCCGAGGAGCAAGCCACCGCCGCCCCGGCGCGCCTACCCGACCATCTCCACCGAGGCGCCCACCTCCCCCGACCTCAGGCTGACGCCCGCGCCACCTACGACAGGGAGACCCACGGCGCCCCCTGCCCGGCCTGGAACCGCGCCCCCGCCTCGTGCGATCGGGCCCGCCTCGGGGAGGCCCACGGTGAGGCGGGGGACACGCGCCGTCACGTCTGCGCATACTGCGCCAATGTTAGGCGCCTCTTCACCATGCACAGCGAGGCCGACTGCATCACGAAACAAACCCGTGAGCGCCAGACCCCCCCCACCACCTCGGCGGATTTTTGATCCGCCGGCCTCCCTCCGGCCGGCCCGGGGGGACCCCTCCGGCGCCTCACCCCCACCACTGCCGACAGCCCCGCAAGCCCCGCCGACAACCTCCCAGCGACCATCGAACGCAGCGCCGCCAAGCCCCAGCCGAGGATCATCACCTCGGGCATCACACCTCAGACCGCATCCCAGCCCAGCCTCAGGAGGAACCCTCTGCCACCGACCCTCACGACACCGCCTTCAACACCGCCGCCCAGACCCCGACCACCACCCCATCCAGCCCCGAGGACTTCGCTGCCCCCCTGCTCGACCCTCGTCGGACCTCCTCACCGGATCCCGCCAAGGAGCGGGCCTCCCCCTTTTTGGCCGCCCGCTCCCTGTCGACGCAGGCCCGGGACACTCCCCGCCCCCAGAGGGAGCCTGACCCCCGACACGGCCCACCTGCTCCGCCTCGGGCGCGCCGCCAGCCCTCCCCGCCCAGACCTTCACCTCCGGACCCCCGCCTCGGGCGCCCCGGCCCCCCGCCTCGGGCGCGCCTCGAGCCCTCCCCTACTTTTGGTGGAGGGCTCCTCGGCACCCCCTCACTCCACTGACTTTTTAACTCTGTTCCTATATGTTGACATTTGACCTCTGTTCCTATATTTTGACATTTGAACTCTGTTCCTACATTTTGACATTTGAACTCTGTTCCTATATTTACTCCGCTCCTCATTTATTTTATCCTTCATTATTTACTTCTTTCCTTTACCCTGTTTACCCTGTATGCCCTGTAAGCTTTCTGAGGCGAAAATAAAAACCTTTTATTTCCACCCCCGCCTCCTCTCTTCCTTTTCGCGCATCGGTCGTAATGCGAAGCATTACGGTTGATGCGAGGAGAGGAAGAGACCCTCCCCCGCCCGCGCTGTCGCGCTGCTTTCTCACCTCGGCAGACGGCGCGGCGCGCCCCCCCCCTCCCCCGCCCTCCGCGTCGCGCGGCGCTCACGCCTCGCCCGACGCCGCTGCTCGCCACCTGTCACCCTCCCCCGGGCCGGCAGCTTTCACACTCACCTGCTGTCGCCCCTCCCTCTCCCCTTATAAGGCCGCCCCCTAGCCTCCCTCAGGCACTCGCCTTCCTGCCGCCTCCCAGATCTCTCCTTCTTCACCACCCACCCACCCTACACTCCTACCACCTTCTATTCCTCAGGTGGAGGGCTCCTCGGCACCCCCTCACTCCACTGACTTTTGAACTCTGTTCCTATATGTTGACATTTGACCTCTGTTCCTATATTTTGACATTTGAACTCTGTTCCTACATTTTGACATTTGAACTCTGTTCCTATATTTACTCCGCTCCTCATTTATTTTATCCTTCATTATTTACTTCTTTCCTCGTTTACCCTGTTTACCCTGTATGCCCTGTAAGCTTTCTGAGGCGAAAAT
>CM059191.1:7108429-7145557 GCA_030323885.1 Branchipolynoe longqiensis
GGGTGAGGTCAGGTAGGTGAGCCTTTCGAGCAGGCTTAGAGTGTCGGCAGGTGGCTCGTCACAGGTCATGGTTAGGTCATGGTCAGGGTGAGGTCAGGTAGGTGAGCCTTCTCGAGCAGGCTTAGAGTGTCGGCAGGTGGCTCATCACAGGTCATGGTTAGGTCATGGTCAGGGTGAGGTCAGGAAGGTGAGCCTTCTCGAGCAGGCTTAGAGTGTCGGCAGGTGGCTCATCACAGGTCATGGTTAGGTCATGGTCAGGGTGAGGTCAGGTATGTGAGCCTTTCGAGCAGGCTTAGAGTGTTGGCAGGTGGTTCGTCACAGGTCATGGTTAGGTCATGGTCAGGGTGAGGTCAGGTATGTGAGCCTTTCGAGCAGGCTTAGAGTGTCGGCAGGTGGCTCATCACAGGTCATGGTTAGGTCATGGTCAGGGTGAGGTCAGGTAGGTGAGCCTTTCGAGCAGGCTTAGAGTGTCGGCAGGTGGCTCGTCACAGGTCATGGTTAGGTCATGGTCAGGGTGAGGTCAGGAAGGTGAGCCTTCTCGAGCAGGCTTAGAGTGTCGGCAGGTGGCTCATCACAGGTCATGGTTAGGTCATGGTCAGGGTGAGGTCAGGTAGGTGAGCCTTCTCGAGCAGGCTTAGAGTGTCGGCAGGTGGCTCATCACAGGTCATGGTTAGGTCATGGTCAGGGTGAGGTCAGGTATGTGAGCCTTTCGAGCAGGCTTAGAGTGTCGGCAGGTGGTTCGTCACAGGTCATGGTTAGGTCATGGTCAGGGTGAGGTCAGGTATGTGAGCCTTTCGAGCAGGCTTAGAGTGTCGGCAGGTGGCCATCACAGGTCATGGTTAGGTCATGGTCAGGGTGAGGTCAGTATGTGAGCCTTTCGAGCAGGCTTAGAGTGTTGGCAGGTGGCTCATCACAGGTCATGGTTAGGTCATGGTCAGGGTGAGGTCAGGTATGTGAGCCTTTCGAGCAGGCTTAGAGTGTCGGCAGGTGGCTCATCACAGGTCATGGTTAGGTCATGGTCAGGGTGAGGTCAGGTATGTGAGCCTTTCGAGCAGGCTTAGAGTGTGCAGGTGTCATCACAGGTCATGGTTAGGTCGTGGTCAGGGTGAGGTCAGGAAGGTGAGTCTTCTCGAGCAGGCTTAGAGTGTTGGCAGGTGGCTCATCACAGGTCATGGTTAGGTCATGGTCAGGGTGAGGTCAGGTGGGTGAGCCTTCTCGAGCAGGCTTAGAGTGTCGGCAGGTGGCTCATCACAGGTCATGTAGGTCATGGTCAGAGGTCAGGTATGTGAGCCTTTCGAGCAGGCTTAGAGTGTTGGCAGGTGGCTATCACAGGTCATGGTTAGGTCATGGTCAGGGTGAGTCAGGTAGTGAGCCTTCTCGAGCAGGCTTAGAGTGTCGGCAGGTGGCTCATCACAGGTCATGGTTAGGTCATGGTCAGGGTGAGGTCAGGTATGTGAGCCTTTCGAGCAGGCTTAGAGTGTCGGCAGGTGGTTCGTCACAGGTCATGGTTAGGTCATGGTCAGGGTGAGGTCAGGTATGTGAGCCTTTCGAGCAGGCTTAGAGTGTCGGCAGGTGGCTCATCACAGGTCATGGTTAGGTCATGGTCAGGGTGAGGTCAGGTAGGTGAGCCTTCTCGAGCAGGCTTAGAGTGTCGGCAGGTGGCTCATCACAGGTCATGGTTAGGTCATGGTCAGGGTGAGGTCAGGAAGGTGAGCCTTCTCGAGCAGGCTTAGAGTGTTGGCAGGTGGCTCATCACAGGTCATGGTTAGGTCATGGTCAGGGTGAGGTCAGGTAGGTGAGCCTTCTCGAGCAGGCTTAGAGTGTCGGCAGGTGGCTCATCACAGGTCATGGTTAGGTCATGGTCAGGGTGAGGTCAGGTATGTGAGCCTTTCGAGCAGGCTTAGAGTGTTGGCAGGTGGTTCGTCACAGGTCATGGTTAGGTCATGGTCAGGGTGAGGTCAGGTATGTGAGCCTTTCGAGCAGGCTTAGAGTGTCGCAGGTGGCTCATACAGGTCTGGTTAGGTCATGGTCAGGGTGAGGTCAGGTATGTAGCCTTTCGAGCAGGCTTAGAGTGTTGGCAGGTGGCTCATCACAGGTCAGGGTTAGGTCATGGTCAGGGTGAGGTCAGGTATGTGAGCCTTTCGAGAAGATTAGAGTGTTGGCAGGTGGTTCATCACAGGTCATGGTTAGGTCATGGTCAGGGTGAGGTCAGGTATGTGAGCCTTGTCGAGCAGGCTTAGAGTGTCGGCAGGTGGCTCATCACAGGTCATGGTTAGGTCGTGGTCAGGGTGAGGTCAGGAAGGTGAGTCTTCTCGAGCAGGCTTAGAGTGTTGGCAGGTGGCTCATCACAGGTCATGGTTAGGTCATGGTCAGGGTGAGGTCAGGTGGGTGAGCCTTCTCGAGCAGGCTTAGAGTGTCGGCAGGTGGCTCATCACAGGTCATGGTTAGGTCATGGTCAGGGTGAGGTCAGGTATGTGAGCCTTTCGAGCAGGCTTAGAGTGTCGGCAGGTGGCTCATCACAGGTCATGGTTAGGTCATGGTCAGGGTGAGGTCAGGTATGTGAGCCTTTCGAGCAGGCTTAGAGTTTCGGCAGGTGGTTCGTCACAGGTCATGGTTAGGTCATGGTCAGGGTGAGGTCAGGAATGTGAGCCTTTCGATCAGGCTTAGAGTGTCGGCTGGTGGCTCATCACAGGTCATGGTTAGGTCATGGTCAGGGTGAGGTCAGGTGGGTGAGCCTTCTCGAGCAGGCTTAGAGTGTCGGCAGGTGGCTCATCACAGGTCATGGTTAGGTCATGGTCAGGGTGAGGTCAGGTATGTGAGCCTTTCGAGCAGGCTTAGAGTGTTGGCAGGTGGCTCATCACAGGTCATGGTTAGGTCATGGTCAGGGTGAGGTCAGGTATGTGAGCCTTTCGAGCAGGCTTAGAGTGTTGGCAGGTGGCTCATCACAGGTCATGGTTAGGTCATGGTCAGGGTGAGGTCAGGTATGTGAGCCTTTCGAGCAGGCTTAGAGTGTTGGCAGGTGGCTCATCACAGGTCATGGTTAGGTCATGGTCAGTGAGGTCAGGTATGTGAGCCTTTCGAGCAGGCTTAGAGTGTTGGCAGGTGGCTCGTCACAGTCATGGTTAGGTCATGGTCAGGGTGAGGTCAGTATGTGAGCCTTGTCGAGCAGGCTTAGAGTGTCGGCAGGTGGCTCATCACAGGGCTTTAGGTCTGGTCAGTGTGAGGCAGGTTTTGGCAGGTTAGGTGTTGGCATGGCTACAGGTCATGGTTAGGTCATGGTCAGGGTGAGGTCAGGTATGTGAGCCTTCTCGAGCAGGCTTAGAGTGTCGGCAGGTGGCTCATCACAGGTCATGGTTAGGTCATGGTCAGGGTGAGGTCAGGTAGCTGAGCATTTCGAGCAGGCTTAGAGTGTTGGCAGGTGGCTCATCGCAGGTCATGGTTAGGTCATGGTCAGGGTGAGGTCAGGTAGGTGAGCCTTTCGAGCAGGCTTAGAGTGTTGGCAGGTGGCTCATCACAGGTCATGGTTAGGTCATGGTCAGGGTGAGGTCAGGAAGGTGAGTCTTCTCGAGCAGGCTTAGAGTGTTGGCAGGTGGCTCATCACAGGTCATGGTTAGGTCATGGTCAGGGTGAGGTCAGGTGGGTGAGCCTTCTCGAGCAGGCTTAGAGTGTCGGCAGGTGGTTCGTCACAGGTCAGGGTTAGGTCATGGTCAGGGTGAGGTCAGGTATGTGAGCCTTGTCGAGCAGGCTTAGAGTGTTGGCAGGTGGTTCGTCACAGGTCATGGTTAGGACATGGTCAGGGTGAGGTCAGGTATGTGAGCCTTTCGAGCAGGCTTAGAGTGTTGGCAGGTGGTTCGTCACAGGTCATGGTTAGGTCATGGTCAGGGTGAGGTCAGGTATGTGAGCCTTGTCGAGCAGGCTTAGAGTGTCGGCAGGTGGCTCGTCACAGGTCATGGTTAGGACATGGTCAGGGTGAGGTCAGGTAGGTGAGTCTTCTCGAGCAGGCTTAGAGTGTCGGCAGGTGGCTCATCACAGGTCATGGTTAGGTCATGGTCAGGGTGAGGGCAGGTATGTGAGCCTTGTCAAGCAGGCGTAGAGTGTCGGCAGGTGGTTCGTCACAGGTCAGGGTGAGGTCATGACCATTTAGTCCCATTATCCTGGCGCACGCAGTGACATAATCCTGACACTGAACAACCCAGACATTGCCCTATCCTATTAATGACGAACGCAGGCTAACTCGAATCAATTTTGTATGCCATTAGTTTAATTGATTGATTGATTGATGAAGGTTTAACACTGTGTCAGAAACAGTGGCATATTCACAGAGACAAGCTAATGTGGTATATATTATGTTACTCTTGTCAATCAGATTCTCATGCCTACATTGAAAATAACACGACATTCCAAATGGGGAGATCTATCTCAAAAGTTAGCAACACTCTTCTGCAGTGGGATTTTGAAGTGGATAGCCTTGCGTCAACTGTCAGAGAAATAGAACCCACAAAAATAGCTCAAATTACACACGGCTACATGGCCGAGTGGTTTTAGGAACCCTGAGATTTCTTTGTGATTTACATTCAGACACATCACATGCTAATGATATTAGTTTAACTCAGCCGGCATCTGAACCCACGGCAAGTGAGCGATATATACGGTGAAGAAGATGGCATCTAAAATATTCCAATGCTAGACAAGCGAATTAAAGTTATCGAATAAACACTTCATCCGCCTATTAGTCGAATCAAATATGTCACATCCGGGAATGTCACCACCACCTTGGTAGTGCTTCGATCAATGCTCATTACAAAGACCATCAGGCTTTAAATTGCATATCACGCAATAACTTATCACTATGGATATGCCCGCACACTAAGATATAAATGAACAGAAAGATATACCCACACACAGTGATATAAATGAACAGAAAGATGACGTATATCTATAACGACATACTTTGCATATCACTATGGACATACCCACACACGGTGATATAAATGAACAGAGAGATGAAGTATATCTATAACAACATACCTTGTGTATCACTATGGATATAGTATAACTATAATGACATAGCTAACCTATCACTATGGACATACCCGCACACAGCGATATAAATCAACAGAATGATGAAGTATATCTATAATGACAAACCTCATGTATAACTATAGATATACCCGCACACTGTGATATAAATGAACATAATGATGAAGTATATCTATAATGACATACCTCGTGTATCACTATGGACATACCCTAACACGGTGATATCAATGAACATATAGATGAAGTATATCTATAACGACATACCTCATGTATCACTATTGACATACCCACACACAGCGATATAAATGAAAAGAAAGATGATGTATATCTATAATGACATACGTCATGTATCACTATGGATATACCCACACACTGTGATATAAATGAACAGAACGATGAAGTATATCTATAACGAGATACCTCACATATCACTATGGATATAGTATAAATATAGCGACATACCTCACGTACCGCTATGGATATACCCGCATATGGCGATATAAATGAACAGAAATATGAAGTATATCTATAATGACATATCTCGCATATCAATATGGACATACCCAAACCTGGCGATATAAATGAACAGAAAGATGAAGTATATCTATAATGACATACCTCATGTATCACTATGGACATACCCGGTCACGGCGATATAAATTAACTGAAAGATGAAGTATATATATAACAACATACCTCACGTATCACTATGGACATACCCGGACAAGGCGATATAAATGAACAGATAGATGAAGTATATCTATAACGACATACTTCACATATCACTATGGACATACCCGGACACGGCAATATAAATGAACAGATAGATGAAGTATATCTATAACAACATATCTCACATATCACTATGGACATACCCACACACGGCGATATAAATGAACAGATAGATGAAGTATATCTATAACGACATACCTCATGTATCACTATGGACATACCCACACATGGCGATATAAATGAAAAGAAAGATGAAGTATATCTATAACGACATACCTCACGTATCACTATGGACATACCCACACACGGTGATATAAATGAACAGAAAGATGAGGTATATCTATAACGACATACCTCGCGCTCCTTTACGAGATAAGACATCATTCAGCAGTCTCTCTTATTGATTTCTCTTTCCAGGGTATTCCCAGGGTAGAATATATTATCGATTTTATGTGTGTTTTTCACCCAACGTCTTTACTCAGATGGTCCAATATCATTGCAGACCTATGAATACCGGCCCGGCATGCGATGTCGACCGTAGAACGCCAACACAATGCGAGCTGATTAAACTATTAGACACAGTCATACCGAACAGCAATTTGCGCGCAGACAAAATCACATCTTTATTGGTCAGTTTTCAGTAAAGATTAATATTATAATCGTGGTTCCTGTTGTTTGGATATTAATGTATATTATCCTTTGAAATTCTTGTAAAATGTATACTTGTCATAATCGGCCATTGCATTTTACATTAACAGCATAGGGCAATTCTTGGTTTTCTCGGCGATATGATAATGTTACTGAGTATAATATTGGGTAATTGACCAGCGGCCTGGTAGCCCAGTGGGACTGCACTACACAGTCGCCAGGGTACGCACTGTCACAACCCTGATATTACCTTAGGTGGTGTGAGGACATCAAACCTCCAACAGACAAAACAATATACAATGCAATCAATTACTATAAGCCTGATTTCCCGCTAAGAAAAAGAGTGCAATTTGCATCGAGTAATCATGAATATCCGGTGAGATAAGGCAGCATCACAAAGAAGACAAAGAAGCGATGACTGCATGCATAATGTCCACCCATAGAAACGATGACATTGCACAAACAAAAAGGAGATGATTGAGCTGAGTTGTATATGTTAGGAAGCTAGACAGAATGGTGCAAGTCTTATCTTGGCGAATTCCATTAATCAGCCATCCAGAACGATTAACGGCGAATAAATCAGACTTAATGGTTTTGTTCTCCACTTTGTACCCGAGTGAAGGCATCATATACGTGCAGAATATATATATATTAGCTATTTGAGCGTAAAGTAAAACTATATATATGTATACATATATATAGTGTTTTTAGGAAAGGGATGGCGGCACTCGGTAGAGCTGGCAGGAACGTATCAGTAGTGTGTGTACGTTGCTGGTAACGGATGACAGGCTTACAGATTAAGGGTGGTGTTGCTAGGACATAAACGCCCTGCACACCAACAGTAGGTCTTCATGTACACACACACACACGTGACTATCAGATTCCTTTTCAGTTAGATCAGGGCACACTGGAGACGCTGCCTCCACGGTTAATAATCCTCACACTCCACGACCAGCCCCACGACCCATTTGTCAAACATTTTGTCGATCCATCATTCCCTGAGACACCGGATCTGCAGCGTGACGCGCTGTGACGTCACGTAGATACAGCGGCCCCTAGAAGGAATCTCCCCGCTCAGGCCCGTGTGTGGGGGCGGGGGTATGTGCGTGTGTGTGTGTGTGGGGGGGGGGGGGGTAGAGGAGATGCGATATGAGATGTGTGCCGAGGCAGGATGGATGAAGTCTTATCTGCTAACATGAGCTGTTCTGCTTCCCAGACAGAGTCAACATGCACGCGGAGAACACTGGAGACTCACATGCGCGCGCACGCATGTACTTTGGGCAATGCTCAGGACAGTTCAAGCTGTGAGAATGTAATCACGTTCTCCAATAAGTTCTTGTTTGTTGGAGATTTACATCCTGGCAACAGCAAAGGTAATATCAGGATGGGCACCAATTCGCTATTGTAGTTGTTTGTTGTTGTTTTTACGTCCGAGCAACATCTAAGGTCATAACAGGACGGGTACCGACTTGTCACAGTTCGCATTCATGGCAACATTATAGTGCTGCCCCAGTGGGAGATCAGGCCGCCAGCACCACTCAGTCACATTATCCTGACACTGAGCCAACCAGTCGTTGCCCTGTCCTAATAATGCCGAGTGCCTGGCTGGGAAGCGACAAGTATCAATTTTTAAGTCGTTTGTTTTACTCGACCAGTGTTTGAACCCACGATCCCATGGTCTACCAACACAGGAAACGGATGCTCTAACCCATGCGGCCATCCCATCTGGTTCACCAATTTGCAGCCATGTGAATTCATGGTCACTTTATAGTGCTGCTCCACTGGGAGACCAGGCCACCGGTACCATAACCCGGTATCCGACTCAGTCACATTATCCTGACACTGAGCTAACCAGTCTTTGCGCTATCCTATTAATGGCAAACGCCAGGCTCTGTATAAATTGTGTAAGTCATTGGTTTGACTTGACCGGATGTAGAACCCCCACTCTTCTGAACAGCAAGTCTGCACTCCACCTAGTCAGCCACCGCGTCTGATGTGTTGTTCTTAGAGCTGCCTGAAGAGTCGACTCACTATGCAGCCCTCACTAAGCAGCCCTCGCTATGCAACCCTCACTATGCAGCCCGCACTATGCAGCCCTCACTATGCAGCCCGCACTATGCAACCCTCACTATGCAGCCATCACTATTCAGTCAATGTGTAGGCCATCACTGTGCAGCCATCACTTGGCAGCCCTCACTATGCATCCCCCATTATGCAACCCTCACTATGCAGCCCTCACTATGCAGCCCTCATTGTGCAACCCTCACTATGCATCCCTCACTATGCAGCCCTCGCTATGCAACCCTCGCTATGCAACCCTCGCTATGCAACCCTCACTATGCAGCGAGCACTATGCAGCGAGCACTATGCAGCCATCACTATTCAGCCATCACTATGCAGCCCTCACTATGCATATCTCACTATCTGCAGCCCGCACTATCCAGCTCTCACTATGCAGCTCTCGCTATGCAGCCCTCACTATGAATATCTCACTATGCAACCATCACTATCCAGCCCTCACTATGCAGTTCTCACTATGCAGCCCTCACTATGCATATCTCACTATGCAGCCCTCACTATGCAGCTCTCGATATGCAGCCCTCACTATGCATCCCTTACTCTGCAGCTGAGTGATTGTTGGATGCGGCAGATGTTATAAATGAGGCATCCCGACGTGGATGGGTGTGTAATGTGTAGTGGTCGTTCGTGTGGTTCCCGACTCCATGCAGAACAGTCTGTCGGAGGGAACTGTAGGAAATATCTAATTACTGCAATAAGCACTGACAAACTACCCAAGTACCTAACAACCTACTAGTCGAACTCAGAACAACTACACCAGGACTCTGATATCTACTAGTCAACTAGCCACCTCCCAACTACTACAATACCCACCACATAACTACTCCAGTGTCTACTGTACTGTCTACTCCAGTACCCATCAACTGACTACCACTGCACACACTGACTGACTACTACAATACCCACCACGTGACTACTCCAGTGTATACTGTCCTGTCTACTCCAGTACCCATCAACTGACTACTCCAGCACATAGTGACTGACTACTACAATATCCACCACATAACTACTCCAGTGTATACTGTCCTGTCTACTCCAGTACCCATCAACTGACTACCACATCACACACTGACTGACTACTACAATACCCACCACGTGACTACTCCAGTGTATACTGTCCTGTCTACTCCAGTGTATACTGTCCTGTCTACGCCAGTGTATACTGTCCTGTCTACTACAGTGTATACTGTCCTGTCTACTGCAGTGTATAGTGCCATGTCTACTCCAGTGTATACTCTCCTGTCTACTCCAGTGTATACTGTCCTGTCTACGCCAGTGCATAATGTACTGTCTACTACAGTGCATACTGTCATGTCTACTCCAGTGGATAGTGTCCTGTCTACTCCAGTATATAATGTCCTGTCTACTCCAGTGTATGCTTTCCTGTCTACTCCAGTGTATACTGTCCTGTCTACTCCAGTGTATACTGTCCTGTCTACTCCGGGGTATACTGTCCTGTCTACTCCAGTGTATACTGTCCTGTCTACTACAGTGTATACCGTACTGTCTACTCCAGTGTATACTGTCCCGTCTACTCCAGTACCCATCAACTGACTACCCCGGCACACACTGACTGACAATACGTCCTGACTCAGTCCTCCAGTACCCAACAATACAGTCCTCCAGTACCCAACAATACAGTCCTCCAATACCCACCAACACAGTCCTCCAATACCCACCAACACAGTCCTCCACTACCCAACAGTACAGTCCTCCACTACCGAACAACACAGTCCTCCAATACCCACCAACACAGTCCTCCACTACCCAACAATACAGTCCTCCACTACCCAACAACACAGTCCTCCACTACCCAACAACACAGTCCTCCAGTACCCAACAACACAGTCCTCCACTACCCAACAATACAGTCCTCCACTACCCAACAACACAGTCATCCACTACCCATCAATACAGTCCTCCAGTACCCAACAACACAGTCCTCCACTACCCAACAATACAGTCCTCCACTACCCATCAATACAGTCCTCCACTACCCAACAGCACAGTCCTCCACTACCCAACAATACATTCCTCCACTACCCAACACCACAGTCCTCCAATACCCATCAATACAGTCCTCCAGTACCCAACAATACAGTCCTCCACTACCCAACAACACATTCCTCCACTACTCAACAATACAGTTATCCACTACCCAACAACACATTCCTCCACTACCCAATAATACAGTACTCCACTACCCAACAACACAGTCCTCCACTACCCGACAATACAGTCCTCCAGTACCCAACAACACATTCCTCCACTACCCAACAATACAGTCCTCCACTACCCAACAACACATTCCTCCACTACCCATCAATACAGTCCTCCAGTACCCAACAATACATTCCTCCACTACCCAACAACACAGTCCTCCACTACCCAACAATACAGTCATACACTACCCAACAATACAGTCCTCCACTACCCAACAACACAGTCCTCCACGACCCAACATCACTTTCCTCCACTACCCAACAGCACATTTCTCCACTACCCAACAACACAGTCCTCCACTACCCAACAATACAGTTCTCCACTACCCAACATCACAGTCCTCCACTACCCAACAACACAGTCCTCCACTACCCAACAGCACAGTCCTCCACTACCCAACATCACAGTCCTCCACTACCCAACAACACATTCCTCCACTACCCAACAATACAGTCCTCCAGTACCCAACAACACAGTCCTCCACTACCCAACAATACAGTCCTCCACTACCCAACAACACAGTCCTCCACTACCCAACATCACATTCCTCCACTACCCAACATCACAGTCCTCCACTACCCAACAACACAGTCCTCCACTACCCAACAGCACAGTCCTCCACTACCCAACATCACATTCCTCCACTACCCAACAACACAGTCCTCCACTACCCAACACTACAGTCCTCCACTACCCAACAACACATTCCTCCACTACCCAACAGCACAGTCCTCCACTACCCAACAGCACAGTCCTCCACTACCCAACAATACAGTGCTCCACTACCCACTTCCTGCTTACTCCACTACTGCGGTACCCACTAACTGACTACTGCAGTATATCCTCACTCACTACTGCAGTATATACTCACTCACTACTGTAGTATATACTCACTCACTACGGTGGTATATACTCACTCACTACTGCAGTATATACTCACTGACTTCTGCAGTATATACTCACTGACTTCTTCAGTATATACTCACTGACTACTGCAGTATAGACTCACTGACTACTGCAGTATAGACTCAGTGACTACTCCAGGATGCACCGACTGACTACTGCGGTATATACTCACTGACTACTGCAGTATACACCCACTGACTATTGCAGTATATACTCGATGACTACTGCAGTATATCCTCAATGACTACTGCAGGATGCACCAACTGACTACTGCAGTATATACTCACTGACTACTCCAATACCCACCGAATGAGCACTGCCGTATATAGTCACTGACAACTGCAATATATAATCACTGACTACCACAGTATATACTCACTGACTACTGCTAGTATATACGCATTGGCTAGTGCAGTATATACTCAGTGACTATTGCAGGATGCACCAGCTGACTACTGCAGTATATACTCACTGACTACTACATTATATACTCACTGACTACTGCGGGTTGTACTCACTACTCCATAATGCACCGACTGACTACTAAAGTGTATACTCGATGACTACTCCAGGATTTACCGACTGACTACTACAGTATATACTCACTGACTACTGCGGTATATACTCACTGACTACTGCAGTATACACCCACTGACTATTGCAGTATATACTCACTGACTACTGCAGTATATACTCACTGACTACTGCAGTATATACCCATTGACTACTGCTGGATGCACCGACTGACTACTGCAGTATATACTTACTGACGACTGCAGTATATACTCACTGACTACTCCAGGATGGACCGACTGACTACTGCAGTATATACTCACTGACTACTGCAGTATATACTCACTGACTACTGCAGTATATACTCACTGACTACTGCAGTATATACTCACTGACTACTGCAGTATATACTCACTGACTACTGCAGTATATACTCACTGACTACTGCAGTATATACTCACTGACTACTGCAGTATATACTCACTGACTACTGCAGTATATACTCACTGACTACTCCAGAATGCACGGACTGACTACTGCAGTATATACTCGATGACTACTGCAATATATACTCGATGACTACTGCATTATATACTCGATGACTACTGCATTATATACTCGATGACTACTGCAGTATATACTCGATGACTACTGCATTATATACTCGATGACTACTGCAGTATATACTCGATGACTACTGCAGTATATACTCGATGACTACTGCATTATATACTCGATGACTACTGCAGTATATACTCGATGACTACTGCAGTATATACTCGATGACTACTGCAGTATATACTCGATGACTACTGCAGTATATACTCGATGACTACTGCAGTATATACTCGATGACTACTGCAGTATATACTCGATGACTACTGCAGTATATACTCGATGATTCACAGTTCTTAGGTCGGCTGCTTTTGGCTCTGATTCATTGACTCTAGTTGTCCGCTGATTTTGATTGGTTGGTTGGTTTGTTGTTGGAGTTTTGTGTCCTTGCAAAATCTAAGGTCATATCAGGAGGGCTACCAACTTGTGACAGTGTGCATATATGGCAACTTAATAGTGCTGTCCCACTGGGAGACCCGGCTGCCAACACCATGACCAGCATGACTCAGTCACATTATCCTGACACTGAGCTAACCAATCCTTACCCTCTCCTAACAATGCCGAGTGCCAGGCTAGGAAGCGACAAGTATCCATTTTTAAGTCATTGGTTTGACTCTACCAGGGTTAGAGCGCGGTTCGAATCGCACGATCTACCAACACGGGAGACGGACGCTCAAATCATTTGGCCTCCCCGCGGTCAGGGAATGACGGGACGTGAGGATGGTGTGAGGCATCGGTCACGTGACCAGCAGAGGAGGGCTGACAGTGGAGGGGGCGGGGACGGAGGGGCGGAGGGGCGGGGGTGGAAGGGCGAGGTGGCGTAAGGGGAGCTTTATGGAGTGGGGCTGGGTGTATTTGGGAGGAGGTGGGGGAGGTGTGTGGGGGGGGTGTTTTGCCGGTTGAGCTGGTGAAATGGGAGCCGTTGTGTACGCGCCCCCTGGCGGTGGGCATGCAAACAAACCTGGTGGACTCCCCCCACCCCCACACACACACATCATAAACAATATCGCTATGAGGACCTTCGATCAGGATCACTCCTACCTCTCGACTCCCAACTCCTACCACCATCACATACCTGCATCAGTACCTGCCTACAGGACGCGTTGGTCGAAGCGGTACAGCGCAGGCTTCCAGTGCGGAAGGTCGGGAGTTCGAATACCGTTCAAGTTAAACCAATGACTTGCAAAATTGATATGTGTGGCTACCTAGCTGGTGCTAGGGCAAGGACTGGTGTGCTCAGTGTTACGATAATGTGACTGAGTGGGAAATTGGGTAATGCTACCGGTGTTCTGGTCTCCCAGTCGGGCAGCACTATAAAGTTGGAATTAGTGCATACTGTCGCAAGTCGGTATCTGATACGACCCCACCCAGACCGACACTATCCCAACCCTCACCCACCCATATCACGACTACCCCCCCCCCCCCCCCACACACACACACTTCACCTACCAACATCAGGACCAGCCCCAGAAACGCTACCTACAGTCACTTCACTTCCCAACCAACTCTCCAGGACGCGGTGGCCGAATGGGTAGGGCGCAGGTTTCCCAGGCAGAAGGTCAGGGGTTCGGTTCCTGGCTGACTTATACATTTGGTACTTGCCGCTACCTAGCTTGGCACTCGGCATTAATAGGATAATAAAATAACTGCTTCCTTCAGTGTCAGGATAATGTGAGTGTATGGGATATTGGATCATGGTGTCGGCGGCCTGATTTCCCAGTGGGGTGGCACTCAAAAAGTTGCCATGAGTACTGCCCCAAGACGGGACCCATTTTGATATGACCGTAGACGTTGCCAGGACGTAAAGCTCTAACAACCAACCCCCCCACCTCCCCCAACTCCCCCCACACCTGCCCCCCCCCCCCCGGCCGGTGTGAGTTGCGGGCGCACACTGCGGGGCGGCCTGTGTCTATTTGCTGAGGAATAATCAAGTGCCAGTCATTAGTGATGTGAGACCCGGGTAGACGGCTTATGTAAAGGTAGTAGACAAAAATAGAAGAAAAATGTACTCAATTCATCGCAATCATTGTGATCATATTGTTTTTCATTGGAGAGGAGTGCGTTCCGGTGCAAATGGACAGGTTTACTAGTTCTCAAGAATATATCTGTAATTTAGACAAATATGTGTATATATTAATTAGTATGCGCATTAATATGTATACAGATTAATAGTGGAAGTATCTGAGGGCTTATTGGACAAGGTAATTATATGGATTGTGCAGAGTAGTTGAGTGCTTCGTCACAATGAGGTCATTTAGAGAGGTTAGTAGTTAGCACTGACAGGCAGCATGACACCCTGAAACGATATAAGTAGTCATTTATCTCAGAAATAGATAAGAACGAAGACAGATTAATAAACTCTCCATCCAATTTAGAAATATATCTCCAGCTGGAAAAGGAATTGAGGCAGAATAACAGTCCCTAATTGCGACGTACTTGATCATATTTCATTATCGATCTGGTCATTTGCATCGGACAATTGCAGGCTTATATATTGTCACGTGACCAAACAACGGGTAATTAATAGTCTCCCACTTGAGATCTGCACTGAGCATTGAGTGGGTTTCAATACCAACCTCCTTATATTAATGGGCCTTAAATCCCGCTCTTATAAAAAGAAAGACAATTTAAATATATGGTTTCTACATATATATTATTGTCGTGGGGGGGTGATGAAAATGGAAATATTGCGCCTAAAGCGGGACCCAAACCGACATATCCTTGCATCCCAAGCCAGTGTGCTAACCATTTCACCACCTAGACACCCTGCTGTCACCATACCACCAACGCCTACCTGTGTATGCGGCTCTTTGCTTGAGAGGTGAGTGCAGACGACTCCAGTATGCGCAATGTCCCAGTATGCGACGTTACTAGTCACATCAACAATTGTTCAATATTATCTCCCATTCTGCGGACCCATCGAACACAGCCATACATTGAAGCATCGTCATCATCGTCATCATCTTCCTCATCTTCCACAGCCTCATGAATGTCATCTAACCTCCACCAAGGAAGCCTTTTAATCCACCTAAAGCTAGCCGATGACGTCATACAAGGCTGCCTTGTACCCAGCTGACACCCACGTTAAACACCTCGCTGTTCTCCGCGAGTCACATGGGGGGGGGGGGGGGGAGGAGGGGTGACACTTCCAAGGAAGGCACCATTTTGACGGGTGTCCATGGATGGCTTCCCGTCGAGAACCCTCTCTCCTCACCCACCCACCCACCCACCCACCCCACCCCTACTATTCACACCCACCCCCACTCTCCACCCCCAGCCCCAACCCCAAAGAAATGCGGATCGGATGGATAGGATAATGTGAGTAGGGACCTAAATGGCATATTATCCCGGCACTATAAAGCCGTTATGAGTGAACACTGACACAAACTGACACTCGTCTCGATATGACCTCAGAAGTTGCACAATCTGATTTCATTTGATACTGATCCTAATTAAATACGGCTATATAATTATTGGTTAAACTCTTCATGGATCTAGATTATAGGTGTTCATACAAAGGGGATGATATTTTAGCAGGGTGGTCCTTATCACATGTTTTCCATAGCAACCCGATATATCAATGGCGTCTGAGTCAATAAGACAGGCACTGAGAATCCCATCTCAGAGATTGTTCATTTAGTCAGTAATATTCTTGTCAACACCAACAGTGCTAGGTGACTGTCTACTTGGTTATTCCTTAATTTATCCGATATATCTCCCATTGGTTACAAAAGTAGTGGGAGGACCATATGAGTCCAACAATCGCCTCATGTTACAGCAGGTCGAGCCAATCCATGACCGAGTCAAATTAACGACGTGACCGTTTACAGGCAGCACTATCAAGGCGAGGACTTGGCATTTCTAAACCAGTCGTCCACAACTGGTTCATCAAAGGCTGTCCTGTCTGTATGTGCTGACCTATCTGTGGGTAAGTGCATATAATAGACACTTCATCCATGATATCCGCTTACTGATACAGCCATGTATCCAATCCCATTAAGCTGATGAACAAAGCTGCAGAGTAAATAAGCTAACTTGAATTGTAACTCAGCCATGACTGATTCACTGAGAATCCTTCCGCTCCAACAGAACCAGGGCGAGATAAGCACTTATGTTGGTATCTCCTGCTGACGGTATCTGCACATACTTCTGTGACCACGTGACTCCAAGTCCATCAACACGGTAAGCCCGTCGTCATGCGCACAGCACGGAGCCTAGTAGACTCTGTGAAGGAATGCCTATGCAGGGCTCAAAGCAACTGAGCTGCGGATTTCACTTCTTTGTGAGACCAAAAGTAAAGAAAGAGACGAACAAAGAAGTCAAAAAGAAACCGTCACCATGCAGCAAAAGAAACGAGGCAGAAAACGCAATAACAAGACAAGAAAAAGGGAGAAGAAAAAGGGACAGGAAGAGGAAATTGGTGGAAGTCGACTGACAGATCAATGATGGCAGAAAAGAATGAGGAAGAATGGGAAGTAAGAAAGGGAAGGAAGAAAGGGAAGGAGGAAAAGGAAGGAAGAAAGGGAAGGAAGAAAGGGAAGAAAGAACGGGAAGGAAGAAATGGAAGGAAGAAAGGGAAGAAAGAAAGGAGAGGAAGAAAGAAAGGCGCAGCACAGATTGACACGCACTGGATGCAAGGAACGCCGCAAAAACGAGCGGATATAAAAAGTGAAAATCACACCCAGCGCACGCCGGGCCGGTTCGTGCAGCCAATGTCAATGAAGAGAGAAGTCACGTGACCGTGCTATCACAGTCGGCCTGATGTGTGTGGAACAGAAATAGATGACTGGGCACCACCCCGCGCACGGTTCCCGGTCCGGGGTCCTGTGGCGTATTCAGAAGGTGGCGGTGTATTTGAGACACCTCAGAGATTTGAGACTATTAATTCTGTGATCAATTTAAGGGAGTTTATTTAGACATTTAATTCAAACTTTCCAAATCCAATGATTTATTGTGGTTACGAACAGTTAATTCACTGAATAAAGAATGTTATTAGCATCGTGGCAGTGGTCTTCCAGCCATGTGACAATACAGTTGTTTACAGTCAAGCTGTATGTCGTCTGATCTTGCCTTACTCTTAGTCACCATCATCACCATCATCATCATCATCATTATCATCCACAGCCTCACAAATCACATCTAACCTCCAACGAGGAATATCTTTAACCCAAATATAACTAGTAGATACCGGTATACAAGGCTTCCTTGTACCAAACTGACCATGAGGGTTGAGGGGCGAGTTTAAAAATGGCACAATTAATTAATTATCTATTTCAAGACTTACATATGGTAGACTTTGAAAACTTACATATGATTGGGTGACACATCTATTTTACCACTCTGCTAAAGTTGAGTACGTTTGGGATGCAGACATAACAGCACATGTGACTGGTATGTGTATAGTTGGTTGGTTGTTGGGGTTCTACGTCCTGACAACATCTAAGTATAGTGTAAGGCTAAAGATATTAGGTTGTTGTAGTTGGTAGGAGTTGGTTAGAAATGGATGTGTATGTACATAGGTTAGCTCATTCAAGTACAGCGTAGTTAGGTGAATTGTATCACTTCCTAGGTATGTATATATGCAGTGTGACTTGCTGAGGTCTGATGCATGTAGATGGGGGATGGGTTTGCTGAATGCTCTGTTGTTAGAATGGTTTGTTTATTCTGTTATAATTTGGTTGTCATTCGCGCCTAGTCTGGATTGGGGTGGATCTGTTATCTAGTAGAAAGACGATTCGCATCCGTCAGGAAGACGAAAAGCTGCCATGAAGTCTCTACTTCCACTGCTACATTTACCCACGTGCTATAAGATTCGCCTCCGTCATGTAGACGGAAAGCTGCCATGAAGTCTCTACTTCCACTGCTACATTTACCCAAGTCCTATAAGATTCACCTCCGTCATGTAGACGGAAAGCTGCCATGAAGACTCTACTTCACCTGCTACATTTACCCACATCCTATAAGATTCGCCTCCGTCATGTGGACAGAAAGCTGCCATGAAGACTCTACTTCCACTGCTACATTTACCCACGTCCTATAAGATTTGGCTCCGTCATGTAGACGGAAAGCTGCCATGAAGACTCTGCTTCCACTGCTACATTTACCCACGTCCTATAAGATTCACCTCCGTCATGTAGACGGAAAGCTGCCATGAAGACTCTACTTCGACTGCTACATTTACCCACGTCCTATAAGATTCGCCTCCGTCATGTAGACGGAAAGCTGCCATGAAGACTCTGCTTCCACTGCTACATTTACCCACGTCCTATAAGATTCGGCTCCGTCATGTAGACGGAAAGCTGCCATGAAGTCTCTACTTCCACTGCTACATTTACCCACGTGCTATAAGATTCGCCTCCGTCATGTAGACGGAAAGCTGCCATGAAGTCTCTACTTCCACTGCTACATTTACTCACGTCCTATAAGATTCACCTCCGTCATGTAGATGGAAAGCTGCCATGAAGTCTCTACTTCCACTGCTACATTTACTCACGTCCTATAAGATTCGCCTCCGTCATGTAGATGGAAAGCTGCCATGAAGACTCTACTTCCACTGCTACATTTACCCACGTCCTATAATTATGCGTGGCTGTAAACATGACAGTTCTTAAGATAAACCATTAGTATTACGTGGCGTTCCCCAAGACACAACCGTCAAATACAGTCCGGCTCTCCACCTTCACCTGGATTGTGTAGACTGAACCTTGCTGTGAACCTGTTAGCTCTTCACCCAAACTCACCTAGATGATGTAGAGTTGACATTGCTATAAATACGACAGTTACACACACACTCACCTCCATCATGTAGAGTCGGTGTTACTATAAATACGACAACTGTACACACTCACCTACATCATGTAGAGCCGGTGTTACTTTAAATACGACAACTGTACACACTCACCTACATCATGTAGAGTCGGTGTTACTGTAAAGACAACAGCTGCACACACCCACCTGCATCCTGTAGAGTTGGTGTAACTGTAAATACGACAGCTGCACACATTCACCTAAATCACGTAGAGTCGGTGTTACTGTAAATACGACAGCTGCACACACCCACCTGCATCCTGTAGAGTGTGAGTTGCTGTGACACACAATTGGGGCTGACTTACCCTATGTTTGTCGACCCTGACGTGCTTGAGGCTCGGGTCGTATAGAAGGGTGCGGGGGTCGATGTTCACGGGCGACTGCTTCTTGCCTTTGCTGCACAATGCCCACTCCGGATTCACCAGGCCCCAGAAGTCAGGACCTGCAAGCCACACAAGGGAGCAGCTCAGTAAGGATGGTCAGTGAACAGCTCAAGGAGCAGTTGAATATAATGTAGACTAGAGCAGGTCAGTAAGGATGGTCAATAAACAGCTCAACGAGCAGTTTATGATAATATGGTCTAGAGCAGATCAGTACGGATGGTCAGTGAACAGCTCAACGAGCAGTTCAAGATAATTTAGACTAGAGCAGGTCAGTAAGGATGGTTAGTAAACATCCCACAGAGCAGTTCAAGATAATATAGACTAGACCAGTTCAGGAAGGATGGTCAGTCAGTGAACAACTCAAAGAGCAGTTCAAGATAATATAGATTAGAGCAGGTCAGTAAGGATGGTCAGTAAACAGCTCAAAGCGCAGTTCAAGATAATGTAGACTAGAACAGGCCAGTATGGACGGTCAGTGAACAACTCAAAGAGCAGTTAAAGATAATATATACTAGACCATGGTCAGTAAGGATGGTCAGTGAACAACTCAAAGAGCAGTTTAAGATAATGGATACCACAGCAGGTCAGTAATGATGGTCAGTGAACAGCTCACATGGCCAGCTGCAAGAGCAACTCAATGATGATAACCAGCTACGGTTGCAGCTCAATGCACTATGGATACTTTTAAAAGCAGTTCAATGAGGATGTTCATCTATACCTGTAGGTGAATAGGAATTGGACGGGACATGCTCAATAAACATGGTCAGCTGCAAAAGTAGCTCAATTAAAATGTCCAGTTACTCCCGAAGCTCAATGAAAGATGCATAATTGTAAGAGCAGCTCAGTGAAAGATGCATAATCATAAGAGCAGTTCAATGAAAGATGCATAAGTTTAGAGCAGTTCAATGAAAGATGCATAATTATAAGAGCAGCTCAAAGAAAGATGCATAATTATAACAGCAGCTCAAAGAAAGATGCATAATTATAAGAGCAGTACAATGAGGATGTTCAGCTATGCATGAAGGTGAATAGGAGATAGACGAGTCTGAGAAATGCTCAATAAATCTGGTCAGTTGAAACAGACCACTACACTTGTCACCCTGGAATCGAAAGTCTATTACATGTCCATAAGTTGTTTACTGCTTCCAATTACATACACACAGGCAATGCACTTACATATCCATTCTCAGAGTAGGTTCAACAACCATTCAGCATGTAGTTTCTATAGGGTCCTGGTCACGACACTAGTTTTGTCGAAGTAGTGAAAATGCGAAGTATTGTGCCTAGAGGAGGATTCAAACCAAGAGTTCCTGCCATTCCGGTTCTACCACTCTAACCATTATACCACTTAGGCTCCCTGGTGCAAACACCCTATCCACGCCTACCTGTCTGTGTGACTCCTTACCTGTGAGTTGAGTTCAGACTACTACACTTTTATAATTCATGTACATCCCATAATTGTAGCTCGGCCCAGTAGTATCAGTTTAGTCGCTATTTGTTTTTAATTTGAATAACAAAGCCGGATATTCGTGAATGTGAAAACAGAGCGCAGCAGCGACACTGGCAGTGTGACAGAGGAGGTGTCAGTCAAAAACACCGCTAACATGACAGCTTCCCAACACGGCCCCCACCAGCTCACGTCTGTTATTTGTGTTCAATCTCACACGTCAGGGTCCATGTCAGTGTCTGCAGATCCCAGTGTTCTGTCTCGGCCATTATAAATGCATCTGGCAAAAGGACCCACAGGAAGGGCTACTGATCAAATATCAGCTTTTCTACCATTACAGCACTGCTATAGTCGTGAAGGGCTTAAGCATTAGACTATTTAGACTTCCTGATGCAATCACCATATCCACACTTACCCGTCTACGTGATGTTTTGCCTGAGAGATCAGTGCAGATTACAGTCATTAAACATCTAGGGAGTCCCTATTTAGACTTCCTGATGCAATCACCATATCCACACTTACCCGTCTACGTGATGTTTTGCCTGAGAGATCAGTGCAGATTACAGTCATTAAACATCTAGGGAGTCCCTATTTAGACTTCCTGATGCAATCACCATATCCACACTTACCAGTCTACGTGATGTTTTGCAGACTACAGTCATTACAAGTGCAATATCTTACATCTAGGCAGTCATATGCATTGATGCGCATGAGTGAATCGAGTGTTTTAAATTGGATCCAACTCGCGGATTCAGCCCATTTGAAATCAGTCGACCAGCCAATGAGTGATACGACCTAAATACCTCGTCATATATCAAGTCTGTGTTCAAGTTGTATTACCAGTGTACTGATCTATGTCTTAAGCGTTCTGGGACCAAAATGACATATGACATTCATATAACCATTGAAAAAGAAATATATATTCAATAACACATTGAACAATGAGATTTCGACATATTCACCAACATCACAGTTCAGTTTTACGAACATAAAAATTGACTTTCGCATGAATTGACAAGTAAGCTTGTGCAAAATAATAGTTGAGGTTTGCGGAAATAAAAGTTGATACTTTTCTGATGTTAAACTATAACAAACATGTAAGATAGGGACTGGCAGGTTAAGTGTCTAGGTATCTAATTAACAACTAAACTAAACGCACTTCACCAAAAGTTTGCCGTCATGATGGAAGTTCAGGGTCCGAGGCGATCTCGGCTTTATTGCTCGGTCGGCGATTGCCAGGAGCGATTCCGAAGACGTTCACTCCGTTGGGAATCAGGCTGAGTCGATTCTGAATATGCTCCGTTCGCACTTAAACCATTCCACCAGGCTCCAGCCTTGTGTTCCCACAAACCAACCAACGGTCAGTTTGAGCTGCTCAGAGCAGCTCCAAGGTTCTGAACAGCTCAAATCGCCATTGAGTAACTCTAAGTACCCGAGCAGTTTCCAACCTCCATAGTCGCCCCGAGCAGCTCAACTCGCCATCAAGTAACTATAAGGATCCGAGCAGTTCCCAACCTCCACAGTAGCCCTGAGCAGCTCAACTCGCCATCGAGTAACTATAAGGACGCGAACAGTTCCCAACCTCCACAGTAGCCCTGAGCAGCTCAACTCGCCATCGAGTAACTATTAGGACGTGAGCAATTCCCAACCTCCCTAGTCGCCCCGAGCAGCTTAAATCGCCATCGAGTAACTATAAGAACCTGAGCAATTCCCAACCTTCACAGTCCGAGCAGCTCAAATTGCAATGAGTAACTATAAGTACCCGAACAGTTCCCAACCTCCACAGTCCGAGCAGCTCCAGTCCGTGTGGAGAGGAACCGGTATACATCCGTCATACAGTTGATTAAAGTTGCATAGGATATATAATAAAGGTGCATAGGATATATAATAAAGTTGCATATTATATATATTAAAGTTGCATATGATATATATTAAAGTTGCATACTATATATATTAAAGTAGTCCGATCGGTTTGAGTTTCTGCCATTTTCTGAGGTAAATACATTAGGGTTATCGTTATAACCTACCTCACTTTACTTTTAACTAACTGCTATTTTAAATGGCTAACTTAGATATTTAAAGTGCAAAGAAGCAGGCAGGCTAAAAGTCTGACTCTATAGGCTTCTGCAGTAACCGGTTCTTGTAAGTGTCCTCAATATTCCCTTCTGTGTGGCAACAAATGCTCAATAAGTATATATATTAGCTCAGATTCTAAGTATCCTTCAGTGCAACTGACAATGGTCTACATCCGGTGGAAGCGAGGAGGCCACAGGTGGCAGCACCAGTACAGTGTTGGGTCTCATGGACTATAACAATAATGATCATAAATCCCTTCTGTATCTTCGTGTTCGCATAATTCGTCATACGTCACTATATTGTGTCCGTATTTAGAATGTGTTGTCGTGTTGCTGATGACGTAGCGTGTTTGGCAGTGACCTGACTGGGGAGTTCCGGTCCGAGTGGCACATGGCGTGTCGACATCACCGGTCATTAGATCCGTCCTTAACGAAATGGAACCCTTTTCTTCTTGTTATTTTTCTTTAGAATTTCTTCCCTGGAGCCAATTTGGGTGGAAGTTTCTTTTTGTTAGGCGAGTTTAAAGCAAGGTCCTAAAAGGCGGACGATAATAGGGCCAGCTGATGAGAAGAATTATCTGTAAATGCTGTGTGCTTCTAGCGCGCTCTCGCTCTCTCCCTCGCCATATATATATATAGAGAGAGAGATATGGATATGTATGTATATATAGAGAGATATGGATATGTATCTATATGCATAGAGAGATATGGATATGTATATATGTATATAGAGATATGGACATGTATCTATATATAGAGAGAGATATGGATATGTGTCTATATATAGAGAGATATATGGATATGTATCTATATATATAGAGATATATGGATATGTATCTATATATATATATATATAGCTTGTAGTTGTAGCTTGAAGCTTGAGAAAAATTGTTGTCTGCTACGGAGAATAGTTTAGAACTTCCTCGTTCTTCTTCGCCTAGTATAGCACTATAATTCATCAGTGAGGCTATTTATGCCTAGAAGAGTAGGTTCCTAGATGTTTGTTTGTTAATTGCGGTTTTACATCAGAGCAACATCTAAGATCATATCATGATGGTCACTGACTTGTGACAGTGCACACTCATGGTGACGTCAGAGTGTCACCCCCGCCATCACGTCGTTACGATAAACCCTGACACCCACAATGAACACGTCAAATCGCAGTGCAGCTCTCTCATGTGAACACATTGTGACAGTTTACAACCATCATCTGATTGTAGACACTAGAGCTTACAACGGTTCGTGAAGCTGGCTGCCTTTCAGAATACATTTCGTATCCTAGCAACGCAAAGATAGCATCCTCACACTGGGGATTGCCACAATCGGAACGCGCACGCATTCGTTTCGATCTGAATCTACTACTACATATCTATATAGTTACTTGTATGGATATAAGCCTCAACAAAGTTAGATATTTATTAAAAATATATTTTAAAAAAAGAATATATATATATATATATATATGTATATATATATATATATATATATGTACACATATTATTGTTAATAAAAAAGAATAATAAAAGTGTTTTCTTTCTGTAAATACAGTTTATCCTTTGAATAAAGTCAGTTGTCATTGCTGTAGCAATGCTTATCCAGCCATGTGAAAATACCCTTATTTACAATATAGCTATATGTAGTCTGATATTGTCATCATCAGCTAGCTCACGTTAGCCGAAATAACCGACATTAAACATTTCAAGACTTACATATGCTGATATGCTGTTTCTTAAACATGGGGGATTTCAAATGCTCTCAATTGGTCTTGTGTATTTCCCGTCTCCCTAGATGGACAGCTCCACATGGCTATAGCATATCCGGCCTATCTGGCCTATCTGGCCCATCTGGTGCAATATGCTGTTGGTAATGGTTCAACTCTTTAAGACTATGCCGACACTTCAAACTTCAAAGGTGCCGTCGCCACTCAACTACAAGGAGGAGGTAACCTTGAAGTGGTTCCTTGTTCTCGTGCGAGAGGTAAATGAGGAGACTATGAGCGCCTTAGGACAGCCTCCCGTGTCATTATGCGCAGACTTTGATCCATTACCCCCCCCCCCCCCACACACACACACAACCTACCGACAGCCCCCCCCCCCCCCCCCCCCCCCCCACACACCTACCGACAGCCCCCACACGGACATATCCTTATCTGGCTACCCTAACCCGTATACTTTCACTTCCCCTTACACATCATGCCACGTGGTGATGTTATTCTGTGGGGAGTCACTTGGGTCTGCACCTCTCTCACCTCCTCCTTCCTTCTCCACGCTCCACCTTCTCTGAGTCTCCCTCATTTCCACTCACACCATACGGGATGGCTGACTGAGTTGAGCGTCCGTCTCCCGTTTTGGTATAACATGGATTTCGAACCCATGGCTTCGAACCCTGGTCGAGTTGAATCGCTGACTTAAACATCGATACTTATCGCTTCCTAGCCAGGCGACCAGGATTATTAGGATAGAGCAAGGACTGGTTGGTTCGGTATCAGGATAGTGTGACTGAGTGGGATATCAGGTCATGGTGCTGGTGGCCTGGTCTCCCAGTGGGCCAGCATTATCAAGTCGCCATGAATGTGCAGTCACAAGTCGGTAGCCGTCCTGATAGGACCTTAGATATTGACAGGACGTAAAGCTCCAACAACCAACTAAGCAATCATTTCCCCTCAGCCCCCAACCCCCCACCACCCCCACCACCCCCCACCACCCCGCACAAGCACCCACTCGCGCTCCCCCAACTAACCTCACAAGCCTTCGACCTTGTCTGGGACAGCCTTTCTTATGACGCAATTCTTTGCCGACAAGCCTGTTGTCTTTGAGAATTTATGTTTCCGGCAGGTGCCAGAGGGCACTTGTATCGACAGCAATTTCATTTTGGGTATTTATTCAACGATGCTAGACAGCGGTTCCTCCTCCCTAAGAAATAACAGTGAAGGTGCGTAGTTGCGGACGCTTAAACTTACACCACTGCTCATAGCGATACAATATACAATTGTACCACATTATACAGTCACCGTGTGGAAGTGAATAAGTAACAATATACAATTGGACCACATTATCCAGTCATGGTGTGGAAGAGAATAAGTAACAACATACAATTGTACCACATTATCCAGTCACAGTGTGGAAGAGAATAAGTAACAATATACAATTGTACCACATTATCCAGTCACGTTGTGGAAGAGAATAAGTAACACTATACAATTGTACCACATTTTCCAGTCATGGTTTGGAAGAGAATAAGTAACAATATATAATTGTACCACATTATCCAGTAATGTTGTGTGGAAGAGAATAAGTAACAATATACAATTGTACCACATTATCCAGTCACGGTGTGGAAGAGAATAAGTAACACTATACAATTGTACCACATTATCCAGTCACGGTGTGGAAGAGAATAAGTAACAATATACAATTGTACCACATTATCCAGTCACGGTGTGGAAGAGAATAAGTAACAAGATACAATTGTACCACATTATCCAGTCACGTTGTGGAAGAGAATAAGAAACATAGCTTAAAATTGCACAGCCTCCACATGAACCTTTCAAAACGAAAACAATTAGGTAGAATCAAATCTACATATTTAACTTAGATACCAGTTTACTTATCAAATATTTGTCGCCAAAGATAAAGGAATACTGAGGCAATTTAATAGAACTTCAGCGGCATACATGCCAAAACTCTGACACAATAGGCCAACATGAATTGTGTATGATTATCCTTCAAATATCTCAAAAGTTAGCCATTTAAAATAAAACTTTATATCATAACGATCACCATAATATATGTATCTCAGAAAATGACAGAAATTCTAAACCATCGGACTGTACGCCTTTAATGAGCTTGCCTGACTAGGATACCATCCCAGGATCATGCAATATCCATGTCATTCACGTTATCCTGCCAGACACGATATTATCCTTTCCTTCTGCATATTCACTAAAAACGCCTATCTTACAAATGCTTCTCAAATTGAAAAGTGCCTTTTCTTCATTATCTACATACCCAAAACTACACTGCGTCATTGTTGGCAGTTTATACTGGAACTGCACTGGAGGTAAGAGAACATGTTGTGCAGCCTAGCTTTATACGTCTGCGGAAAGTGTGTGCATGGTGGCGCTGGTTGGTTAACTCATTACAGTTCTGGTGCGTCTTCACAGGCTGCTGATCTGTGCCTAACACTATGTAAATCTGAACATGCTATTACAGCTCAGCGATAGAAGGGTCTGTGCTTCGATTGTCCTGTAATGCTTTGTGCTTGTTCGCATCCATTTCCGGATTTATACTTCTCCACGTTAGTACGTTCTCACAGTGGTATCACTGCCACATCCTCAGTGGTCTCATGCTGGGTGTCTACCCACTATACATGTCTGAACATGACATGACAGGTTAGTAAGTTATCACAGTGGTATCACCGCCACAACCTCATAGTGTTCTTACGCTGGGTGTATACCCACTATACATGTCTGAACATGACATGACAGGTCAGGAAGTTATCATATTGACATCATCACTACATCCTCATAGTTGTCTGACACTGGGTGTAAACCCACTATACATGTCTGAACATGACATAACAGGCTAGTAGGTTCTCACAGTGACATTACCACAACCTCGTAGTAGTCTCACGCTGGGTGTAAACCCACTATACATGTCTGAACATTACATGACAGGTTAGTGTATTCTCAAAGTGACATCACCACTACACCCTCGTAGTTGTCTCACGCTGGGTGTAAACCCACTATACAAGTCTGAACATGACATGACAGGTTAGGAAGTTCTCACAGTGGTATCACCACAGCCTCGTAGTGGTCTCACACTGGGTGTATACCCTCTATACATGTCTGAACATGACATGACAGGCTAGGAAGTTTTCACAGTGGTATCACCACATCCTCGTATTGGTGTCATGTTGGATGTATACCCACTATACATGTCTGAACATGACATGACAGGCTAGTAAGTTATCACATTGACATCACTACAGCCTCGTAGTGGTCTCACACTGGGTATATACCCAGTACACATGTCTGAACATGACATGACATGTTAGGAAGTTCTCACTGTGACATCACCACCACAGCTTCGTAGTGGTCTCACGCAGGGTGTATACCCACTATACGTGTCTGAACATGACATGACAGGTTAGTACGTTCTCAAAGTGACATCACTACAGCCTCGTACTGGTCTCACACTGGGTGTATACCCACTGGAAGACTGAGGAGGTGAGTGGTGAGGAGTGGTGTAACTGGAGGAGTGAGTGGTGAGGAGTGGTGTAACTGGAGGAGTGAGTGGTGAGGAGTGGTTTAACTGGAGGAGTGAGTGGTGAGGAGTGGTTTAACTGGAGGAGTGAGTGGGTGAGTGGTGTAACTGGATGAGTGAGTGTTGTAACTGGAGGAGTGAGTGGTGTAACTGGAGGAGTGAGTGGTTTAACTGGAGGAGTGAGTGGTGAGGAGTGGTTTAACTGGAGGAGTGAGTGGGTGAGTGGTGTAGCTGGATGAGTGAGTGTTGTAACTGGAGGAGTGAGTGGTGTAACTGGAGGAGTGAGTGGTGTAGCTGGAGGAGTGAGTGGTGAGGAGTGGTATAACTGGAGGAGTGAGTGGTGAGGAGTGGTGTAACTGGAGGAGTGAGTGGGTGAGTGGTTTAACTGGAGGAGTGGGTGGTGAGGAGTGGTGTAACTGGAATAGTGAGTGGTGAGGAGTGGTGTAACTGGAGGAGTGAGTGGTGATGAGTGGTTTAACTGGAGGAGTGAGTGGTGAGGAGTGGTGTAACTGGAGGAGTGGGAGGTATCAGATTAGGCGGGGCTCCTCTATCGACCCCCACAATCTACATGCTACCCCCACTATACACCCCCCTCTCACCAGCCCCTCCAATACTCCCCACCCCTACTCACGTCTCCTCTCACGCCCTCATTCCTACTCCAAAGGTCCTGCCCCACTCCACATCTGCACCCCTCATTTCCAACACCCACACACCTCCACCTCCTCCCCGCCTCACACCCCCATCCACTCCAACACCCACACACCTCCTCCTCCTCCCCGCCTCACACCCCCATCCACTCCACCCCCCCCCCCACCTCCTCCTCCCCGCTCCACACCCCCTTTCTCTTCACATCCACTCCAACACCCACACACCTCCTCCCACAACAACACCCAACCCCCAGCACCCACCCTCAGGACCCCCCCATCCACCTCCCCCAAATCCCGTCCACGTCTCCCTCCAGGCCCCCTCCCACCTCCTTCTCCGCCGTCCCCTCTCTCCCAACGTCCCGGTTCCCCCCACTCTCAGTCACACCCACTCGGGCATGTCCCATCCCCCACCCTACACCCGTGAACCCCATCCCACTCCCAGTATCCTACCTCTACCAACCTACCTCCCCCCCCCCCCCCCCCCCTACACATACACCGTGCGCCCACCCCTCATGGCCGCACCTCCACCCTCCCCCTCCCCCCTTCCCCTCCTCCATCTGCTTGCCAACTAGCATTGTTGAGGACACCGCCGTCGTTCTGGCGATGCTAAATTGGGGCGGGGAAGGTCGGGCTGAAGGCACCGCTGCACTACTTCTTCAGCTACAAACTCTAACAAATAGCGGCAGCAATTCACCACATATTCTCATAATTAATAACTGCACCACCCGTTCTCGTTCTTGGAACATCTAAGCTGAGCCAGTTTCGCCGGTGACGTCATTCCATGTGACGCTGCGGAGGCTACTGATAGTGCTGCTGGAGAAGGGGACCGGTGAGAAGTTGGGTAACTGTGGTTGGTTGTTGGAGTTTTACACCCTGGCAACATCTAAGGTCATATCAGGACGGGTGCCGACTTGTAACAGTGCCCACTCATGGTGACTTTATAGTGCTGACCCATTGGGTAATCAGGCCGATGGCACCATGACCCGATATCCCACTCAGTCACATTATCCTGACACTGAGCTAACCAGTCATAGCCTTATCTTATTAATGCTGAGCGCCAGGCCAGGAAGCGACAAATATCAATTTTAAAGTCATTGGTTTGACTCGACGGGGAAGCGAACTCCCGACCTTCCGCACGCGGTGCCTGGGTCTAGATCGGTGTGCGATGATGTGTGGTGGTGGTGGTGGTTGGGGCCCTGTGCCAGGTGTGGGCTGCTATGTGGTGTTGGTGGTAGTGTTCGGGGCCCTGTGCCCGGTGTGCGGTGCTATGTGGTGGTGGTGCTGTGTGTGGTGGTGGTGCTGTGTGGTGGTGGTGGTGCTGTGTGTGGTTGTGGTGCTGTGTGGTGGTGGTGGTCGGGGCGCAGTGCCCGGGGTGCGGTGTGCGGTGCCGTGTGGTGGTGGTGGTGGTGGTGGTGGTGGTCGGGGGTGCCCGGTGTGTGGTGTGCAGTGCCGCGTGGCAGTGGTGGTGGTGGTGGTGGTGGTCGGGCGCGGTGCCCGGTGTGCGAAGGGGTGCGGTGCGGTGCTGTGTGGTGATGGGTGGTCGGGGCACGGTGCCCGGTGCCCTGTGTGCGATGCGGTGCTGTGTGGTGGTGGTGCTGTGTGGTGGTGGTGGTGGTAGTGGTGGTGGTGGTGCTGTGTGTGGTTGTGGTGCTGTGTGGTGGTGGTGGTGGTAGTGGTGGTGGTGGTGCTGTGTGTGGTTGTGGTGCTGTGTGGTGGTGGTGGTCGGTGTGCAGTGCCCGGGGTGCGGTGTGCGGTGCCGTGTGGTGGTGGTGGTGGTGGTCGGGGCGGGTGCCCGGTGTGTGGTGTGCAGTGCCGCGTGGCAGTGGTGGTGGTGGTGGTGGTCGGGCGCGGTGCCCGGTGTGCGAAGGGGTGCGGTGCGGTGCTGTGTGGTGGTGGTGGTCGGGGCGCGGTGCCCGGTGTGTGGTGTGCGGTGCTGTATGGCGATGGTGGAGCTGGTGGTGGTGGTGGTCGAGGCGCGGTGCCCGGTGTGCGGTGCTATGTGGTGGTGGTGCTGTGTGTGGTGGTGGTGCTGTGTGGTGATTGGTGGTCGGGGCACGGTGCATGCGCAGACAGAGCACCGCCTAATGAAGACCGATGATCGCCGCGGCCCTGCTCCCTTTACCCCGCTCTTCCCTCCATCCCCTCTCCACACCGCCTCCACCCTCCACCCTCCATCCCCCCTCTCCACCCGCCACCCCCCTCCCACGGTACCTCTGTACCGCTCTGAAACGGGCCTGGCCGTAAAAAAGGCCCGCTTTTATAAACACACACGACACACACACTTAGAAAGCTACCCTTGGAAATGCGGGCACCTCTGACCCCAGCCTTGCAAGGCGCACACTTCGATATGGTCTTTACATATAGCAACTTACCAAGTTAGTCATACAACCCACATAGAAAGGCATCCTTACAAACATCCATTCACAAGGCGACATATGCAAATAGACACCCTTACAAGGCGACCACTATACAAATACCCACACTTACAAACTTACCCATACAAATCCACATATTTACATAGTCGCCTTTACCAACTCACTCACTCACAAAGCGACCATTAAAACAATTAATTATCTAGAAGAAACCTCAATGGCAGACAACCGGTCTTCCTCATTCCACTGATCCTTGCCATATCCTAGTAATGCTGCGTGTCAGCCTAGATGACAAGCATAGCTTTTTAAGTTATTGCTTTGAGTCTGTCAGGATTTGAGTTTGAATCACAAGTCGAGGGTTTGGGTTCGAATCACAAGTCGAGCTACCACGCGAAAGTCGCCCTCACTGAGCCGTCACTAGTGTAAATGTCCCCACCTCCAAAGTGAGCAGTCTCTCTCACCCACTACAGTGACATCACTTACAGTCATACCCATGTAAATATCCCCACTTCCAAAGTGACCACTCTCTCTCACACACTACAGTGACATCACTTACAGTCATACCCATGTAAATATCCCCACTTCCAAAGTGACCAGTCTCTCTCACGCACTACAGTGACATCACTTACAGTCATACCCATGTACACATCCACACTTTCAAAGTGACCAGTCTCTCTCATGCACTACAGTGACATCACTTACAGTCATACCCATGTACATATCCCCACTTCCAAAGTGACCAGTCTCTCTCACAGATTACAGTGACATCACTTACAGTCATACCCATGTACACATCCCCACCTCCAAAGTGAGTCTCTCTCACACACTACAGTGACATCACTTACAGTCATACCCATCCCCACTTCCAAAGTCAGTCTCTCTCACAGATTACAGTGACAATACTTACAGTCATACCCATGTACATATCCCCACTTCCAAAGTGACCACTCTCTCTCAGAGATTACAGTGACATCACTTACAGTCATACCCATGTAAATGTCCCCACCTCCAAAGTGACCAGTCGCTCTCACACACTACAGTGACATCACTTACAGTCATACCCTTGTACATATCCCCACTTCCAAAGTGACCAGTCTCTCTCACATATTACAGTGACATCACTTACAGTCATACCCATGTACATATCCCCACTTCCAAAGTGACCAGTCTCTCTCACAGATTACAGTGACATCACTTACAGTCATACCCATGTACATATCCCCACTTCCAAAGTGACCAGTCTCTCTCAGAGATTACAGTGACAACACGTACAGTCATACCCATGTACATATCCCCACTTCCAAAGTGACCAGTCTCTCTCAGAGATTAAAGTGACATCACTTACAGTCATACCCATGTACATATCCCCACTTCCAAAGTGACCAGTCTCTCTCAGAGATTACAGTGACAACACTTACAGTCATACCCATGTACATATCCCCACTTCCAAAGTCACCAGTCTCTCTCAGAGATTACAGTGACATCACTTACAGTCATACCCTTGTACATATCCCCACTTCCAAAGTGACCAGTCTCTCTCAGAGATTACAGTGACATCACTTACAGTCATACCCTTGTACATATCCCCACTTCCAAAGTGACCAGTCTCTCTCACAGATTACAGTGACATTACTTACAGTCATACCCATGTACATATCCCCACTTCCAAAGTGACCAGTCTCTCTCACAGATTACAGTGACATCACTTACAGTCATACCCATGTACATATCCCCACTTCGAAAGTGACCAGTCTCTCTCAGAGATTACAGTGACAACACTTACAGTCATACCCATGTACATATCCCCACTTCCAAAGTCACCAGTCTCTCTCAGAGATTACAGTGACATCACTTACAGTCATACCCATGTACATATCCCCACTTCCAAAGTCACCAGTCTCTCTCAGAGATTACAGTGACATCACTTACAGTCATACCCATGTACATATCCCCACTTCCAAAGTGACCAGTCTCTCTCAGAGATTACAGTGACAACACGTACAGTCATACCCATGTACATATCCCCACTTCCAAAGTCACCAGTCTCTCTCAGAGATTACAGTGACATCACTTACAGTCATACCCATGTACATATCCCCACTTCCAAAGTCACCAGTCTCTCTCAGAGATTACAGTGACAACACTTACAGTCATACCCATGTACATATCCCCACTTCCAAAGTGACAAGTATCTCTCACACACTACAGTGACATCACTTACAGTCATACCCATGTAAATATCCCCACTTCCAAAGTGAGTCTCTCTCACACACTACAGTGACACCACTTACAGTCATACCCATGTACACATCCACGCTTCCAAAGTGAGTCTCTCTCACACACTACCAAACCTGCCCTTTCAAATTGAGAACATTACAATACTCTCCTTGCATATTGACTAACACAGTACCACACTTGCACACCTGCCTTTGGATACTTGCACATGTAGAACCCCAGTCTCTTCAACAGACATCTAGGAACACACATTACAAACTGACACATCTACAAACGTGTCCTTTTAGACACCCACACTTCCAAGCCACCACGTAGGAGGCTATCCCCACACAATCATCCAGTTACACCTTTGTATGATACACCGGCCCACTTGGAAACCACACTTACTGATGCATACACTCACGTTAGATGGCACGACATCACGTGTGTGCATAGATTCCATAATCACTGACGACTGCATCACTGGAGGTGGTGGCCGAATCGGTAAGAGTGCAGGAAGGTTGGGAGTTTAAAACCCAGCCAAGTGTCACCAATCACTTATACAATTGATACTTGTCGCTACATAGCCTGGCATCAGGCATTAATATGATAGAGCAAGGAATGGTTAGGTCAGTGTAAGGATAATGTGACTGAGTGGGATATTGTGTCCTGATGCTGGCGGCCTGTTATCCCAGTGGGGCAGCACTATGTCGCCAAGAGTGCGCATTGTTACAAGTTGGTAACCGTCCTGATACACTTAGATGTTGCAAGAATATAAAACCAGAAGTAATAAACAAGAGACCCTGGCATCCTTCATATTTAGCAGCAGTTCCCTGACTAGTATTGCTAGTAGCTACCAGTACACTGATCTATCAGATGTTACCACCTCAGCAGGTGCAGTACTTGACAGTACATGGCATGCATTAGTAGTTCATATGTGGCAGTAGTTCCCTGACTAGTATTGCTAGTAGCTACCAGTACACTGATCTATCAGATGTTACCACCTCATCAGGTGCAGTACTTGACAGTACATGGCATGCATTAGTAGTTCATATGTGGCAGTAGTTCCCTGACTAGTATTGCTAGTAGCTCCAGTACACTGATCTATCAGATGTTACTACCTCATCAGGTGCAGTACTTGACAGTACATGGCATGCATTAGTAGTTCATATTTGGCAGTAGTTCCCTGACTAGTATTGCTAGTAGCTACCAGTACACTGATCTATCAGATGTTACCACCTCATCAGGTGCAGTACTTGACAGTACATGGCATGCATTAGTAGTTCATATTTGGCAGTAGTTCCCTGACTAGTATTGCTAGTAGCTACCAGTACACTGATCTATCAGATGTTACCACCTCATCAGGTGCAGTACTTGACAGTACATGGCATGCATTAGTAGTTCATATTTGGCAGTAGTTCCCTGACTAGTATTGCTAGTAGCTACCAGTACACTGATCTATCAGATGTTACCACCTCATCAGGTGCAGTACTTGACAGTACATGGCATGCATTAGTAGTTCATATTTGGCAGTAGTTCCCTGACTAGTATTGCTAGTAGCTACCAGTACACTGATCTATCAGATGTTACCACCTCATCAGGTGCAGTACTTGACAGTACATGGCATGCATTAGTAGTTCATATTTGGCAGTAGTTCCCTGACTAGTATTGCTAGTAGCTACCAGTACACTGATCTATCAGATGTTACCACCTCATCAGGTGCAGTACTTGACAGTACATGGCATGCATTAGTAGTTCATATTTGGCAGTAGTTCCCTGACTAGTATTGCTAGTAGCTACCAGTACACTGATCTATCAGATGTTACCACTCATCAGGTGCAGTACTTGACAGTACATGGCATGCATTAGTAGTTCATATTTGGCAGTAGTTCCCTGACTAGTATTGCTAGTAGCTACCAGTACACTGATCTATCAGATGTTACCACCTCATCAGGTGCAGTACTTGACAGTACATGGCATGCATTAGTAGTTCATATGTGGCAGTAGTTCCCTGACTAGTATTGCTAGTAGCTACCAGTACACTGATCTATCAGATGTTACCACCTCATCAGGTGCAGTACTTGACAGTACTTGCATGCATAGTAGTTCATATTTGCATAGTTTTCCTGACTATATTGCTATACTACCAGTACACTGATGCCTTCAGATGTTACCACCTCATCAGGTGCAGTACTTGACAGTACATGGCATGCATTAGTAGTTCATATGTGGCAGTAGTTCCCTGACTAGTATTGCTAGTAGCTACCAGTACACTGATCTATCAGATGTTACCACCTCATCAGGTGCAGTACTTGACAGTACATGGCATGCATTAGTAGTTCATATTTGGCAGTAGTTCCCTGACTAGTATTGCTAGTAGCTACCAGTACACTGATCTATCAGATGTTACCACCTCATCAGGTGCAGTACTTGACAGTACATGGCATGCATTAGTAGTTCATATTTGGCAGTAGTTCCCTGACTAGTATTGCTAGTAGCTACCAGTACACTGATCTATCAGATGTTACCACCTCATCAGGTGCAGTACTTGACAGTACATGGCATGCATTAGTAGTTCATATTTGGCAGTAGTTCCCTGACTAGTATTGCTAGTAGCTACCAGTACACTGATCTATCAGATGTTACCACCTCATCAGGTGCAGTACTTGACAGTACATGGCATGCATTAGTAGTTCATATTTGGCAGTAGTTCCCTGACTAGTATTGCTAGTAGCTACCAGTACACTGATCTATCAGATGTTACCACCTCATCAGGTGCAGTACTTGACAGTACATGGCATGCATTAGTAGTTCATATTTGGCAGTAGTTCCCTGACTAGTATTGCTAGTAGCTACCAGTACACTGATCTATCAGATGTTACCACCTCATCAGGTGCAGTACTTGACAGTACATGGCATGCATTAGTAGTTCATATTTGGCAGTAGTTCCCTGACTAGTATTGCTAGTAGCTACCAGTACACTGATCTATCAGATGTTACCACCTCATCAGGTGCAGTTACAAAAAAAAATCACCTTGACAGTACATGGCATGCCTTAGTAGTTCATATGTGGCAGTAGTTCCCTGACTAGTATTGCTAGTAGCTACCAGTACACTGATCTATCAGATGTTACCACCTCATCAGGTGCAGTACTTGACAGTAC